>JADRCH010007488.1:1966484-2335762 GCA_019843965.1 Rhynchomys soricoides | reverse complement strand
AGAGAGAGAGAGAGAGAGAGAGAGAGAGAGAGAGAGAGAGAGAGAGAAAGAGAAAGCTACAGGGTAGGGAGAGAGATCTAAGATGAAGGAGGATGGACAGGATAATTCAGAACCAGTGTTGCTTTAAATAGTCACAGGTAGCTATGCTGTTATACAGAAAAAATTCATTGGGGTAACTTGTCTAAATTAGGTGGGCAGGTTGTATTTTTATCACTTGACATAGAAATTATTGAGTTACTGTCATTTCTTTTTTTTTTTTAATGCATTGGTTTGTTTTTTTTTTGTTTTGTTTTGTTTTGTTTTTTTTTTTTTTACATTTCAAATGTTTCAGATCTCCCCTTTGGAACCTCCCCATTCCCCCTGCCTTCCCCCTGCCAATATGGGGATATTCTCATTGTTTCTGAAAAAATAAATAAAAATAAAAAACATCACCACCACCATCAACAACAAAAACAAGCAACAATGACAAAAAAATCCACATTTTCCTAATTCTTGATATTCTGAGAGTTTGCTTTTTTCTTTTCATCTTCTTAAAGCTTATTCTAACTGCTTACATTTCCATTCTTCACTTATATTCTGCAATTGGAAGTCAACCTTCATCAATTTCTAATACTGTTCCCCACAAGGTCACATACCCTGCTTAATTATGCAAAGAATACTGAGAAGAAAAGAATTGGCTAGTAACTTGGTTGTTTAAATGCATTAGTAACTTAGTTTTTTTTTTTCAGCGTTTTGTTTGTTTTCTTTGTCCCCCACTCCCACATTAGGGAGGCAGTGTTTCTTAAACAGAGATGCACATAAACAGTAGCTCTAAGAATTTTCATTTGTAGATTCTGAGATAGAATGGGGCACTTGCATTTTCAATGTCTTCCCACATAATATGTATTGCACCAAATATCAGGATTAACCACTGAAAAAATTAGGCTTTCTTCTTTAAAATGTGGTACAGGGTAATTACTTTCTGCAGAAACACTTTATTTCCTATATCTCTTACTTATCTTTCTGTGACAAGGGGTCTCAGTATGAAGCCTAGGCTAACCTCTAATTTGCTGTGGAGTTCAGTTCTGTCCCATACTTTAATATTATAGGTGTACAGTGCAGCAATTTTCAGTTGTTCACTGTCTCTGATTCTTTGTGTCTTCCTTTTTTCTCTCTTTCCTATTTTGATTTATTTTAATATTTTATTTAATCTTTTGTACAATCAAGATTTTATCTCCCTCCACATCCCATACCCCCTCCCACCTCTGCATATCCAGGAGGATGTCCCTACCCCCCATGCCACACCCCACCAGACCTCCCTATTCTCTGGGGTCTCTAGTCTCTTGAAGGTTAGGTGCATCTTCTCTGACTGAGTCCAGACCCAGCAGTCCTCTACTGTATATGTGTTGGGGGCTTCATGTCAGCTGGTATATACTGCCTGGTTCATGGCCCCATCTCTGAGAGATCCCGGAGGTCCAGGTTAGCTGAGACTGCTGGTCTTTCTACAGTTTTACTCTCCTACTCACTTCTGCAGCTTTTTCCTAATTAAACTGAAGGGGTTAGCAGCTTCTGTCCATTGGTTGGGTGTAAATATCTGCATCTGACTCTTTCAGCTGTTTGTTGGGTCTTTTGGAGGGCAGTCATGGATAAGCCCCTTTTTGTGAGCATACCATAGCCTCAATATTATTGTCAGGTCTTAGGGCTTCCCCTTGAGCTGGATACTACCTTGGTTCTGTCACTCTCCCTCCTTTTCCTCAGGCTCGTCTCTATTTTTGTCCCTGTAGTTCTTTCAGACAAGAAAAATTATTGGTCAGTGTTTTTGATTATGGGAAGGAAACCCCATCCCTCACTTGATGCTCTGTCTTTCTGCTGGAGGGTGAGCTTTAGAAGTTTCTTTCTCCCCACTGTCAGGCATTTCATCTATGGTCCCTCCCTTTGAGTTTTGAGAGTCTTTTACCTCCCAGGCCTCTGGTACGTTCTGGAGGGTCCACCCAACCTCAGACCTCCAGAGGATGCCTCATGTTTCTGTTCCTTCTGCTGGCCCTCAGGGCTTCCTTCCTGTTCCCCCACCTACACCCAATATCTGATCATGTTCCCCTCTTCCCCTCCCTGTCCCCTTTCCCAGCCAGACCCCTCCCTCCATCCCCCCTCCTGTGATGGCTTTCTTCTTCCTCCCAAGTAGGATTAAAGCATCCTCACTTGGGTTCTTTGGCCTGTTAAATTTTTGGAGTTCTATGGCTTGTATCCTGGATATTCTGTACTTTTATTTTTGGCTAATATCCATGTATTAGTGAATAGATACCATATAAGTCCTTTGGGGTCTGAGTTACCTCACTCAGGATGTTATTTTCTAGTTCCATCCATTTGCCTGCAATACTCAGTACAGTTTAAAATTTATTTATTGTACACAAGTCTGTATATGTGTGGGAACCTGGGCCTCCTACTTCAGAAAGCCATCTTGTTGGTCCTCTTTATTTTTAGAGCTTAGTTGTATGTTATTTAGTTTCCCCAACAATGCTTTAAAGATACTAGAATTATGACAGTGATAAAGACAACTAAAATTTAAAGGTATTTACTATATAATGATTATAGTTTAACATAGTAAATATGATAGTATAAATATAACCTTCTTTAGAAGTTCATTAAACCACATCACCATTGAATTTTTCAATGACAGCTTTTTAGAATTATGATGTGATCCAAAACATATTTTTTCATGACAGCTTAGTGAGAAAAAATAAAACTACTTATACATTTTCACTTTATAAATGATTTTCTATAGGCCACATTTAATTTTATAAGTTATATAATTATATTTCAGTATTTTAATATATCTGATCTAGTTCTTCAATATAGGTGAAAATGGCTATTGAACATATCATATCCTATACTGCAGAAATTAAAAATTTATATAGTGCCTCAAGTGATACTTTCTCTGGTAACATAAAGATAATTTCAAGTGAATTAATATTATGGGTCAAAACTAATTGAGCCAGTCTCACAGACTATGCCTCAGGGTAGTTATTGTCATCTTATGAGAATTTGGAGCTTTTGAAAAGGTCTATTAAGTCAAAATTATCATTTTTTATTTATTGTGTTTCAAATTATTACTTTAGAGAAATAATTGTAACTACTGATCTGCATAGATTATTTTATAGAATCAAAAACCCATTTACATTTTAAATAAATCTTCATCTATTTTTTCATAAAATAAATAATTTCTTACATATGTACTGTGGTGACACCATTGCTGTCCCCTTCTCTGTCCTCTCAATCTCTTACTGCAGTTCATTTAGTATTGCCATATGTGTATGTGTTCTTGGGTAACCACTTGT
The DNA here is from genome assembly GCA_019843965.1 of Rhynchomys soricoides. Taxonomy (NCBI): domain Eukaryota; kingdom Metazoa; phylum Chordata; class Mammalia; order Rodentia; family Muridae; genus Rhynchomys; species Rhynchomys soricoides. Next base: position 2,332,448 of record JADRCH010007488.1, on the reverse strand, counting down.
GATTGGGTAGCCTAAAAAGCAAGTAATCCTTGGAGAAGACCAATTCTTACCTCTCAGTAGCGATTAGTAGTCTGTACCACCACATCTAGGTGAGAGACACTGTGAAATTCTAGCATTTATGCTCACATTTCAACTGGTGTTGTCAATGCGCAGATCGCACATAGGTTAGCATATTCTTTTTTTTTTTTTAATTTGATATTTTCTTTATTTAAATCAAATGATATTCCCTTTCCCAGTTTCCCCTCCAGAAACCCCTTATCCCATCCCCCTCCCCCTGCTTCGATGAAGGTATTCCTCCACACACCCACCCTTTCACTCCCAGTTCCCTGCCCTAGAATTCCCCTACACTGGGGCATCTATCGAGCCTTCATAGGACAAAGGAACTCTCCTCCCATTGATATCTGACAAGGCCATTCTCTGCTACATATGTGGCTGGAGCTATGGGTCCCTATATGTGTACTCCTTGGTTTGTGGCTTAATCCCTTGGAGCTCTGGGGGTCTGGTTAGTTGATAGTGTTGTTCTTCCTATGCGATTGCAAACCCCTTCAGCTCCTTCAGTCCTTCCCCTAACTCCTCCATTGGGGACCCCATGCTCAGTTCAATGGTTGGATGCAAGCATCTGTCTTTGAATTTGTTAGGCTCTGGCAAAGCCTCTCAGAAGACAGCTATATCAGGCTCCTTTTAACAAGCACTTCATGATATCCACAATAGTTTCTGGGTTTGGTGACTGTATACAGAATGGATCCCCAGGTGGCGTAGTCTTTGGATGGCCTTTCCTTCAGCCTCTGCTCCACACTTTGTCTCCATATTTTCTCCCATGAACATTTTGTTCCCCTTTCTAAGAAGGATCGAAGCACCCACACTTTGGTCTTCCTTCTTCTTGAGGTTCATGTGGTCTGTGAATAGAATTTTAGGTATTCGGAGCTTTTGGGCTAGTATCAAATTATCAGAGTGCATACCATGTGTATTCTTTTGTGAGGACTAAATATGGAAATATGTCCATATATGGACTAAATATGTCCAATATATGGAAAGAACTCAGTAATGTAGACTCTAGAGAATCAAATAACCCTATTAAAAATGGGCTATAAGGCTAAACAAAGAATTTTCAACTAACGAATATGGAATGGCCGAGAAACACCTAAAGAACTGTTCAACATCCTTAGTCATCAGGAAAATGCAAATCAAAACAACCCTGCGATTCCACCTTACACCAGTCAGAATGACTAAGATAAAAATCTCAGTTGACAGCAGATGCTGATGAGGATATGCATAAAGAGGAATACGCCTCCATTGTTGGTGAGATTGCAAGCTGGTACAACCACTCTGGAAATCAGTCTTTTGGCTCCACAGAAAATTGGGCATAGTATTACAGGAGGACCCAGCTATACCATTCCTGTGCATATAACCAAAATATGCTCCAATATATAACAAGGACACATGCTCTACTATGTTCATAGCAGCCATATTTATAATATTCCTAAGCTGAAAACAACCCAGATGTCCGTCAACAAAGGAATGGATACAGAAAATATGGTACATTTACACAAATGGAATACTACTCAGCTATTAAAATCAACGAATTAATGAAATTCTTAGGCAAGTGCATGGAACTAGAAAACATCATCCTGAGTAAGGTAACCCAATTATAAAAGGTTAGCATATTCTTAAGATTCTATAAGTACAGTTTCTCTGCTATATACAGAAGATATTATCTCACATTAAAGTTCCTGCTTCTCTTGCTCTTACAATATTTCTGCTCCCTCTTCTGTGCTGTTACCTGAGCCTTAAGTACAGGAGTTGTGTTATAAATATATCACCTGTATTTGAGCAACCCACAGTTAACTCTTCTCTATATTTTGACCAACTTCTGATTTCTATGGTGTTGTCTGCTGCTATATATGCTTCTTTGAAGAAGAATTCAAGCCACACATATCTGTGTTTATTACAGGAAGTATTTAGAAGACAGAATTTACATTAATTTAAGAAACTGGCAGTAGTAAGTTCTCCTCTAGGTTCCATGACCTCTTTATTCACAGATACTTGGCTAGTTGAGCAGACTTTAGGTGAAATTAGAGGGCTTTTGCTAAGCCTCAAGATATAAGTGCTACTATTATGCCTGTATGCCTGGGCATTTCTGTGGTTCTTAGACCTTTTAGCCGGGTAAGTCTATTGAATGCTTTTCTTCTTTTTCCGTTTCTATAGCTCCATTTGATACCATGAATGCTAGGTAGATGTGACGGAGTAAGCTTCAGGGTCAGTTACAGCTGGATTCCTTAATGTCGGTGTTATGGGACTGTAGCAATAGGTTCTTATTTTCAAGGTTGGGATGACAACAAAAGCAAGGGAAATTATTTATATTGTTTGGGGGGAGTGTTTTTGTTTTTGGGGGAGTAGATTTTTTTATGCCTATTTTAGAGTTCTTGGGGATTCTTGTTAGGTACTTTTAGCCTTGGTGTAGTAGTATTACTCTCAAGTGGCATAATTTCATTTAAAATAATTTATGTATGTGTGTGTGTGTGTGTGTATGTATATATATATATATATATATATATACACACATAAATATAGATATACACTTCATTTAAAATAACCTATAAACACATACACTCTCACACATTTCATGTGTCCTTAGTGTTACCTATCCCTCCTACCACCCTCTCTCTGTGTATTGCCCCTTCCCTGCTGCCCCATTAAAGACATCCCCTTGTTTTTCTCATTCCATTCTTCATAGTACTTGTGTTCTACTATCCCCTCTTTGTAATGCCTCGTATTTGTACCATGGTTCCTTTTTTACCTTGTGGTTTCTATGGTTAATCCATTTTATATTCTCATACATTTAGATTTAGAACATTTTTTTTGTTTGAAATTAGATCAAGATGTAAAAGAAATGGTTCTAATTCCAGTATCGAAAATTGTAAAATAACAAACATTTATTATAATTCAGCTGAGTTTATAAAGGAGTGATTTAACAAAACATCATAACATGGTGACATGTATTTGTAACATAGGCATTGGGAAGCTGATCCATGAGAATATTAACTTGGAGCCCATGTTAAGAAACTCATAAATACTATATTGCAGAAAAAAACAAAACAAAGGAAGAATGGAAGGAAGATAGGGAAACAGGAAGGAAGAGTGAGCAAGAAAGAGTGCAGAGAAAGAAAAGTTTGAGGCTAATTAGTTAGAATATTCAATATAAATGCAATCAAAATAAATCATATATGCATATATACATGTCATAATAAAAAAAAATCTCTGTATCCTGGCTATATGCCAATAAAATATATTCTTTTGTAGAAGAAATGTTTGGTGTTTGGTTTATGTTCTATCAGTTTAGAATTGTACAGGCAAAGCATAAGAAACATATTTGAGAAATGTCTCTGCAAATTTTCAGTGACCACTCAATTTTTTCACTCCAAAAATCCAAGGTAATTTTATGGGTAACCTATTCATTTAAGATTTCCTGGGTCTCCTCTAATTTGAAACCTGAAAAAAGAAAACCCACTATATTATGAAATACTTTTCATTTAAGAAAACCGAAATAGTTTTTGATCATTTCTATGGCTTAACTAGCTTAACTAGCCACAAAAATGGTAAAAATATTATTCTTGTTCACTTCTTTACGGAATCCTCTATTCCTGCACATTATCAAATGATGGTTAACAATAGGTGCTATTTTCTAAGATGTTCTTAAGTAAAGATGTTCTTAAGAGCATCTTAAGTTCTAAGATGCTCTTAAGTAAAAACGAAGGTAAATAATGCATCTCTGTCCACATCAAGTCACATTCTAGTAGAAGAGACTTATATAAACTATTACTGCAATAATGTTACAAATGAAGAAATATAAAAGTCATATATGATAGGTAAATAATAAGAGAAAGAGTATTGAGAATTTTCTTTTTGTCTTCTCTTATATGTTACATCCTGACATCAGTTTCCCCTCCCTACTCTCCTTGCAACCTCTCTCCCAACTTCCTTCTCAGATTCCCCAATCCCCACCCAACCTCCCCTTAGAAATGAGCACACCTTCCAGGGACATCAACCAAGCATAGCATAACAAGCTACAATAAGACAAAGCTGGACAAAGCCAACCAGTAAGAGGGAAAGTATCCAACAAGTAGGCCAACGAGTCAGGGACAGTTACAGCTCTCACTATTAGAATTCCCACAATAACACCAAGCTACTCAGCCACAACATATATGTAGAGGACCTAGGTCAGACCCTACAGGTTACCTGATCTCTCAAGTTGCCATGAGTCCCAGTCAGTTGATTATTTGGGCCTTGTTCTACTGGTGAATCCCTGACCTCACTGGTTCCTGCAGTCTTTCCTCCAACTCCTCAACAGGACTCCTGGAGCTCCACCTAGTGTTTGGCAGTAGTTCTCTGAAACTGCTCCCATCAGTTTCTGGATGAAGTCTCTGCTTTCTTTGATGATGATTCTATTAGGCTCTCATCCCGGCAAAGTCTACAGGCAGAAAAAATTGTAGATGGAACATTTTTGTGGCTCAATTGGTGACCTTATCTCCTCACTCTCGGCCTTCTTTGATTAGAGTATAGCTGGTGTAGGCCCTGTGTCCCCTGTAAGAAAGCCTTATCTCTGGCTTTGACTGAATGGAAAGATGAAACCAATAAGAAAAATGAAGGCTGAAAAGTTGAATGAAGACTGGATAATACACTACTTATGAGTCAAGTAGAGCTAAGTTTTTATTACAAGAGGAAAGGTAGTGAATTTCTTTTGTGAAATTTTCATCATTAAAATATCAGTAATCCTTCTAAATCTAAGAAGAGCCACTGGAATGCTAGGAAAAATTATATGTTCCTGACAATTCCAAACTGAAATACATAGATATTGTCTCTTTTTGTCAGACCAAGTGAGCCCGTAATACTGTGAGGTCTCTTCAGAATCGGTGAACCTAAACCTAAGTGTATCAGATGACTGAAAATAAAGCACTAAGAGGAAAGGGTTGCCTCACTGACTTCTCTTTGTGACAGGATCTCAAAGCTCTGTTCTATTCATCACTTTATTTCAACTAGCATGGGAGAATGGAAGCTCCATTGCAAAGGGTTGAGTTAAAAACTGAGAGTAGTGACTGAAACAACTTTTTATTTACTATAAAGTTGATTTCCATTTGGGAGAGATGTAAGCTACCTTCATTTTTCAACATCACACAATGGTTTCTCTTTTTTTATCATTTTATTTTTTATAATAATATTTGTTAGAAATTTTAGAGAAATGTTCCATATAACAGTAAAAGTCAATATAGTACTTCTAATGGTTTACCAACAAGTACTAAAAATATAAATTGTGCATAAAATTTTATCTAATAAACTTATTTCTAGGAATTTATATTGACAAAAATATGCATGTACTGTGGGATATCTATTCAGTATTATATACAATGGGGAATTATGAGAAACATGTCAAAATTGAATACAGAATTAATAAATTATGAAATTACTTGTAGACATTTCTATAATAATTAAAATGCTATTTTTTAAGCTAAAACTTTAGAATCTAATATAATCATCATCTTAAACTTTCACATTATGAATATTATTAAAATAAATTGAACCTCTTTGTAAAAACATTATGCAATTGGAAATTATTTCTGGCAGATCAACTCTTACAGTTTTATATCAACTCCAGGATTGTCTCCTTCTGTGATTTTTTTATTATTTCTATTTCCATTTTTATATCCTGGATGGTATTGTTCATTTTCTTTATCTGTTCGATTGTGTTTTCCTATAATTCTTCAAGAAATTTTTGTGTTTCCTCTTTAAGGGCTTCTACCTGTTTACCTGTGTTCTCCTGTATTACTTTAAGGGAATTATTTATGTCCATTTAAAGTCCTCTATCATTATCATCAGAAGGGATTTTAGATATGAATCTTGTTTTTCCTGTGTGATGGTATATCCAGGACTTGCTATGGTGGGATAATTGGGTTCTGATGATGCCAAGTAAATTTGGTTTCTGGTGCCTATGCTCTTACACTGGCCTCCTGCCATCTGATTAACTCTAGTGCTACCTGCCCTCCCTATATCTGACTAGAGCCCATCCTTCCTGGGGTCTTGATTATGTCAGAACTCCTCAGAGACCAGCTGTCTCTGGGATCCTGTGATTCTAAGATCCTGAGTTCCTGGGTATGTGAGAGTTCCTGTGAGTCAAGCTGCCTCTGGGACTGTGAGATACTAGTGTAACCAAGATCCTGTGATCCTGTGATCCTGGACATGTTAGAGCACCTGGTAGTGAAGCTTCCTCTGGGCTTTGTGGGACTGACTGAGGAGTTAATTTCCAAGGTCTATGTACTGGCTGGTTTTGTGTATCAACTTCACACAATCTGGAGTTCTCACAGAGAAAGGAGCTTCAGTTGAGAAAAAAATACCTCCATGAGACCCAGGTGTAAGGCATTTTCTCAATTAGTGATCAGGGGGTGATAGCCCCTTGTGGGTGGTGCCATCTCTGGGCTGGTAGTCTTGGGTTCTATAAAAGAGCAAGATGAGCAAGCCAGGGGAAGCAAGTAAATAATATCCCTCCATGGCCTCTGCAACAGCTCCTGTTTCCTGACCTGCTTGAGTTCTAGTCCTTACTTCATTTAGTGATGAACATCAGCATAGAAGTGTAAGCTGAATAAACCCTTTCCTCCCCAAATTGCTTCTTGGTCATGATGTTTGTGCAGGAATAGAAACCCTGACTAAGACAAATTGGTACCTGGAGTGGGGTATTCCTGTGACAACCTGATCTTGTTTTGGGGAGGATTGTGGAAGGACTTTGGAACCTTTGGCTTGAAGTACCATTCAGTGTTAAGAGCTCTGTGGGATATTGTGTAGGAGCTTGGAAGATAATGTTGAGAACAGTGCAGAAGATGGAGGCCTGCTTGTTCTACAAGCAGATATCAATGTCTAATTAAAATTTTCCATTGCTTCAGTCGTTCCTTAATGATGATAAAGAAATGGAGTTTGTATGGCTTAAATATATAACAAACTGAGTGATATTAAACCCATAGGAAAAACAGCAATATCAACCAACCAGACTACCCAGAGCTCCCAGGGACTAAGCCACCAACCAAAGAGTACACATGGAGGGTCCCATGGCTCCAGCTGCATATGTAGCATAGGATGGCCTTGTCAGGCATCAATGGGAGGAGAGGTACTTGGTCCTATGAAGGCTCAATAGATGCCCCAGTGTAGGGGAATTGAGGGTAGGGAGGTAGGAGTAGGTGGGTGGGTGGAGGAACACCCTCATAGAAGCAGGGGAAGGGGGTAGAATAGGGGGTTTCTGGGAGGGGAGGAAACCGGGAAAGTGGATAAAATTTGTAATGTAAATAAAGAAAATATGCAATAAAAATAAATAAATAAATAAATAATAAAAAATGTTTCTATAGACAAAAATAAATTTTTTTTATTTTGTGTATTATTTTCCTAGCATGTATTGTTATCTTAAGCCACTTTGAATTATAGCTTGAAAACTAATATTACCAATATATATTCATTTTCATAAGAATATTTCCTATACTCCTCCCCCCCAAATTGCATAAAAGTAGAGGGAATTATTACAAGTGGTGAATTAGTCCAAGATCTAGAATAGATAAATATGTCCCCAGATAAGCTAATATTTATTTAGACTCCGGTTTCTTCACCTGAAACACATCATACAGAGTTGCAGTAAAATTGGTTATTTGAAGACCCATTGTATAATGCTTTGCACAGAGGAAGCAAATTATTCCTTAACTCAAAGTAACATTAAATAATCTGCAGGCATGCCTGGAATCTCTGATGAGTCTATTTACCTTCACCTGAACTTATTAAAATTGTCTTCAGAAGGGCTGGAGAGATGTCTTAGTGGTTGAGAACACTGACTGCTCTTCTAGAGGTCCTGAGTTCAATTTCCCAGCAACCACATGGTGGCTTACAACTGTCTGTAAAGGGATCAGATGCACTCTCTTCTGGTGTGCTGAAGATAGCAACAGTATACTCATGAAATAAATAAATAATTCTTTTTAAAAAATTATCTTCAGAGAACCTTTAGTAGCTAGAACTTATGTATTAAGGCATATTATAATGTATGGAGTAGATATAATTTATTCATAAATAATTAAAGTAATTTTCGAATTCTACAAGATACTTAGAAGTCCAGATTATCTGATCTGGTAAAATAAGTAATAAACACTACCTGACATTAGGAGTAGAATTTGTAATAGGGTTTCACTTACAATGAATCGCATGCACTTTTTACTGACCTGCCACTCTGTTAATGTTTATGGATGATTTCTAACTTATAGGCTATGTAATTCGAAATAGTCTATTTAATGTCCTGAAGTTGCTTGAGATGACTGAAGTATTACATATATTCCATTAGATCTCTAAGCATGTATAGAATTTGTTAGATATCTAATATCATTCTTATTTGATGTGAATGATCTGTAAATTCCTTTGTAAAATACAATATCAGTTAATGTTCCTTGTACATAGAAAATATAAGCTATCTGTATAAGCATACGGAGAAATTTTTTTTCATCAGAAATGTATGTTAGAAATACAAACAAAGTAATAATTAGAAATTGAAATAAGATACTAGATATATTTTCATTTTGGAGCTAAAATAATAAATTATGGATCTTTGAAAAAGACTTGGCAGCATAATATAAAATCTTTCAAAACAATTTTTATAAATTATGTACCTCTAGGAACAAAAAGATAGAAGTAAATTTTTTCTACTTTTTAAATTTATATTTTTCAAGAAGGAGATTAATATTTTCTTTTTAAGTCTCTGCTGTGTGGAGGCTCCATGTTTAGTTAAGAGATGGTTTTTAGTTATTTATTATGTTACAGTGTTCCATATAGCCTTTTATATATTTGCTTTTAAAGTGGTTCTCATGTGCTGTTAATAACATGTAGGTCTGAGAAGGAATACAAAAATATTAAGAATGCTACTTCCTGAGTTGCATACTAGCTAGAATGCTTTGTTTTATTTTTGATATACTATGATCATCTCTATTTTATAACAAAACAATAAACAGAAAATGGCACCTATTGCAATATATTTTCTAGCTGAAAGACAGACATATTTAAATATATATGTCTATTTTCATAATCTGTTTCTAACTTTAACAATGTGCACATGTCTTCAGATTTTCAACCAAATTAGAGTATAAAAACATGGTTTAATAACAATTTCCAACAATTTCTGGGATGGCCCTAACTGCCCTTTTACCATTCTGTACCAAGTATGTGATTTTTTTCAGCATTGATGGTTATAAAATCAATGTACCATTCAACACTGATAGATGTTAAAGACACTCTATGTCATGAAGCATCAAATGTTTCCGTAAGATTTAATTCTCTACATGAAAATAAACAAGAATATCATATATATATATATATATATATATATATATATATATATATATGGAATAAAACTTAATAAAAATCAGACATGGTCTTATGTATCTTGTGGTAGCATTGAATTTGTCCCTGAACTCCTAATTCCCAAGCTTTTAATTTTCAAGTACTGAAAGTACTGGGATTACACAAGTGTAACACTACAACTTGTTTATGAAGTGCAGGGTATGGAATCATGGCTTTGTATATGTTAAATAGTATTCTAGAATGTGACCCACATTCTCAGCCCCTCCAAATCTACCGGTATACCAGTCACAGTACTTGTCTCTGTTCTAACAGAACATGTAGGGAGAATGGAATTTCATGGTTTGACACTTTGGAATGAGCTCAGCATAGTATTTTTTCATTTATTTGAAATTTTTCATTAGTTGGTAGTCATCTTAAAGTTAGCTAAGTGACTCTTCAGTGAAGATTCACCACCTGCTTACTTAAATGATAAAGGTACTTAGCCAACTGGCATTCATTCTTCCAGAGATTTTCTCAGGCTTCTTCATGTAACTCGTGGACAGGACTCCCAAGTGAAATAGCAGTATCATACTTCACCACTTAGATTTAGAATCTGAGTGAGACATTATCATCTCCACTTATGCTATTTCTTGTGTCATAATAGAACAAACTTTTACTAAATCATAAAAGCTGCCAATACTTGCCTTTTCTGATTTACACAATACTGGAATTAGAACTCTTAACAATGGCTATCAGAAGATATTTATATTTCAAACATAATCTAAAATCCAAACATAGTCTAATAATCTAAAATCAAAACATAGTCTAACAATTGATCTTGATGAAAAATATGTTCATTGTCCTTATGTGCACACTACCTCTACAGAAAAAATAATTAAAAATCCAGTTTTAATTCAAGGATGAATTAATTCTATCACTTAGTTAGGGGAGCTAAAATTCCACACACCTTGCAGAGAATATATTAACAGTTGATGAAGTATTTATTTTGCCTAATATAACAAAATACCTAGGATTAGGTACCATCATAGAAGAGAGGCTTATCTAGTTCACAATTTTCTTTGTTTAATGGTGCACATTAGATGATCATCTTCTTGAGGGTTCATTTTATCCCAAGATATCACATGGAAAATTAGAAAAAGACAAGATTCAAACACAATACATCCCTTTTCTCTACTCTTTCTTTTTATACTTCTTTCCTCTCCTGTCCTTCCTCTTCCTGTTTTTATTCTTCTTGCTCTTGCTCTCCTTCTCTCTCTCTTCTCCGCCATCCATCTTTTTATGTCTCTCTCCACATTTAACCACCAGAAATATATTCCTAGCCATCTGTTCTTCTGATTTTCTCTAATTCTAATTATCTTTCTAAGACAAGACTTTCAAATATTGTCACTACCTTAATTTCCTTTTGTTTTGCTGTGGTAAAATGTCCCAATAAAAACTACCTAAAGGGAAAGAGTTTATTTGTGCTCACAGTTCACAGGACCAATTGACCATGGCAGAAAAGTCAGAGGCAGGCAGGAACTTAGAGCACCTGATCACAGTGCATCCACAGTAAGAAACTGTGAGTAATGAATTCATTTTGGCTCTATGCATTTTATACAGTCCAAGATCACCTTTAAAAGAGTGATCATGACCTAAGTGAAGATGGTCTTGTTAGATAAATTACCTTAATCAAGCTAATCCTTGATAGGAATGCCCAGAGCCTATCTTCCAGATATTTCTAGATCTTGTCAAGATAACAACACTAACCATCACAAAGTCAAGTTACACTAAAAACCCTCTTTATTTATTGTCATCTATGAAGACTACATATTGTAAAAGCTTTTGGGACACACATTCAAAATATAGTCAAACCAAAGATACCTTAATTTGTTCCCAAATAATTTATACTATCTTTGGAACACAATATTCCCTGTTCAGTGGAGAAAACTCAAAATCAATGTGGTAAAATAAAATACTGTTATTATAATACTTCAATAGCTTTTTTTTCATTTATCAAGTTGCTTTAAGTTTTAAGGCATATATGTATCTATATTATATGCATTATATCAAATTATATATTATATCATGGTATTGAGGGGAACCCTATAGGGAAGTAAGCAAAACATAGAGATAATGAAAACCATGTGAAAATTGACTTAATCAACCAGGATCAGTCATAGAGGAATCTAATGCCAAGGTTCATTTTCAGAATATTTAAACCTCAGTATAATTTGGGAAAAGATTAGCCCACAACAATCAGTCCAATCAGTCATATTTCAGGTGTAAAATAAAGTTTAAGGTGTGCAGGGGAATGGTGGAGGGGATAGGGGGTTTGTGGAGGGGAAACTGTGAAATGGAATAACATAAGAAACAAATAAATAAAATATCCAATAAAAAAAGTTTGGTAAGAACCTTCCAGTTTCCATCTGTGGCTGGAGACCTCTGCTTGGGCCACAAGGGCTCCATAGCCAAATAGTGCTGGGGAAAAAGCTAACCTCCCAGGAGTGGGGGCAAGATTAACCGCTCAGAGGGACCCATCTGAAATACCCAGGTCACAGGGACTGAGGAATGAGGATCTGGTTTCTTTTGGTGGCCAGAGAGCAGATCCTGTGACACAGGGCTCCATAGTCAAATAGTACCAGGAGAGAGCTGGTATACTCAAATAGTACCAGGAAAGAGCTGTTATAGCAACACAACTTTAAGCACAGGCAAGACCACCATTTCTTTTCAAATTCACTGAACCAGAAGGGACCCTTGCAGAGTCATCAGGACACAGGAAACAAGGGTCAGCTGGGGATTAGATCCTTCTTGTTCCTGGCTGCACCCCTGAGCTGATCCTGCATCACAACTCTCCAAACCCAAATTCCTCTCAGAGAGAACTGGTCTCCAAGGAGTATTGTCACCTAGGCTTGCAGGAAAGACAAGCCACATTCAGAGAGAGTAAGAACAACTAACACCAGAGAAAACCAGATGGAGAGAGACAAGGGCAAGAACACAAGGAACAGAAACTTAGATTACTTGGCATCATCAGAACCCAGCTCTCTCACAACAGCAAGCCCTGGATACCCCAATACACAAGACTCAGACTTAAAATCACATCTCAAGAGAATGACAGAAGATTTTTAAGAAGGAAATAAATAACTCCCTTAAAGAAATACAAGAGAACACAGGTAAAAAACTAGAAACCCATAAAGAGGACACACAAAAATCCCTTAAAGAATTACAGGAAAACACAATCAAATGGGCAGAATTTCAAAAATATCACAATCAAACAAATGAAAAAAACCATTCAGGAATAGAAAACAGAAATAGAAACTACAAAGAAATCATAAAGGGAGACAACCCTGGAGTTAGAGAACCTAGGAAAGAAACCAGGAGTCATAGATGCAAGCATCACAAACAAAATACAAGAGATGGAAAAGAAAATCTCAGGTGCAGAAGATACCGTAGAAAACATGGACACAACAGTCAAAGAAAACTCAAAATCCAAAAAGCTCCTAACTCAACACATCCAGGATATCCAGGATACAATGAGAAGACAGTACCTGAGGATAAAAGGTATGGAAGAGAGTGAAGATTCTCAACTTAAAGGACCAGAAAATATCTTCAACAAAATTATAGAAGAAAACTTCCCCAACCTAAAGAAAGAGATGAACATAAATATGCAAGAATCCTACAGAACTCCAAATAGACTAGACCAGAAAAGAAATTCCTCCTGTCACATTATAGTCAAAACATCAAATACACAAAATAAGAAAAGAATATTAAAAACAGTTAGGGAAAAAGGGCAAGTAACATATAAAGGCAGACCTATCAGAATCACACCAGACTTCTCACCAGAGACAATGAAAGCTAGTAGATCCTCAGCAGACCTCATACAGACTCTAAGAGAACAAAAATGCTAGGCCAGGCGCCTATATCCAGCAAAACTCTCATTAATCATAGATGGTGAAACCAAAATAGTCTACGATAAATCCAAATTTTCACAGGATGTTTCCACAAACCCAACCCTACAAAGAATAATAGATGGAAAACTCCAACTCAAGGAGGGAAATTACACCCAAGAAAAACCAAGAAAGTAATCTTTCAATAAGCTCAAAAGAAGATAGCCACACAAACATATAAACAGCAGCAAAAATAACAGGAAGTAACAATCACTATTCTTTAATATCTCTTAACATCAATGGTCTCAATTCTCCAATAAAAAGACATAGACTGACATACTGGATCCATAAACAGGAACCAGCATTTTGCTGCATTCAGGAAACCCACCTCCGTGTTAAAGACGAACACTACCTTAGAGTAAAGGGCTGGGAAATAATTTTCCAGACACATGGCCCCAAGAAACAGGCTGGAGTAGCCATCCTAATGTGAGATAAAATTGACTTTCAACCAAAAGTCAACAAATAAGATAAGGAAGGACACTTCATACACATCAAAGGAAAAATCTACCAAAAAGAACTCTCAATTCTGAACATATATGCCCCGAATAACAGAGTTCCCACATTCATAAAAGAAACTTAACTAAAGCTCAAAGCACACATTACACCTCACACAATAATAGTGGGAGACTTCAACATCCCACTATCAACAATGGACAGATCTTGGAAACACAAACTAAACAGAGATACAGTGAAACTAACAGATGTTGTGAACCAAATGGATTCAACAGCTATCTATAGAACATCTCATCCTAAAGAAAAAGAGTATAACTTCTTCTCAGTACCTCATGGTACCTTCTCCAAAATTGATCATACAATTGGTCACAAAACAAACCTCAACAGATATAAGAAGTTTGAAATAATCCCATGCCTCCTATCAGATCACTACCGAATAAGGCTGGTCTTCAATGGCAACAACAACAATAGAAAGCCCACATACATATGGAAGCTGAACAATGCTCTACTCAATGATATCTTAGTCAAGGAAGAAATAAAGAAAGAAATTAAAGACTTCCTAGAATTTAATGAAAATGAAAGTACAACATACCCAAACCTATGGGACACAATGAAAGCAGTGTTAACAGGAAAACTCATAGCTCTGAATGCATCCAAAAAGAAACTTGAGAGAGCATATATTAGCAGCTTAAGAGCACACCTGAAAGTTCTAGAACAAAAAGAAGCTAATACACTCAAGAGGAGTAAAATGAAGGAAATAATCAAATTAAGGGCTGAAATAAACCAAGTCGAAACTAAAAGAACTATACAAAGAATCAATAAAACCAGGAGCTGGTTTTTTGAGAAAATCAACAAGATAGATAAACCCTTAGCCAGACTAACCAGAGGGTATAGAGGCAGTATGCAAATTAACAAAATTAGAAATGAAAATGGAGATATAACAACAGATTCTGAGAAAAGTAAAATAAAATCATCAGATCCTACTACAAAAGCCTATACGCAACAAAATTGGAAAATCTGGAGGAAATGGATAAGTTTCTAGACAGATACCAATTAGCAAAGTTAAATCAGGATCAGATAAACCATCTAAACAGTCCAATAACCCCTAAAGAACTAGAAGCAGTCATTAAAGGTGAAATGTAAATAAAGTAGGAAAAATTAAAAATAAAAAATAAAAAATATAAAAAAATAAAAAGTCTCCCAAACAAATTAATCCCAGGACCAGATGGGTTCAGTGCAGAATTCTATCAGACCTTCAATCTCTTCAATACTCTTCAATCTATTCCACAAAATAGAAACAGAATGAACATTATCCAATTCACTCTATGAGGCTATAGTTACACTGATACCAAAACCCCACAAAGACCCAACAATAAAAGAAAATTTCAGACCAATTTCCCTTAAGAATATTGATGCAAAAATACTAAATAAAATTCTTGCAAACCAAATCCAAGAACATATTAAAATGATCATTCACCATGATCAAGTAGGCTTCATCCCAGGTATGCAGGGATAGTTCAACACCCAGAAATCCATCAATGTAATCCACGACATAAACAAACTCAAAAAAAAAAAAAAAAAAAAAACCACATGGTCATTTCCTTAGATGGTTAAAAAGCATTCGACAAAGTTCAACATCCCTTCATAATAAAAGTCGTGCAAAGATCAGGAATTCAAGGAATATACCTAAACATAGCAAAAGCAATATACAATAAACCAGTGGCCAACATCAAACTAAATGGAGAGAAACTCAAAGCAATCCCACTAAAATCAGGGACTAGGCAAGGCTGCTCTCTCTCTCCCTATCTATTTAATAGTGTACTTGAAGCTAGAGCAGTTAGACAACAAAAGGAGGTCAAAGGGATACAAATTGGAAAGGAAGAAATCAAAATATCACTATTTGCAGATGATATGATGGTATACTTAAGTGACCCAAAAATCTCCACCAGAGATCTGCTACAGCTGATAAACAACTTCAGCAAAGTGGCTGGATACAAAATTAACTCAAGCAAATCAGTAGCCTTCCTATACTCAGAGGATAAACAGGCTGAGAAAGAAACTATGGAACTGACACCCTTAACAATTGTCACAAACAATATAAAATATCTTGGTGTGACTCTTACAAAACAAGTGCAAGATCTGTATGACAAGAACTTCAAGTCTCTGAAGAAAGAAATTGAAGAAGACCTCAGAAGATGGAAAGATCTCCCATGCTCATGGATTGGCAGGATTAATATAGTTAAAATGGCCATCTTACTGGAAGCAATCTATAGATTCAATGCTATCCCCATCAAAAACCCAACTCAATTCTTCATAGACCTAGAAAGAGCAATTCTCATATTCACATGGAATAACAGAACTCCCAGGATAGCAAAAACTATTCCCAACAATAAAAGGACTTCTGGGGGAATCAGCCTCCCTGACCTCAAGCTGTACTACAGAGCAGTAGTACAGCTCTGCATGGTATTGGTACAGTGACAGCAGGTAGATCAATGGAATAGAATTGAAGACCCTGAAATGAACCCACACACTTATGGTCACTTGCTTTTTGACAAAGGAGCTAAAACCATATAGTGGAAAAAAGACAGCATCTTCAACAAATGGTGCTGGATCAACTGGCAGTCTACATGTAGAAGATTGCAAATTGACCCATTCCTATCTCCCTGTACAAAGCTCAAGTCCAAGTGGATCAAAGATCTCCACATAAAACCAGATATACTGAAAATAATAGAAGAGAAAGTGGGGAAAAATATTGAACACATGGACACAGGAGAAAAGTTCCTGAACAGAACACCAAAGACTTGTGCTCTAAGATCAAGAATCTACAAAAGGGACCTCATGAAATTACAAAGCTTCTGTAAGGCAAAGGTCACTGTAAATAGGACAAATGACAACCTACAGATTGGGAAAAGATCTTTATAAATCCTATATCTGATAGAGGACTAATATCCAAGGTATACAAAGAACCCAAGAAGCTAGACTCCAGAGATCCAAATAATCCTATCAAAAAACGGGGAAAAGAGCTAAACAGAGAATTCTCAACTGGGAAAACTTGAATGACAGAGAAGCACCTAAAGGAATTTTCAACATCCTTAGTCATCAGCAAAATGCAAATCAAAACAACCCTGACATTCCACTTCACACCAGTCAGAATGGCTAAGATCAAAAACTCAGGTGACAGCAGATGTTGGCGAGGATGTGGAGAAAGAGGAATGCTCCTCCATTGCTGGTGGTTATGCAAGCTGATACAACCTCTCTGGAAATCAGTTTGGCGGACTCTCAGAAAAATGAACAAAATATTACCTGAGGACCCACCTATACCACTCCTGGGCATATTCCCAGAAGATGCTACAACATATAATAAAGATACATGCTCCACTATGTTCATAGCAACCAGATTTATAATAGCCAGAAACTTGAAACAACCCAGATATCTCTCAACAGAGGAATGGATACAGAAAATTTGGTACATTTACACAATGTAATACTAGTCAGCTATTAAAAACAATGACTTCATGAAATTTGCAGGGAAATGGATGGAACTTGAAAATATCCTGAGCGAGGTAACACAGTCACAAAAGAATGAACATGGTATATACTCACTGATGAGTGGTTATTAGCCCAAAAGTTTGGAATACCCAAGAGTCACTTTGCAGCAACCATAGGGCTGAGTGTAAGGTCCCAGATAGAGGACTTGTTGAAGGGACTGAAGGAGCTGAGGGAGTTTGTAGCTCCAGGGAGGGAGCAACAGTGGCAACTGGCCTGTCCACTGATCTGGAGACAGGATCACCAAATAAAGAATACACATGGAGGGACTCATGGTGCTGGCCACATATGCAGCAGAAGAGGGTCTTGTTAGACATCAGGGGGAGCAGAGGCCCTTGGGCCTGAGGGTGTTAGATCACCCAGTATAAGAGAATGCCAAGGAGGGTTTACTAGGGTGGGTGGGTAGGTGGGTGGGTGGGGGAATACCCCCATAGAGGCAGGGGGAGTGGGAGAGTATAGGGAGGTTTCAAAAGGGAGATCTGGAAAGGGGGAAACATTTGAAATGTTAATAAAGTATGAAAAATAATTTAAAAAAATTTTAAGATGTGACTACATAGAAACTCTTTTACAAATTACATGTGACCATGAGGGTCGGTTTGATATCGAAAAGACTTAGAATTCAGTGTAGTTTCTGACAGAAAGCATAGAGGTCAGCAGGCCATAAAATACTTGTGACATCTCCAGTATGGATGGGTACTCTAGAATAATCATTTTAGGGAATTTCTTGGAGTAATTTACCTGGATTTATATTAGTGGAGTTTTTGTATGTTATATCTAGGTAAGTTATAATTCCAGTTACCAGCTTTTCTATAAATCATATTCTGGAATGCAACAGTATCTGAAATAAGGCAATTTAAGAAATCCTTTTAATCTGTATATATTGAACTCATTGGAACATATATTAACTTATTACAAACAAAACCATTTCTTTTTTTTTTAAGTTCTATAAGATCAAATTATTTATGACGCACTGCCATTTCTGGATGAATATTAATTCAGCCTCAAGAAATTATTTGATTTAAATTTTCTCCAGATTTGGATATTTTTAGAGCATGAGACCAATATAATTTTCTAAAGTACCAAATGTTTCTTCACAAATAGAACAAAATATTGTTTTAAGATATGTTTGAAATTTTCTCTCCTCTTTAGAAAGAAATTTTAGGAATTTTTCTCTAGAAATCAATTTTAGTTTAGACATACTGATGATTCTCCTTATAATTTCTTTATGAAATTTTAAGATGGAATATACTCCTATAACCGTATTGTGTGTGTGTGCACATGAAAGCTTCTGTACTTCATGGAACTATGCAGCCTGCTAAGGCTGCATATTGACTGTTTGCTACATTCATTTTGCTAAGACAAAGAGGCATAATTAATAACATCATATTTACTTACTTATTTACTTCCAGACACAATAATTAGTTTTTGGTAAAATATCTGCTTCAAAAACTGCCCATCAATACAATTCCAGGAATTGTTTCAAGTGTCAACTTTTTTCATTTTATTTTAAAACTCAGAATTCTTTGTGTCATCAGCTGTTAAAATAAAGATATTGGAGGCACTTAAAAAGTTTTCTTATATTTATAAACTTTATTTACTTGTTGGTTTCTCAAAACACTCACTTTTTTTTTCAGGCATAGGATTATAACTGTTGTTTGCTTTTGTTAAGAATAATTAAGAAGAACAACAATATCAAACAACCAGACCCCTCTGAGCACCCAGGAACTAAACCACCAACCAAAGAGTATACATGGAGTGACCCATGGCTCCAGCCACATCTGTAGCAGAGGATGGTCTTGATGGATTTCAATGGGAGGAAAGGCTTTTGGTCCTATGAAGGCTTGATGGCCCAGTGTAAGGAAATATCAGGGTGATGAAGAGGGAGTGGGTAGGTGGGTGGGGGAAAATCCTCATAGAAGCAGGGGGAGGGGGAATGGGATAGGGAGTTTCTGGGAGGGGGGAAAACAGGAAAGGAGAAAACATTTGAGATGTAAATAAAGAAAATATCCAATAAAAAATGAAAGAAAAAAAAAGATCTCTGCAAGTATCATTAGTCATATGAGGTCAAACAACATGGCTTCTTAGCAAAGAATCACCAATAAAATTTTGAAATACAAACTAGGCCTCCAAGATGCTATATGTTGTTAAATAAATTATGATTAAAAAGTAGAAGCTATTCTGGTAAACCAATATAAGTACTTTAGAGAATTAAGAATATGAATATACATATATATATATATATATGGATATCTGTAAATCTAATTTTTTTGAAGTACTCTTTGTAACAAAGTTTCTATAGTTTTTTTCAGAGATCAAAATTATTGTGTTATTAGGTTGTAATTGATTTACCACAACCCATTACCTCTTAGTAATGTTAGATAACATTTAAATTAGAGATATAGTTGATATAGTTATCACGATGTCCGCACATTTAACATAATTTATTTTAACAATGTTTGCTGCTTGGCCTTAATTGAGCAGAATTTGTGTCAGATTTTAGCCAGAATGATTATCTCCTAATTATACTCAGTTTTATAAATTGTAATTATTAGTGATTTGCATATAGATGTAGAAAGCAAAACAATATAACTTTTTTGAAATATCTCTATGGGAAGTAATATAACTTCCTAAAAATTATACTTTATCAGAAGTATGAAGAGTTTCTTGTTCATATACCTTCACATTTATCTCCTATATTATGCTTTAAAGGTCAGTGTGGCTCAATGGCATCACTGTAAAATGTGAAACATGTCTAACAAATGTACAAAAATAAAATCAGTCATATGTATGAAGGAATAGGAAATAATGTTTATTATGCAATTCTAAGTAGAACAAGGATACTAATCTTAAGTATAAAATATAAATTTACCATATTTAACCTTCTTAGTATCTGGTTCACATCAAATTTCACAAATATTGTTTTTCTTTTTGGCAACGTTAAATGTTAATTCTGTCATTGAAAATGGATTTCTACCCCAATGTTTCAAAGTCTGTGCAGTTACTTTCATGTACTTTGCTCTACATTCATTAATTTTCTAGCAAATATACATAGGCATTTGGTAGTCATTTTATTTTTTATTTAACTTTATTGGATATATTCTTTATTTAGATTTCAATTGTTATCTCTTTCCCCAGTTCCCCCAATGGAAACACCCTAGCCCATCCCCACTAGCCCTTGCATCTCTGAGGGTGTTCATCCTCCCACCCACCTATTCCTAACCCACAGCCCTTGAAATCTCCTATATTGGGGCATCCAGCCAGCCTTCACAGGACCTCTCCTGTGAAGGGCCTCTCCTCCCATTGATGCCTGAGAAGGCAACCCTCGGCCACATATAGGGCTGGATCCATGAGTCTATTCATGTGTACTCCTTCATTGGTGGCTAAGACCCTGGGAGCTCTGGGGGATCTTGTTGGTTGATATTTTTGTTCTTGCTATGGGGTTACAAACCCCTTCAGCTCCTTCAGTCCTTTCTCTAACTCCTCCATTGGGGAACCCACACTGTCAAATGGTTGGCTGCAAACATCTGCATCTGAATTTGTCAGGCTCTGGCAAAGCCTCTCAGAAGACAGCTATGTCAGACTCCTTTCAGCAAGCACTTCTTGGCATCCACAATAGTGTCTGGGTTTGGTGTCTGTATGTAGGATGGATCCCCAGGTGAGGCAGTTTTGGATGGCCTTTCCTTCAGTGTCTGTTCTACACTTTGTCTACTTATTTGCTCCCATGAGTATTTTGTTCCCCTCTCTAAGAAGGAATAAAGCACCCACTCTTTGGTCTTCCTGTTTCTTGAGTTTCATGTGATCTGTGAATAGTATCTTGGGTATTCCTAGCTTTTGAGGTAGTATCCACTTACTATCACTGAGTGAGTACATACCATGTGTGCTCTTTTGTGATTGAGTTATCTCACTTGGGATGATAATTTTGAGTTCCATCCATTTGCCTAAGAATTTTATGAATTCACTGTTTTTTAATAGCTGAGTAGTATTCCATTGTGTAAATGTACCACATTTTCTGTATCCATTCCTCTGTTGAAGGACATCTTAGTTCTTTCCAGCTTCTGGCTATTATAAATAAGGCTGCTATGAACATAGTAGAACATGAGTCCTTGTTATATTTTGGAGCATATTTCGGGTATATGCACAGGAGTAGTATAGCTAGGTCCTCCTATAATACTATGTACAATTTTCTGTGGAGCTGCCAGACTGATTTCCAGAGTGGTTGTAACATCTTGCAATACCACCAATGATGGTGAGGTGTTCCCTCTTCTCCACATTCTTACTAGCATCTGCTGTCACCTGAGTTTTTGATCTTACTCTTTTTGACTGGTGTGAGGTAGAATCTCATGATTGTTTTGATTTGCATTTTCCTGATTACTAAGTATGTTGAACATGTCTTTAGGTACTTTTCAGCCATTCAATATCCCTCAGTGGAAAATTCTTTGTTTAGTTTTGTACCCAATTTTTAAATACACTTACTCGACTCTGGAGTCTAACTTCTTGAGTTCTTTGTATATATTGGATATTAGCCCTCTATTGGATGTAGGGTTGGTAAAGATCTTTTACCAATCTATTGGTTGCCATTTTGCCCTATTTACAGTGTCCTTTTCCTTACAGAAGTTTTTCAGTTTTATGAGGTCCCGTTTGTTGATTCTTGATCTGACAGCATAAGCCATTGGTATTCTGTTCAGGAAATTTTCCCCTGTGCCATGTGTTTGAGCCTCTTCCCCACTTTCTCTTCTATAAGTTACATTGTATCTGGTTTTATGTGGAGGTCCTTGATTCACTTGGATTTGAGCTTTGTACAAGGAGATAAGAATGGGTTGATTTGCATTCTTCTACCAGTTGAGCCAGAAACCATTTGTGGAAATGCTGTCTTTTTTCCACTGGATGGTTTTAGCTCTTTTGTCAAAGATCAAGTGACTCTTAGTGTGTGGGTTCATTTCTGAGTCTTCAACTCTATTCCATTGATCTTTCTGCCTGTCTCTGTGCTAACGTAGATTTTATTACTATTGCTCTGTAATTTAGCCTGAGGACACGGATTGCAATTCCTCCAGAAGTTCTTTTTTTGTTGAAAATAGTTATTGCTATCCTGGGTTTTTGGTTGTTCCAAATGAATTTTAGAATTGTTCTTTCTCTTTCTAACTCTATGAATAATCTAGTTGGAATTTTGATGGGGAAAACATTGAATCTGTAGATTACATTTGGCAAGATGGCAGTTTTTACTATATTTATCCTGCCAATCAATGAGCATGGGAGATCTTTCCATCTTCTGAGATCTTCTTTGATTTCTTTCTTCAGAGACTTGAAGTTCTTGTTATACAGGTCTTTCACTTATTTGGACTCACACTAATGTATGTAATATTAATTGTGACTATTGTGAAGGGAGTCATTTCCCTAATTTCTTACTCAGCCTGTTTATCTTCTGTGTAGAGAAAAGCTACTGATTTGTTTGAGTTAATTTTATATTCAGCCACTTTGCTGAAGGTGTTTATCAGCTGTAGCAGTTCTCTGGTGGAGTTTTTCACATCACTTAAGTATACCATCATATCATTTGTAAATAGTAATATTTTGATTCCTTCCTTTCCAATTTGTATCCCTTTGACCTCCGTTTGCTGTCTGATTGCTCTAGCTAGAACTTCATGTACTCTATTGAATAGATAGGGAGAGAGAGGGCAGCTTTGTCTAGTCCCTGATTTTAGTGGGAATGTTTCAAGTTTCTCTCCATTTAGTTTGATGTTAGATACTGGTTTGCTGTATATTGCTTTTACTATGTTTTGGTATGGGTCTTTAATTCCTGATCTTTCCAAGACTTTTATCATAATGGATGTTGAATTTTGTCTACTGCTTTTTCAGCATTTAATGAAATGACCATATGTTTTTTTTTTCCTTTGAGTTTGTTTATGTAGTAGATTAAATTGATGAATTTCCAGGTATTGAACCATCCCTGAATCCCTGGGATGAATCCTACTTGATTGTGAAGAATGGTTGCTTTGATTCGTTCATGGATTCAGTTTGTGAGAATTTTATTGAGGATTTTTGCATCAATATTCGTAAGGGAAATTGGTCTGAAGTTTTCTTTCTTTGTTGGGTCTTTGTGAGGTTTTGGTATCAGTGTAACTGTGGCCTCATAGAATGAGTTGGGTAGTATTCCTTCTGTTTCTATTTTGTAGAATAGTTTGAAGAGTATTGGTATTAGGTCTTCTTTGAAGGTCTGATAGCATTCTGCACTAAACCCATCTGCCCTGGGCATTTTTTGGTTGGGAGACTTTTGGTGACTGCTTCTATTTCTTTAGGGGTTGTGGGACTGTTTAGATGGTTTATCTAATCATGACTTAACTTTGGTATTTTGTATCTGTCTAGAAAATTGTCCATTTCATCCAGATTTTTCAGTTTTGTTGAGTATAGGTTTTTTTGTAGTAGGATCTGATGATTATTTTGAATGTCTTCAGTTTCTGTTTTTATGTCTCCCTTTTCATTTCTGATTTGGTTAATTTGGATACTGTCTCTGTGTCCTCTGCCTAGTCTGGCTACGGTTTTATCTATATTGCTGTTTTTTTCAAAGAACCAGTTCCTGGATTTGTTGATTCTTTGTATAGTTCTTTTTGTTTCTATTTGATTGATTTCAGCCCTGAGTTTGATCTTTCCTGCCATCTCCTCCTCTTGGATGTATTTGCTTCTTCTTGTTCTAGAGCTTTCAGGTAGTGTTTTTAAGCTGCTAGTGTATGTTCTCTCCAGTTTCTTTTTGGAAGCTCTTAGTGCTATGAGTTTTCCTCTTAGCACTATTTTCATCATGTCACATAAGTTTTGGTATGGTGTGCCTTCGTTTTCATTAAATTCTAGAAAGTATTTAATTTCTTTCTTTATTTCATCCTTGACAAATTTATCAGTGAGTAGAGCATTGTTCAGCTCAGTTGTATATTATATCACGTATATCCCCCACCATTATGTAGAAATTTTTTATTTTCTTGACTTGTTTCAAGATAATAGAATAGTCTTTGTGCAATGAGCTTCATTTCTCTCATAAGAGAAGACATTTATATTCAAATAAGTACAGCAAATGAAGATATAAAATAAATGCCAAACTATTAATATAAGAAGAGCAGATTGATGATGAGAAAGAGGTTGACTCACTGCAACACATATTCAGGAAAAGTAACAAAGACAGAGCCTTGGGCATAAACTGAAATTTATTCTAGACAAAAATTGTATAGAAAGTAATTCAGGGAAAAGACTTTCTCAGGAAGAAAGCATTGTGTCATATGGGCTTGAGGACATACTGCTGAATTAGTGGATATTTAGTAACTTGTATAATCACAGAATGAACACGATTTTCCTAATCATTGGAGAATCTTGTTCTCCACTTTTCAACTCTGCAAACTATCACATACCTATAGTACTCCTTCTCAGAGAAATCCTGCCATAAACTGATTGCTTTTATGTAAAAGAGTAATTGAAAGGTGGTAGGCATGTTTGACAAGAGGCCTATCACAAGGTATTATCACACCTAAACTGAGGAATGTAGAATCTATATCTCTTCTTCCAAAGGTCCTTTTGTAGTTTTTGTTTAGTTTTGTAATCCTCCGGTTTTGTTTATAGACATAAACACAAATATTTTAATTATAGTTCGGTGCCAGGACAATTTGCTAAATCACAGTAGCATGGTTCCCCCTTGTGTCTATCTCTCTCTCCAGTTATGGGATTTTTTAAAACTTGGTTTACATAAATACCAGGCATTTATTCCTTCCTATGGAGTGGGTCTCAAATCAAATAATGTTTTAATAAAAACGTATGTTACGTCCTAACAATTCTTCAATTATTGTACCAGAGGGCATATCTTTCTAACAGGTTTACAATGTAGTGGGTAGGGTTCAAAGCTGGGTAAAATGATTAATGTTTTACCTTTTGTAATAGCAAAAATAGTAAACTCTTGTATTTTATTTAGATACATGATTGCTTCACTGAACCTAATAAAAAGGAAAGTATGGGGCTGGAGAGATGATTCAGTAGTTAAAATGCATTGACTGCTTTTGCAATGAATCCATGTTTCAATCCCCAGCATCTGCATTGGGTATATTACAATTGTGAGATATTCCAAATCAGGGAATCCACTTCTATCCCTGGAAGGCACCAGGCACACATGTGGTACACATAAATAAATTTCAAGAAAAAAACCATACACTTGAAACAAACAAAAGAAAATGTTTGTTTGTTTGTTTCTTTGTTTTATAAATACAGAAAAGAAGATTCTGATAGGTTTCTGTGCCTTGATGAGGTAATATAAGTCTATGGTCCATCATGAAGGTGCATGCATGATTCTAAAAATTGCAATTTCCACTTCTGTCGATTTAGAACCAAAACAAAACATTTTTGTTAAAAGAATTTGTCATTTTCCTCTAATGTTAATGTTTTATTAGGCCCCATCTGAGAAAGCTTTCTTTCAATTACTATAGAAATGAACAGATCGCCAGTATATAATAGATATAGATATGGAGAGGTACCCCAACTTAAAAAAAAGATCCTTCATAGAGTCTCACTAAACAATGAACAAGAGAATTACACATCTAAAAATCACCCATATTAAGGCAGTGTACTTTAAAATGTATCATGCTTCCTTGTTATTTTATGAGGACAATGTGCTGAGGAGTGTAGCCTGGAAAACAATTTGGATTTCTATATGACTAAAATAAAATTATTTCAAACATATAAAATAGAATTCTACCTCTATCACTTTAGATTTCATTACAAGAAAGATTTAGTCATGGCTCTGTGCCAAGTTTTTGTTTTGTTTGCTTTGATGTTTTTCTGAACTTTAAACAGCAGCTGTGCATGTTTGTGCAATTTCAAAGTCAGGATTTATATATGTAATTTTTCAACTGAGGGAAAAAGTTAAAAATATCTCTAATGAATCACATGAAAAGCCACTGAAAGAATTAAAATACTGAAGAAGGCTCTTTTCCCCCCTTTTGTCAGCCTACATATTTAAAAGATTTATAATGGAATTGCTATCATCCTTTCTTGGAACAAAGCCTGCCTTCCTAAATACAAACTGATTTAATTTTTAATGAAGTAATTCAGAAACCAGTTTCTGAATTTTAGATATGAGAAAAAGGCAGGTTTGGCTGTTTTTCTTTTTATAAACAATGCCTTTCAATAACTCTCTTCAGGTATACTCTTTTCTTACTCAGTTTCCTCCAAATCCAGTGCAGAATGCCAGGTGAAATGATCTTTCTTTCTGAGATAAATAGTTTTATAGAAACCTACCTGCTTTCCCAGAACAGAGACTTCAACAGTACCCACAGTATACAAGTTCAACATCATTCTTTTTAAAGAATTGCTTCTAGTTGGGGGGGGGGAGTAAAATATAGGATTGAATATAAGTTGTTGTATTTTCTTAGGAAATACTACTAAATTGCACCTACTTCTCATCATTTTCCTATGCTGATTCTATGCATCTTTGTATCATCATTCATCTTTCTCTACCTTTTGCCCATACCCAAGTATACAAAAGGCTCCCTTTCCTACAATATCTGAAAACAACACTCCTTCTCCTTACTCTCACACTTGGAAATTGCTCCAAATCATAAGCTATCACCTGGAATGCAAACCAAATTGTGCACGGATTCAATACTGCATTACTTGAAAAGGATGATATGAGAGATTGACTTAGTCCTAGAAAGCCATTCAGCTTAATGGGATGCACTTGATAAAGCAGTTCATATAGTTGTCTTGTTGTATTAAATCAAGGCTCACAGCATCTATATCTTGAGATGTGGCTATAGCTTTGAGGATTTCTCACCTTCTTCCTTCTAAAAATAAGTTTTGCTAGTCATCCAGGGAAGGTGTTTTTCTCCTCATTTGAGATCTACCCAGGAAATCTGACACAGGGCCATGGATTGTGCTCAATAAATATTGCCTTTGCTCAGGAATTAGACATATAAAGGAAGTCTTAGCTTCAACTGTCCAGATGAAAGATGAAATAAAATTAATAGTAGCTGGCATTCTCTTGTCACATTAACTATTTTAGTGAATTACATTTCATTGATCCATAAAGCAAAAGAAGACAAGGTTTACTTTCAAGGACATATTTTGGAAGACTCAAAATCTGATTGCTTTACACGTTTACATGAGCAAATGAATAGAATAGAGACTAAGCAAATTCCTCTCATTGTCCTCTCTGTCTGAATACATACAACTATTGCCAGGCTGTGCTGTGAAGAAAAGATACCCAGCTAATGCTACCCAGCATTAGCAACAGATATTTGTTGGATGTTACTTGTCCAATATAAGTCTTATAATGATCATAATGATACATTTATCATTCTGATTAAATCTTATTTTTGGGCAGATTCTCAAGTAGCAGGATTTGTCCATGAACTCATTATGTAGCCAAGTGGCCAAAGATGACCTTACAATTCTGATCCTCCTGTCTTTATATACCAAGTGCTGTAATTATAGGCATGTATGTACCACCATGCACAGACATGTCTTCTCTTATGTGATGATCTGGAGTGAACCCATGAGTTTATGTGTGCTACACAAGCCTTCTACAAATAAAGATATAACCCATCCCTGATCAAATCTTTGTAATAAACTATTTGTGGTGACAAAATTTATCAACTTATTTAGATCTAGAATCAATTATGAGAAAAAGTAAGGGTGGGATATAAGTGTATTTTTTGAAAGGATTAACAAAAGTGGGAAGTCTTTGGCTGAGAGTGGGTATGATCCCTTTTGTTGTTATCCCAGAGGAAATGTAAGGAGAAAGCTGTTGCAATTTTCCTCCCATATTGTTCTCCCTCTGTTGAGCATGTCTGTCATGTACTGCTGTTTCTGCTACCCACTTTCATTTTCATTGGAAACTAGCTTCTTCAGTTTTCCAATGTGGACTAATGTCCTACCATTCCCCAGCAGTCATTCAGACATTTGGGTTTATTGTAAGACTGTGATGGTTAAAGTATCTAGCCGCATGACTTAAGCAACTATGGAATTCTCTGTCCTTGAACATGATGATACCATTGTTTGGTTACCCAGCTACCCACACCAACTAGTATAAGCTAATCTAATAAATCTTCTTTTTAATATATAAATCTGTTTATCCATAAAGTTATAGATTCAATCAGTTCTGTAGCTCTACATAATCAAGTACATTTATATTATGTTCTTCTGATAAAAATTTAGAAATCTAGGCTCAAGAGGTAAAATGTCACACACAATACAAATTTTTAGTTTAATACTAGCAGCTTTTTACATAAAGGCCCACAAACAAGCCATAAAACCAAAGCCAGTAAAGCCAGTACTGGCTGTAAAGCCAGTTTCCTGCTTGAACTAACCATTTCAGTTTACAAAGTATTTTCACATAGTTTATTCTTTATAATAATAATTACTTTTAACAATAAGAGAGTGACTATCTGTAGACACATTTGGAGCTAACAGCTGTTTGAAAATTAAAGTATATTAAGTCAATTCATATAGATTCACAAGCAGCCACTCTCAATCACAGATTAACTAAGGTTCACAGGATGTCAATTTTCCCTAGACTCTAGCAATCAATGTTGGTTCCTATTTTTAGTGTTCAGATGCTGACATACTTCAGCAAGAAGACCTAGCTTTTCCTTGTAAGATTTACACAGTCATTCTGAACTCCCCTTTTACCTACAAAATGTGTATTGATTTGATGCAAAAATTCTCCCACAAAGTTAATGTTGCATTTCATTCCTAAAAGCTTTAGGTTCAAACTACTAGCAAATCATTTTCTACTGTAAGGAAATCAGAACTTAAAACTCAATTATGTAATGACACTTTACCCATATTTCATACCAGGCTAATCCTTAGCTTTCTTGAAATGCACAGTTGGATTTATGATAGTTTAGTTCTGTGTACAAACACATTACTCCCAAAGCAGGGCAGATAAATTATCAAATCGGTCAAGCATGTTCTAGTATGGATTTTAAAGTATTTTGTTCAAATAAACTTATCTGTTAAATCATGCCTTTTAATAGATATTACACAAAAGTTTACTTTTCTCTATGGATGATAATGAGAGAATTTCTAGGCTGGGTTCAAGTTTAGTTTCAACTCCAGTTAATATTTAGGATAGATCACTTTAATTGTTCCGTACTTGATATGTTCTATATCAGGATGGTATGCTGGAGAGCATGAGAGGTGACTCAGAAGTTAAGAAAATGTGTTTCTCCTGTTGAGTACCCAGGTTCAGTTCCAGGAACCCACATGTTGGCTCACAACCATCTCCAGTTTTAGGGGCTCAGATGCTCTTCTGACACCTATAAATACAAGATACAAATAGAGTGTACAGAAAAATATAGAGTCAAAACATTTAAACAACAAAAATAAATAAATCTAAAAGTTTAAAAAGGAAATTATAAAATGCTTTAAAGCACTTATATGCAAAAAGTATGTGAATTCACTTGAAGTAAAATGTCCGAGATAATGCCTTTAACTTCATTATATTTAATCATGGATGCTAGTTGGCATTTAAGACACATATTTTCCCTATTTGCCTATTGATCTGATTTTCATTCAACTTTCTGGACTCTCACAGTGAATGTGTCTATTCTTGTGACCTGTGCATTCTGGTATTTAATTGTCTATTAAGACATTTAGTGTATATTTAAAACTTACCATCTTGGATCCTTACTCTAAAGAAGTATATTCCTTGCTATCATATATATTTTATGGTCAATTATAGTAAATAAAAGTAAGTGGTAGACAATAAATATTCAACTTAAGGGGAGAGCTACACATACTTCTTTTTTTGTAGAATAATCGTGATAGATGGGGAGAAAGGAATATGACTTTAATGAATAGCAGATGAAATTTTTCTTATCTAAAATACTGAAACAAGCTGCATAATAAAAAGGTGAAGAAGACGTATTTGTGAAGCAGTGGACAAATTACTAGAATGCATTGCAAAAACTTACATTGAGTTTCTAAAATAAAATAAAATGGAATTTCTATTTTACAAACAAGGAAGAAAAAAATGCAGACTGTGAGTAACTTTCAAATTTCAAAGTCAATCTGAGACTATAACTTACACAGGCTACATTTTAACCACATGCTCTAAACAACAGGCACATGGATAATGGGCAGAAAATACAAGGATGCATAACCTATGAGTCATTCCTCTAGTTGAAGTATAATGTAAATAGTAGCCAGAAAATATCTTCAGTGGCCAAAGCTAAACTGTGTTTAGTAGCAGTGTTTCTAGAAGACACATGGAGAACAAGGATAGAGATGGAAGTTAAAAATGAGTGAGATAAGGACAATGGTCTTAGGAAGAAAATAGAAATATCTGAAATATAATAGACCCAGACATGATTGATTGCTTATATAAGGGTTCTTATTCCCCTTCTTGCTTGGGAATACGGATCTACACTCATATTTTAGTGAAGTGCTTATCAGTTAATTCATGTAAATGAGTACACTTAGTTCCTCTTTATCTATAAGCAATATATCCAATTTTCCAGAATATATATATATATATATATATATATATATATAATGTTTTATATTCCTCTAAAGAATAGTACTTTTGAATTTTTTAATTAAATTAGATATACTATGGGTCTTTAGTCAGAGACCTCAAGAAGAATAGAAATGATAAAATGAACATGTACTAAAAGGGGATTAACTAGTTGAACTTGCATGGTATATACTAGGTAGACAATAGAATAGCTGTTTTCACACTGGACAGACTAAGAAACTGCTCAATCCAAGAAGGTGGATGTGTCATCAGTCTCAATCAGGTACTGAAAGCCTGGGTATAGGGTTGTGGATCTTCTGTCCACCTTAGAAAGTTGAAGAAGCTAGGTTCTAATGGTAGTAGAGGGTGGCAGCAACAGTAACAGCATCATCAAGATAAATACACTCACCACCAAGTGGGAAAGGAAACTAGGTAAAACAGCAAAAGCTTTTCACTCATATGTCCTTATATCTGGACCAAGGACAGAAAACGTGTCATACATTTAGAATAAATCTTTACACTTCATTTCATCTAATCAAGAAAAATCCCTTACAAGCATGTGTATAGAAAATCTAATGGAAATAAACATTAGCATATATGCCACAAGGCTTGTCTAGTGTGTGGTTCTAAAGCCTGTCAAGTTGACAATCATAATCAAACACCATGTGATTAACAATAACAACTAATAGTGAAATGAACAAATATAACAATATTGTATTGTAAAATTCTGGGCATTGCTGTGTTTGATTTTCAAGCTTTATTAAGTAAAGTAAGTCTTACTTGAAAGTGTTTAATAATGTCACACTTGCTATGAAAACTAAGATGGACTAAATGGCAGGTTTAAAATACAGTGTGGTCAGAATGGAAAAAAAAATCAGCTCATGTGCTAAACAGAGTAAAATATTATTGTACATTTTAGAAAATACACAAATTAAAATATAGGACATGTATTTCTGAACTTACTATTTTCAAATCAAAAGTGACTTTGTTAACTAACAGAAACCAGAAGTGTGGACAAGTCACTCACTCACTACTGGCATTTCCAAATTCAAACTCTTTGCTACCATGAGTACATTCCCTGCTTAATTACCAAAGATTCAAAAACTTTGGTTTGTGAGTTTTTTCATTTATATTTCTATACTAGAAACTAAATGTGGAAGTTTTCAACATTTACAAATTTATTTCACATTATCAATAATGAATAGCATGTAATGTATACATAAATAACATAGCTTTATTTTTCAAATAAAATACTTGGTAATGACATCCTACTCTACCGATACTTTCTTCACCATACATTTCTGTTCTGTTCATAATAGCTAAGAAATAAAAACAACCTAAATGTTTTTCTACAGATGAGTAGGTAAAAAAGTGTGACATATATACACTATAGAAAATCACTCAGTTGTAAAGAAAAAGAAATCATGTACACAGAATGTACATAAATGAAACTAGAAAAGATTGTATTAAATGAGGCAAACCAGAACCAGAAAGATAAACATCAAATTTTCTCTCATGCTAACACAATTCTCTTAAGATGAGTTGAATAGTGGCAATAGCATTAGGCATCCTCTAGTAGACAGAAGCCTCATTCCAACACAAAGAACTACAAACAAGTAAAGAATGACAAGTGGGAGAAACAGTCTTCTCCAGAAAAGAGAACATCAATTGGTTATCTGATATTTAATAGTCAGCCATGAAAATACACATGTAAGTGACATTGTATAGACTGAGCAGGATATAGTTTGTATATGTATACATCTACGTTTATGTATTTAACAATAATGAAAAAAGAGGTCACGAAATTGAAAGAGAGCAAAGAGGAAATAACAGGAAGGTTTGGAGTAAAGAAAAGAAAGAAGGAGAAAATGATGTAATTATATTATAATTTCAAAAAATTAAAAGACATAATAAAACAAAGATTAAACAAAAAGACTGGCTTTGTTTTTTAATTTTCTAGATACATTCAGTTCACAGATTTGTAGAAAGTAACTATATTTGTTCATATTCAGGGTAGAATCTGGTTAGATTTTTAGATTGAGTAGCCATAGTTTTTGTCTGTCAAGAGAAATAATTTGAAAAGGAAACAATTATTCATCCCAAATTCACTAGTTTAGTTCACTTGTGTAAGAGCTGTTCTTTAAGGGAATCATTACTCTTCAGAATGTATGACATAGGCTTCATATTTGTTTCTATTTTAGATAAAATATTAAGAATTTATGTGATCAAAGGTAAAAGGCAAAAGCTAAGAAATATATTTAATATTACATCAAAGATATTTTGAAGTGATATTGTCTCTTGAAAAATACGATGTTGACTTGTGTAAATGTCTATAAAGTGTATAGAAAATCTTTCCATTACTACAGGAATTGCTTTGACCCATAAAATTTCCTGTAAAGACTGAATGACCTCTAGAGGGCATTGCACTTTGAAAACTCCTCCAGTAAAGTAACTTTCTTTTTTTTTTTTTTTATTTTCATATTTTATTTACATTTCAAATGTTTCCCCCTTTCCAGATCTCCCCTTTGGAACCTCCCCAATACCTCTGCCCTCCCCCTGCCACTATGAGGATATTCCCCAACTCACCCCCACAACACCCCCACCCACTCTCGTCTTCCCTCCTTGACATTCCCCTATACTGGGGGATATAACACCCTCAGGCCCAAGGGCCTCTCCTCCCCCTGATGGGTAACAAGACCCTCTTCTGCAGTCTTTGTGGCCAGCACTATGGGTCCCTCCATGTGTATTCTTTAGTTGGTGGATCAGTCTCCAGAAGTATGGGGGGTCAGGCCAGTTGCCAGTGTTGCTACCTCCCTGGGGCTGCACACTCCCTCAGTTCGTTCAGTCCTTTCTCCAAGCCCTCCATCTGTGACCTCGCACTCAGTACTACTGTTCCTGCGAAGTGACTCTTGGGTATTTCAAACTTTTAGGCTAATAACCACTTAACAGTGAGTACATACTATAATCGTTCTTTTGTGACTGCATTACCTGGCTCAGAATGAAGATCCATCCATTTGTCTACAAATTTCATGAAGTCATTGTTTTTAATAGCTGAGTAGTATTCCATTGTGTAAATGTACCACATTTTCTGTATCCATTCCTCTGTGGAGGGACATCTGGGTTGTTTCCAGCTTCTGGCTATTATAAATATGGCTGCTATGAACATAGTGGAACATGAGTTTTTATTAAATGTTGGAGCATCTTCTGGGTATATGCCCAGGAGTAGAATAGCTGGCCTCAGGTAGTATTATGTCCAATTTTCTGAGGGTTCGCCAAACTGATTTCCAGAGAGGTTATATCAACTTGCATTACCACCAGCAATGGAGAAGTGATCCTTTTTCTCCACATCCTTGTAACTTTCTAAATGTTAGAGGATTTTTTAAACAGTAGGTTAAGAAACAGCAAGTGACTGCTTCTATTTCTTTAGGGGTTATGGGACTGTTTAGATGGTTTATCTGATCCTGATTTAACTTTGGTAATTGGTATTTGTCTAGAAACTTGTCCATTTCCTCCAGATTTTCCAATTTTGTTGCATATAGGCTTTTGTAGTAGGATCTGATGATTTTTTGAATTTCCTCAGAATCTTTTGTTATATCTCCCTTTTCATCTCTAATTTTATTAATTTGTATACTGTCTCTGTGCCCTGTGGTTAGTGTGGCTAAGGGTTTATCTATCTTGTTGATTTTCTGAAAGAACCAGCTCCTGGTGTTGTTGATTCTTTGTATAGTTCTTTTAGTTTCCACTTGGTTGATTTTAGCCCTTAATTTGATTATTTCCTGCCTTCTACTCCCCTTGGGTGTATTAGCTTCTTTTTGTTCTATAACGTTCAAGTGTGCTGTTAAGCTGTTAGTATATGCTCTTCCCAGTTTCTTTTTGGAGGAATTCAGAGCTATGAGTTTTCCTCTTAACACTGCTTTCATTGTGTCCCATAGGTTTGGGTAAGTCATACTTTCATTTTCATTAAATTCTAGGAAGTCTTTAATTTCTTTCTTTATTTCTTCCTTGACCAGGTTATCATTGAGCAGAGCATTGTTCAGCATCCATGTGTATGTGGGCTTTCTGTTGTTGTTGTTGCCATTGAAGACCAACCTTTATCCATAGTGATCTGATAGGAGGCATGGGATTATTTCAATCTTCTTATGTCTGTTGAGGTTTATTTTGTGACCAATTATATGATTAATTTGGAGAAGGTACCTTGAGGTGCCGAGAAGAAGATATAGTCTTTTGACGTAGGATGAAATGTTCTATAGATATCTGTTAAACCCGTTTGGTTCATAGCATCTGTTAGTTTCACCGTGTCTCTGTTTAGTTTATGTTTCCAAGATCTCTCCATTGTTGATAGTGGGCTGTTGAAGTCTCCCACTATTATTGTGTGAGGTGCAATGTGTGCATAGAGCTTTAGTAAAGTTTTGTTTATGAATGTGGGAGCTCTCACAACAACAACAAAAAAGCCCAGAAACAGATGGGCTCAGAACAGAATTCTATCAAAACTTCAAAGAAGCCCTAATACCAATACTCATCAATCTATTCCACAAAATAGAAACAGAAGGAACACTACCCAACTCATTCTATGAGGCCACAGTTACACTGATAAGAAAACCCCACAAAGACCCAACAATAAAAGAAAACTTCAGACCAATTTCCCTTATGGATATTGATGCAAAAATACTCCATAAAATTCTTGCAAACCGAATCCAAGAACACATCACAGTGATCATTCTCCATGATCAAGTAGGCTTCATCCCAGGGATGCAGGGATGGTTCAATACCAGGAAATCCATCAATGTAATCCACTCCATAAACAAACTCAAAGAAAAAAACAACATAGTCATTTCATAGATGGTGAAAAAGCATTTGACAAAGTTCAACAACCCTTCATGATAAAAGTCTTGGAAAGATCAGGAATTCAAGGAGCATACCTAAACATAGTAAAAGCAATATACAGCAAACAAGTGGCCAACATCAAACTAAATGGAGAGAAACTCAAAACAATCCCACTAAAATCAGTGACTAAACAAGGCTACCCTCTCTCTCCCTTTCTATTCAATACAGTACTTGAAGTTCTAGCTAAAGCAATCAGACAACATAAGGATGTCAAAGGGATACAAATTGGAAAGGAAGAAATCAAAATATCACTATTTGCAGATGATATGATGGTATATTTAAGTGACCTGAAAAATTTCACCAGAGATCTCCTACAGCTGAAAAACAACTTCAGCAAAGTGGCCAGATACGAAATTAACTCAAGCAAATCAGTAGCCTTCCTATACTCAAAGGATAAACAGGCTGAGAAAGAAATTAGGGAATTGTCACCCTTCACAATTGTCACAAACAATATAAAATATATTAGTGTGACTCTAACCAAACAAGTGAAAAATCTGAATGACAAGAACTTCAAGTCTCTGAAGAAAGAAATCAAAGAAGACCTCAGAAGATGGAAAGATCTCCCATACTCATGGATTGGAAGGATTAATATAGTTAAAATGGCCATCTTGCTGAAAGCAGTCTAGAGATTCAGTGCAATCCCCATCAAAATCCCAACTCAATTCTTCATAGACTTAGAAAGAGCAATTCTCAAATTCATATGGAATAACAAAAAATCCAAGGATAGCAAAAACTATTCTCAACAATAAAAGGACTTCTGGGGAAATCAGCCTCCCTGACTTCAAGGTATATTACAGAGCAGTAGTGATAAAAACTACATGGTATTGGTACAGTGACAGGCAGGTAGATCAGTGGAATAGAATTGAAGACTCAGAAATGAACCCACACATTTATGGTCACTTGATCTTTGACAGAGGAGCTAAATCCATCCAGTGGAAAAAAGACAGCATCTTCAACAAATGGTGCTGGATCAATTTGTGGTCTGCATGTAGAAGATTAGGAATTGATCCATTCCTATCTCCCTGCACAAAGCTCAAGTCCAATTGGATCATGGACCTTCACATAAAACCAGATATACTGAATCTAATAGAAGAGAAAGTGGGGAAAAAATCTGGAACACATGGGCACAGGGGAAAAGTTCCTGAACAGAACACCAATGGCTTGTGTTCTAAGGTCAAGAATCTACAGACAGGACCTCATAAAATTACAAAGCTTCTGTAAGGCAAAGGACACTGTAAATAGGACAAAACAGCAACCTACAGATTGGGAACAGATCTTTACCAATCCTACATCTGATAGAGGGCTAATATTCAATGTATACAAAGAACTCAAGAAGCTAGAGTCCAGATATCCAAATAACCCAATCAAAAAATGGGGTAGAGAGCTAAACAGAGAATTCTCAACTGAGGAAACTCAGTTTCCTAGAATGGCCTAGAAGCACATAAAGAAATGTTCAACATCCTTAGTCATCAGGGAAATGCAAATCAAAACAACCCTGAGATTTCACCTCACACCAGTCAGAATGGCTAAGATCAAAAACTCAGGTGACAGCATGACAGGTTGGCTAGGATGTGGAGAAAGAGGAACACTCTTCCATTGCTGGTGGGAATGCAAGCTGTTACAACCTCTCTGGAAATCATTTTGGCAGACCCTCAGAAAAATGAACATATTACTATATGAGGACCCAGCTATTCCACTCCTGGGCATATACCCAGAAGATGCTCCAATATGTAATAAAGACACATGTTCCACTATGCTCATAGCAGCCATATTTATAATAGCTAGAAGCTGGAAACAACCCAGATATCCCTCAACAGAGGAATGGATACAGAAAATGTGGTACATTTACACAATGGAATACTACTCAGGTATTAAAAACAATGACTTCATGAAATTCACAAATGGATGGATCTTGAAAGTATCATCCTGAGCAAGGTAACGCAGTCACAAAAGAATGAACATGGTATGAACTCACTGATCAGTGGTTATTAGCCCAAAAGTTTGAAATGCCCAAGAGTCACTTCGCAGCAACAGTAGGGCTGAATGTGAGGTTCCAGATGGAGGACTTGGAGAAGGGACTGAAGGAGCTGAGGGAGTTTGCATCCCCAGCGAGGTAGGAACAGTGGTGATTGGCCTGATCCCTCGATACTCCTAGAGACTGATCCACCAACCAAAGAATACACATGGAAGGACCCATGGTTCTGGCCACATATGCGGCAGAGGAGGGTCTTGTTAGCCATCAGTGGGAGGAGAGGCCCTTGGGCCTGAGAGTGTTAGATTCCCCCAGTAGAGGAGAATGCCAAGGAGGGAAGATGAGAGTGGGTGGGTGAGTGTGTGGGAGAATACCCCCATAGTGGCAGGTGGAGAAGGGAGGAAATGGGGAGGTTCCAAAGGGGAATCCTGGAAAGGAGGAAACATTTGAAATGTAAATAAAGTATGTAAAGTAAATAATAATAAAAAAGAAACAGCAAATGACTCCTACCTTAATATACACATGGCTTTAAAGGATTTTTATCTATCATCTATCTATCTATCTATCATATCTTTATACTCCAGATTTTATTCCTTTCCCTGTCCACTCACTTTTCCACATCCCATACTTCCCTCCCACTCTCCTGTCTCCACATGGATATCCCTACCCCCCACCTCCAACCCCTCCAGACTTCTAAACTCCCTGGAGCCTCCAGACTCTTGAGCGTTAGGTGCATCTTCTCTGACTAAACCCAGACCCAGCAGTCCTCTGCTCTATATGTGTTGGGGGCCTCATATCAGTTAGTGTATGAGGCCTGTTTGATGGTCCAGTGTTTGAGAGATCTTGAGGCATAGATTAAATGAGACTGCTGGTCCTCCTACAGGGTCGCCCTCCTCCTCAGCTTCTTCCAGGTTTTCCCTAATTCAATTATGGGGGTCAGCAGCTTCTGTCCACTGATTGGGTGCAAATAACTGCATCTGACTCGTTCAGCTGCTTGTTGGATCTTTTGTAGGGCAGTCATGATAGATTTCTTTTTGTGAGCGCTCCATTGCTTCAGTGATAGTGTCAGGCCTTGGGCCCTGTCCTTGAGCTGAATTCCACTTTGGGCCTGTCACTGAGCCTCTTTTCATCAGGCTCCTCTCCATTTCCACCCCTGCAGTTCTTTTAGAAAGGGTCAGACAGATTGGTTAGAGTTTTGACTGTGGGATAGCAACCCTATTCCTTACTAGATGCCCTGACTTTCTGCTGGAGGTAGGTTCTACAAATTCCTTCTCCCCACTGCAGGGCACACCATCTAAGGTCTTTCTTTTTGATTCTTGAGGGTCTCTCACTTCCCAAGTCTCTGGTACATTCTGGAGGGTTCCTCCACTTCCTACCTCCAAAATTTTTATTGTTAGATTTTGTGGCCATTCTTCAATGTGTTGCTATCTTAATGACAATAATCCAGTAAAAGAAATGGAAGTCAGAGCTTATGCTTGATGGGAGACAAGTGCTCATGAATTAAAAATATATTTCTATATCTAATGGCATCTGGTTTTGTGATAGATTGTCTCAGTCACAGTTCTATTACCGTGAAATAAACTATGACCATGGCAAATCTTATAAAGTAAAACATTTAATTGTGGCTAGCTTAGAGGTTCAGAAGTTTAGTCCATTATCAAGGCAGGGATCATGGTACCATTTAGGCAGGTGGTGGAGCAATTAGATGGAAGTTACATCCTGAACCCTAGGCAGGGAGAGGAAAAACCTGGCCCTAGCATGGACTTTTGAATCTTAAAGTCCATCCATGGTTATGTATTTCCTCTAAAAATGCCACATTTATTCTAACAAAGA
Organism: Rhynchomys soricoides; assembly: GCA_019843965.1. Taxonomy (NCBI): domain Eukaryota; kingdom Metazoa; phylum Chordata; class Mammalia; order Rodentia; family Muridae; genus Rhynchomys; species Rhynchomys soricoides. The sequence continues at coordinate 2,292,991 of JADRCH010007488.1, read as the reverse complement.
CATGTGTTCGAGTCCTTCTTTACCAAGGTCCAGCCTTAGCTTGGAAAACTGTTCTGTTCTGAGGATGGGGTGTTTGAAAGTGTTGAACAAACAACTCAAAGTCAGTCATGGGTACAAACTGACAGCCTTGTATTCTTCTCAAGACAGCTCTCCAAATCTCTTTATCTCCTTCATTAATATCTTTCTGAGAAGCTGGCTCATAATGAAGCTGCCTCTGTTCCTTTAGATTTGTGAAGCTCCTTATACAATTCATATTGCATCCTTATATATTTCATCATTGGGAAATTATACATTCTTATACTCATGTTCTCAGAGTTCATTCCTACAGCTTCAAGCGTTATGATGAAGGTCATAGCATTTACCATTTTCCTAAAAACATTAGCTACCTCCTTGCCTCATGGACTCATGATGCTTCTAATTACCATGAAGCTATTAACCTTGGCAGGGAGAATATCTACCAAAGGAGGAACATAAAGTAAATTATGTATATTATTATATAAACAAGCCTTATGCCTAGCAACTATCAATACTTGTGGAGGCCCATGCCCTGCTAGCTCTGCTCCAGGGGTGGGAAATGTGTCATGCTGCCCCTTTTGCAGCAGCAATGAAGGACATAGCACCTCTCAAACACTGTTATTCCCGCCATAATTACTAAGCATCTAAATATAAGAGCCTGTGGAGACAATTCTTATTAAAATCATCACATGGATATAAAATTACTGAGTTATTTTTAGTGTAATATGTTTTTTTTCCATTTGAAATGAAAACGAATATATTTATAAATAAATTATATATTTGTATATCTGAAAATTTTAAATAGAATAAAGTTAGTAAGCTACGTCAATGTTTATTTAAGATCATAAATACTATATGAAACTATATATAGAACTTTAATACTCTGGACTATTGACCAAACAATGTGTTATTTAAAGAAAAGGGTATGTCTCTGTCTATTTTATGGTCTATGGAAAGATATATTATATGTATTCTAGTAGTCTATTCTAGAAGAATTGGCATAGGATTACCTTGCTGATATCAAAATTGAAGATTTCAGCTAATAAGAGATGGGGACATCATCTTGGACACTGGGGTGGGGAGGAGGTATGGGATGAGGAATAGTCAGAGAGCAAACCAGGACAGGGATAAAGACTGTATTGAAAAAAAATAAAGGAAATAAAAAGGAAACTAGTAGAACAATATTTAAATAAATTTAAGTTGTTATAGTCCCATAATTTTAGATTCATTGTACCAAGGGAATATTCTACTATAAGAGTCAAAATCAAAACCAAACCAAAACAAAATGAAATCCAATGACAGAAGCCCCTGTAACAATTTAATGAAACACTTTAAAGAATTGGCTAATATGTCATCTCAAAAATATGACTAAATGACATTTTAAAATGTTTACTCCTCAGTAGAAAAATAAAAAGTTGGTACAAACTACTTAACTTAATTCATTGAATATTTCATGCATTATATTTATTTACATTTGGTTTTCTCAATTATTTAAAAACTAAGAAAGAGGAAATACTATGTCCAATTTTCTGAGGAACCATCAGACTGATTTCCAGAGTGGTTGTACCAGCTTGCAATCCCACCAACAATGAAGGAGTATTCCTCTTGTTCCATATCCTCCCCAGCATCTGCAGTCACCTGAGATTTTGATTGTGGTCATTCTGCCTGGGGTGAGGTAGAATCTCAGGTTTGTTTTGATTTGCATTTCCCTAATGACTAATGATGTTAAACATTTCTTTAGGTGCTTCTTGGCCATTAGTTATTCCTTAGTTGAAAATTCTTTGGTTAGCTCTGTACCCCATTTTTAATGGGGCTATTTTATTATCGGGAGTCTAACTTCTTGAGTTCTTTGTATATACTGGATATTAGCCCTCTATTGTACATAGAATTGGTCAAGATCTTTTCTCAATCTGTTGTGATGCTGTTTTGTCTTATTGACAGTGTCACTTGCCTTACAGAAGCTTTTGAGGACCCAGATACACCACACCTTGGCATATACCTAAAAGATTCTCCAAAAATTAACAAGGACAGATGCTCAATTATGTTCAAAGCAGCCTTATTTATAATAGCCTGAAGCTCAAAAGAACCCAAATGTCCTTCAACAGAGGAATGGATACAGAAAATGTGGTACATTTATACAGTGGTGCACTACTCAGTTATTAAAAACAATGAAGTAATGAAATTCTTAGGCAAATGGATGGAACTAAAAAATATCATACTGAGTGAGGTCACCCAATCACAAAAGAACACACATGGTATGCACTCATTGATAAGTGGATATTAGCGCAAAAGCTTGGAATACCTATCATATGGTTCACAGACCACATGAAGCTCAAGAAGAAGGAAAACCAAAGAATGGGTACTTCAGTCTTTCTTAGAAAGGGGAACAAATGCAGAGACAAAGTATAGAGCAGAGACTGAAGGAAAGGCCATCCAGAGACTACCTCACCTGGGGATCCATCCTGTATACAGACACAAAACACAGACATTATGGTGGATACCAAGAGGTGCTTAATGTAAAGAGCCTGATATAGCTGTCTCCTGAGAGGCTCTTCCAGAGTCTGACAAGTACAGAGGTAGAAGCTCACAGCCAATCATTGGACTGAGCGTGGGGTCCCCAATGGAAGAGTTGGGGGAAGGAATAAAGGAGCTGAATGGATTTGCAACCCCATAGGAAGAACAACAATATCAACCAACCAGAACCCCCCAGAGCTCCCAGGGACTAAGTCACCAACCAAGGAGTACACATGGATGGAACCATGGCCCAGCTGCATATGTAGCAGAGGATGGCCATGTCAGGTATCAATGGGAGGAGAGGCTCTTGGTCCTGTGAAGGCTAGATGGTCCAGTGTCTGGGAATGTCAGTGTGGGGAGGTAGTAGTGGGTGGGAGTGTAGGGGAATACCTTTACAGAAGTAGGGGGAGGGGAATGAGATAGGGTGTTACCAGGAGGGCGGGAATCAGGAAAGGGCATACCATTTGTAATCCAAATAAAGAAAAATCCAATTAAAAATTAAAAAATGAAGAAAGAGAATTTAGCCTGTGTTGTTTTTGTTTTGTTTTGTTTTTGTGTTTTCATTTGTTGTTTACTTAATTATTTTATGTTTTGAGTATATCATTTTGACCTTTATCTCTCTCCTCCCAATACCTTCCTTGTCCCTTACTCCACTTTCCCTCAAAATAATCATTTGTTCTTTAATTATTATGATATATATGTGTATGTATATATATATATATATATATATATATATATATATATATATGTATGCCTGGTGTGTGCATATGCATATGCATGTATCTTATAGAGTCTATATAGTGTGGTTCATATGTACATGCATTTAGATTTGGTTGAATTTTAATTTAATTTTAATATGTAAGATTTTTTTCTGTTTTACTTTATATAAAATGTTCTCCAGTCAGGACAATATTGTCTTCCTAAGTAATTCACAATTAAAAGGAAACAAGAAGTTCTTGGTCACCGATCAGAACATAAACACTTTAATTTCTTCTAGCATTTACAAGAATAGTTGGTAACCATTTTTTTTTTTAACTTATTTTGGTATGGTGAGAAGAAATTGGAGATGAATTACATAATTCAATTTTAAACAGGCAGTTTTCCATTTATATCACCAATAACATAGGTAATGCTTTAAGTATAAATTACAGCTTAACTAATGTCTCTTATAACAAGATAGAGAAACAACCCTTATAAGTATAATAAAACAAGTACCATCCTTAAAGCTATATAATCTCTTTTGGTGATAGTTTTGAGGTTAGAATGGTTTTGTAAGGAACATATAGTAAAAATCTGAGGATGTCCCAGCAGATGAGGAAAACCACTATCTTAGAGTCAGCAAGAATATTGATATGTCAGTCTTACAACCATTTGGAAATGAATACTGCCAACAATTTTATGGATCTTAGAAATATATTTTCCCAGATAGGAGGATTGTGAGGGTCTCTGTGGCAGACTAACTTTGCAGGATTTTCCCTGTCCAATTACATTAAGGCAACATGAGCCCTGCGATTGGACAGGGAACTGGGAGGCAGAGCTAAGAGTTGCAGAGGAAAAGCATCTTGGGAAGAGAAGGAAGGAAGATGGCAGTGGATGTGAGCTGGCATAGCACCACTGATGGTTATGTTATCATAAAAGTTAGAAGTATGGAATAAGTTGTCTAATCTAGGTGGGCAGCTTTTATCATTATCAATTGGCTCTGAAATTATTGCATCGGCATCTTGTAAATTGTGATTTTATTGATACATAAAGTTGATTGGTTAACTATAGGCTTAAGAGTTTTAATTCTACCGGATAATTGGGTGTTGAGATGACTGACTATGGGGCAGGCAATTATCCAGTGGGCCTGGCGGCAGAGATCCGCCAAGGGATTCAGCTCCGGAGAGTTGGTGGTCTGAGAGAGTGAGATCACCTGGCAGAAGATTTGCTGCAGCCCACTGGTTGCTGGCCTGAGCACTGGAAAGTGCGGGTTCTCTTTTTTAATATTTCTCACTACAGACTAACCTAAACATTTCTAGACTCATGAATCATAAAACAGAAATAATGTGTATTCTTTATTCCCCAACATTAATTATACAAAACTATAAAATGCCACACTTATGACTTCTTTTGTAAATTCATTTTGTTTATTTCCAGGGCAGGGGCATTAGGTTATGACACGTTTAGCCATCTCAAACAAATCTAGCCAATCTCTTCTAAACTCTTTTTACACACATGTTGGTATTTGCCTTCTTGGCTCTGTATCACTCAGTAATAGCAAGAAACTTGTTAGGTTGATTTAGTACAAATACTTTCACTCCATAACTGATCATTTACTTTTTTAAAAAAAAAATATTTGATCTTTTTTTATTTTCATGATCCAGTTTTTATGCTCCTCCTGGTCCACCTTCTTAATGTTCCACATCCCCTACCATTTCCCCTGTCTCCATGAGGATATCCCCTTCTCTTACCCCCACTCTACCAGACCTGCCCCACTCCCTGAAGTCTCCAGTCTTCTCTGACTGAACCCAGACCCAGCAGTCCACTGCTGTGCATGTGTCCCGGGCCTCATATCTGCGGACATATGCTGCCTGGTTGGTGGTCCAGTGTCTGAGAGATCCCCAGGGGTCCAGGTTAGTTGAGACTGCTGATCCTCCTATGGGGTCACCCTCCTCCTCAGCTTCTTCCAGCTTTTTCCTAATTCAACCACAGGGGTCACCATCTTCTGTCCATTGGTTGGGTGTAAATATCTGCATCTGACTCTTTCAGCTACTTGTTGGGCCTTTTGTACAGCAGCCATGATAGGCCCGTTTTTTTGTTTTGTTTTGTTTTGAGCATACCATAGCCTCAGTAATAGTGTCAGGTCTTAAGGCCTCCACTTGAGCTAAATCACAATTTAGGCCTGTCATTGGACCTCCTTTTCCTCTGGCTCTTATCTATTTTGTTCCTGAAGTTCTTTCAGACAGGGATAGTTATGGGTTAAAGTTTTGACTGTAAGATGGCAACCCCATCCCTCACTTGATGCCCTGTCTTCCTGCTGGAGGTAGGCTCAACAAGTTCCCTTTCCCCACTCTAGGGCATTTCATCTAAGGTCCCTCCCTTTGAGTGCTGAGAGTCTCTCACATCGCAGGCCTCTGGTACATTCTGGAAGGTCCTCCCAACCTCCTACCTCCTGAGGTTTCTTGTTCTCATTCTTTAGGTTGGCCCTCAGGGCTTCAGTCCTGTTCACTCACCCAATACTAGATTACATTCCTCTCTTTCTCTTCCTGTCGCCTCTCCCTCCCAGGTTCTTCCCTCCCTCCTCCTTCCTGTGATTGCTTTCTTCTCCTCCCAAGTGGGATTGAGGCATCCTCACTAGGGCACTCTGGCTCATTAACTTTTTTGAGTTCTGTGGATTGTATCCTGGGTATTCATTATTTTTTAGATAATATCCACTTATTAGTGAGTACATCCCATTCATGTTTTTGGGTCTGAGTTACCTCACTCAGGATAATATTTTCTATTTCCATCCATTTGCCTGCAAAACTCATGATGTCTTCATTCTTAATAGCTGAATAGAATTTCATTGTGTAAATAAACCATATTTTATTTATCTATTTTTCTGTTGTGGAACATCTAGGTTGTTTCCAGCTTCTGGCTATCACAAATAAGGCTGCTATGAACATAGTGGAACAAGTGCCTCTGTGGCATGCTGAGGCCTCTTTTGGGTATATGTCCAATAATGGCGTAGCTGAATCTTCAGATATATTTATTTCCAATTTTCTGAGGAATATCCAGATTAATTTCCAGAGTGGTTGTACCAGTTTGCAGTCCTACCAGCAATGGAGGAATGTTCCTCTTTCTCCACATCCTCACCAACATGTGTTGTCACATGAGTTTTTTTTTATCTTAGTCATTCTGATTGGTGTAAAGTGGAATCTAAGGGTCATTTTGATTTGCATTTCCCTGAGCACTAAGATCTTTGAACATTTCTTTAGGTGCTTCTCAGCCATTCGAGATTCCTCTGTTGTGAATTCTCTGTTTAGTTCTATAACACCCCCCCCTTTTTTTATTGCGTTGTTTAGATTTTTGGTTGTTAGCTTCTTGAGTTCTTTATATATCTTGGATATTAGCCCTCTATCAGATGTGGGGTTAGTGAAGATATTTGTCCCAATCTTTAGGTTGCTGATTTGTCCTATTGTCTATACCCTTTGCCTTACAGAAGCTTTCCAGCTTCGTGAGGCCCCATTTATCAATGATTTTCAATATGTAATCAAGTATGTCTTCAAACTTTGTCAACTGCTAAGTAAATTCTGATTCCCCTCCAGTGCCTTTTAGGGTAATGTTATCTTTGTTTGGTCAGACATTTACTTCTCCAACCTGAATCTTACCTTAGTAATTCTTCATTCAGAAACACACTTCTAGTTTCATCTTGTAATATGAATCTCTATGTCTCTCATTCAGTATTTGAGTCTCATTCTGAATTAAAACATCATCTCCAGTTTGGATTATATATATAATCTTACCATATAAATATTGTTGAGTTCTGATTTTCTTTTGACAGTTCATAAAAGAAGGTTATCAGAGAGACTATTCTTTCACAATCCATGTTTAAAATCAATTTTATAAAACTTTAAATATTTTTTGTTTATTATAAATATAGGACAAATCAGGATATAATTATTATTAACTGTTTCTTTCTATTTCCAAAAGAATGTATTTTTACAGGCAATATGGAAAATATAGATAAGCGATAATGAGAAAATATGCCTACAATTAATTTTGTCATAAAGAAATTATTTATGTAAATATCTTAGTGTATAAACATTTTTCTCTTTAGCCATATGATGTATCTATATATCCATATATGTAAGAAATATGCAAATATTTATTTCTTCAACTATAAAGGACTTACTATATATCAGTCACAAATCTTTGATCGTTACAGATTATTTATTAGTCATAGAAGTAGACAGAAAAAGCTAAATACATTAAATACATTCAAAGTCTGATGAAGGCAATTTTCCTTAAAATAGGAAAATAACATAGCAGAGACTGCTATTTTATTTAATTTAGTTGGGGAAGATTTCTCTAGTTGGATAGTATTTAAACAGAGAATTGAGGGAAATTATGGAATAAGCTAGGCAGATTTATGAAGGAATTAATTTCCAAAGAGGGAGAACAAATGGAAATATACTTCAACAGCAGTATGGCTAGTATGTTCAGGAATAAGATGCTTCTGAAGCCTGAACGATATTAGGATGGGAAGAGAGCTTAGATATAGAATCTGAGATGCAGATTACTGGGGAGCCAACCCAGTAGGACCTTACAAGCTATGTTAAGGACCTTGGGTTTTGTTGTGTTTGTGATTGAACATCCCTGAAATGGTTCAAGCAAGGGTTATCACAATCATTTCTATGTTCTAAATAATCACTGCCAACAATTGAGAAAAAAATTTAAAGAAGTTAAAACCATAATCAGAGTAGAAAGAGTAGTGGTTAATTGTGATCAGAGAAGTGATGTTAGTCTAAGTCATAAAGAATCAATGCAAAAGTCTTTGAAAAATTCCTTTAGGTGAAATGTAGACTAGATTGTGGGGGATGAAAATAAAATGAATCAAGTTAGAAAGAAAGTTTTTCCTCCACTAAATTGAACCATATTGGTAACAATTCAACTGTTGAGTAGGGATGAAATTATAAAAAATAAAAATAAGTTTTTCTCATAAAGCCAGGCTTTAATGTGAAAGAAAGAGTTTTCTAAAGAATGGTATCAAGTTATTGTGCCATATCAACAGAAAACACACAGGTTTTTTTTGTATGGAGATAAAGCAAACAAGCAGAATAACAGATTTTTCTTTTCAGATGATAAAATAATGCCTCAATAAATTCATCATCTAGCTTCATCTCTTGACCTTACTTCTTATATATTTTGTTCTCCCACTGATCCAACTTTTTATGACTCTTTGTACATGCAGAAAGATAAAATTTATAAAGACTGATTTCGATATCTCTCCTGCATCAAGAGGTCAGGAAAACAAAGAAGAGTAGAAGAACAGTAGACAACTAAAATCAAGAAGTAACTTTAGTTATGTGAACATTGCTGTATTCAGGAGACAACACATACCATCAAAGATATTTTCAAGGACTAGGGTTCACTACACATAAACAAACTCATGGCACCAGGGTTAGATGGTTAATAATAACTTTATAGTCTAATCTTTAAATATGTTTGTTTAATTAGGATTGTGGCATCAGTAAATTTTTAGTTGTTCTCCAGAAGAACAAAACTGATAGAATGAATACACACACACACACACACACACACACACACACACACACACAGGGATTTACTGGAGTGGCTTACAGGATATGGTTCAGCTAGTCCAGAAATGACTGCCTCCCCATGGAAAGACCAAGAATCTGGTAATTGTTCAGGCCATGAGAAAAGATTTCTCAGCTGGTCTCCAGTCTATGTTAGAATACTAAAGAAGTAAATTCTATTCCCAGTGAAACAATGCTCCAGCAGGAGGATAGCTAAATTTGCCAATGAGATTGAGGGCAAGCATTCAAAGACAACAGCTTCCATCTTTTGTGTTCTTTTACATTGGCTGCTCCTAGAAAATGTGGCTCACATCTACAGTGGTCTACTGACCAAGATTAGCCATCACAATAAGCAAATGTACATTCATAGACTTATTGATATGTTGATATGCAAAAGGGAATTACTAACTTGGCACCTGTAGTATGTTCACACCTTTATTCTAGCATGGCCCACAAAGCACTATTAGAGATCTGAAAGACCTGTCATATAGCTACAAGATATCTCAGTAGAGAAGAGATTTTGCTGTATAACAGCTCAATGTGGTTGCATGTACTTTTAACCCAAGCTCTGTTTAGGACTGATGGATAGGGACTCATGGCTGCCAGTCTAGTGAAATGGTAAATTCCAACTTCAGTGAATAACCCTGGTTCAAGGAATAAGGCAGAGACTGAAGGAGAAAGACACTAGGGTTTTCCCTTTGTTGCTATATGTGCATTAGCACAAAAAGATACATATATATCACTTATACATGTAAACATACACGCATCACATATAACACAAACTCACATACACAACATATATAGCATACACTCATGAATCATAAAATAAAATAAAGCTTTGTCAGAGCAGAATATATAGTCAGTTTCAAAGTACATTACAATCATGCTTGAATTTCTGAGTTTAATACATAGGTAGAATAGAATAATAATACTTTCTGATTTTATTATTCAATAGCATCTCACTGACATTTTCTTAATTAGTTTTGAACCAACAGGTCACTTAGACACAATTAACCATCTATACCTATATATATCTATATATATCTGTATATATACACACAGGCATACAGACACACAGACACACTCAGACACACACACACACACACACACACACACACACACACACATATATATATACATATACATATAGCAGTGAGTTATCTAACTTTTCCTTTGTCCATTTAATTTTTGTTCTGTACAGGATTTATATTTTAATTTTATTATTTTACAAATAACTAAGGTTCATTTAATAAAATATATATTATCAAAAAGAGAACTGTAATTGTCAGTACAAAAACATAAGAACATTTAGAGTTCCATTCTTGTACAATGTCTTCCTTAATATTGTTTGTCACCAATCTTTCTGTAGATACTGTCTGTTCTTAAATGGGATAATCCAGTATGTGTTCTTTTTATATTTTTTTATATTTTTTTTTCCTTGCTGAAAAAAAAATTATACATAATGTATATCTGTAAATAAGTCCTCTGAATCAGGAAGCATAGAATTGACAGTAGAGGAAATAGAAATCACACAAGGGAATTTGGTTTTATAATATCTTTATTTTAACATTTTAAAGATTTTATTTATTATTATACTATATATGTAAATATTTGTCTGCATGTATGCCTGTAAGTCATATTCATACATTTCATACAGAGGCAAGAAGAAGGCATTGGATTTTCTGGAATTGGATTAACACATACTTATGAAGCACCATGTAGGAGCTGGGAATTGATCCCAAGAACTCTGGAAAAGCAGCCATTGCAATGAACTAATGAACCATCTCTCCAGTCCCTTTAATACAGTCTTAAACTGTTCAGTTTCTCTATGTGAATTTTCACTTGCTAAACTGAAAGCTCAGTTTATAGTTAAGAATTACTTGTTTTCCTGTCTGTAAATGTAGTGTCATCTATCTTTTTGCATGCAGATAAAAATCCAAGGCCACACAATAGCTAAGCGAATGCTGTACAACTTGACTATATTACTAACCCTCTTGCTTATAATAGAGAAGAATATTATACCTCGTTGAATTTATTTTAGGAATTAGTATTGAGTTTGACTTTGGAATGAAATACTTTTCTGGTATGCATTTATTATTTTGTGAATTGCCTCTTAATTTTATATTTCCTTTTTAATCATCTAGCTCTTTTCTTCAAAATCAGGCTCTAATTTTTAAAAGCAATACTATACAAGTGTTAAAATTAATTTATTATATTTACACTGTACTGGATAATATATGTCAACTTTACACATAAGAGATGAGGAAACCTCAATTTAGAAAATATCTCCAGACGATCAGGTATAGGAAATCCTGTAGGGCTTTTTCTTAATTAGTAATTAGTGGGAGATGACCGAGCCCATTGTGGATTGTGATGTTCCTGGGCTGGTGGTCCTGAGTTCTATACGAAAGCAGGCTGAGCATGCCTAGAGAAGCAAGTCAGTAAGCAGCACCCCTGCCAAGTGTGAGTTCCTGTCCTGCTTCTCTGCAATGATGAATAGTTACATGGAAGTTTAAAGCTGAATAACCTCTTTCCTCGCCAACTTGCTTATGGTACAGCATTTCATTATAACAACAATAACCATAACTAAGATGTATATCATGTAATAGAAAACAATATCTGTGCAATATTCATAAAATGTAACATAATAAATGTATTATATATATGATGCATTATTACATATTTTAATGCATACATATATAAATATGTGATATACTATTTGTACAGAATATACATTGTAAATATTATGGTAATTTGTGTTATGATTTTTATCTTCTTATATTATGATGGGACAATATCTGTAATTTCATTCCTTCAATTTTCTTTTTCCTGTTAAAATATTTTAGTACACATGGATACCTGCTCTTTTCTGAAGGGAAATGGAATTGCGAGGATACTGGGGAAAATGGAGGTGGGATGAAGTTAGAAGGAGGGAGAATAGGCTGTGGTTGTTGGAATGTATTGTTTGAGAGAGGAATAAACAAAACCCTGGAAAGTCACTTTCCAATGACTTAACATTTTTTCAGCATTTCCAGATAGCTTGATTAATGCATAAATACCTAAAAATGATTACATATTTTATCCAATATATAATATTTTAAAAGTTTAGTAATATGCACATATTTTAACACCATTACCACATCCAAGAAAATAAACATATTCATCACTCTTCCCAATTTATACATGATCTTGACAGTATCTACTCTCTCTATACTACTCCTTCAACAGCCCCTAGTTCCGGTGCTCAGGTACCCACTGATTTGCTTTTGTCACTATACACTCAATGATGAAATATTTTTCAATGTAAGTGCCTGTCTAATTCCATATAGCAAGAATCAACAGTTTCTATTTATGGCTTGGTAATATCCAAGTGTAGTTGTACCATGAAAACAGTATATATTATCAATCATTTCAGGGATTTTTGCTTTTCAATTTTCCATTGATTTTTTTTAATCCATTAGATGTACATTGCTCCTCTATTTAATCCAAAATGATTTTTATTTTCTCCATGGTAGCATCTACTAAGCTTCATTCAAACCTTTGAACTTACATAGTTACTACTGAAGCCAGTGGTTAGAGGATTATTATCTTCCCACAAGACTTTCATGGGAAAAATATATTTTCAGTACAGCATATTTAGTATAAAAACAACTTAACTGATGTATATCTACTTCTATAATGCCTCCAAGTTACTATAGCATCAGATATGTACTGATTTCATTTCCCTACTGACAAAACTTCCTTTCTACAAGGAAGAGAATATCATACTGATGAAGTAATGTGTATCCTATTTCCAAGGTGTTGTGAAGTTGCCACTAGATTGAAGGAATGGGTGTATTCAAAGCAATATTTTGCTTAGGAAATTGAGTCTAGTTAGTTGATATTGTTGTTCTTCCTATATGGTTGCAAGCCCTGCAGCTCTTAACTCTTCCAGTATCAATTAACTGGACATGCCCCCCAAGCTCCCAGTAACTAAACCACCAACCAAAGAATATCCATTGGTTGGTCCATGGCTCCTACTGCATATGTAGTAGAGGACTGCCTCATCTTGTATCAGTGGGAAGGAAGATGCTTGGTCCTGTGGAGGTTTGGTACACCAGAGAAGAGAAATGCTAGAAGGGCGAGCTTGGAGTGGGTGGGTGGGTAGGTGTGTGGAGGAACACCCTCTTAGAGGCAAACTGGAATTGGAATAGGGGATTCGTGAAGGAGAAAACAGGAAGGGAGACACCATTTGAAATATAAATAAATAAATAAACAAATAAATTAGTTACTAAGAATTTTTTTAAAAGAATAAAGAGAAAACTTACCTATCAATGCCTTACAATAGGAAGAGCAACAATATCAACCAACCAAACCCTCCAGAGCTCCCAGGGACTAAGCCATCAACCAAGAAAACACATGGAAAGAAAAAATTCTTATATTCAGGTAAATTCAGCTTTTCTGAGTTTAATGTAATTAAAAAGTAAATGAATTTTTACCTGGCTCACATAAATCATACTAGTGCAGTTGATGTAACATTTCTTTCCTCTGTTTTACTAAGAGAAATATCATTAAGTAATTTTACTACTCATTCCAAGTCTTTTGCCAATAATTTTCATTTGAGATTTTGATAGTAGTTGATCCAATCCATTTTCAACATACTACCTAGATTACTTTTGGTCTCTATGTTCAACAAAAATTGATTCCCAAATCAGTGCCTCCTTGTGTGAGGTACTACATATATAAACAAATTCTCTTAGAGGTTCCTTAGTAAATATTCAAAGCCATAATTTATAAGTATTTCATTACAACAGATTATTTGTCCCCCAAAGAAAAAGTTTTAAACAAACGATTCTGTGTTGCAATCTCTATTTGAAGCCTATGGCACCACAATATGTCAATATTTTATGTTCTTATATTTGTTCCTACTTCTAATTTATGCTTTCTATTGTTCCTAAGTAACAATTGAGTTCATATCTTTAACATACAATATCGTTCTTCAATATAAAAAATTAGTCAATGTTTCTAAACCTCACTAGTCCCAAAAAGAATATCATTGAAAGGATTTCAGTATCTCTAAATGGAGATTAATTACTGCATATATGGCCCCACATGTATTTAGCAATGATACACTTTATCCTCAGAAGACTCTAAAGAGTTTTCCCATTAGGTAAGCCTAAAACATTTTTTAAAAGAGTACTTTTTTTTTTTCAGTTTGCCCCAATATCAACTGCACTCAAAATTGCTTTTACAACATCGCTAAGCATTTTTGTTTTTGTTTTTCTTTTGAACTTATTTTTCAATCATTAACAGCTTAAAATATACTTTTATAAAGATCAAATTTTATTCAGTACATCCTTTGAAATTTTAATACAATAATATTAGGGTAGTTGCCTTACCTTCATTATCTCAGTTAATCCACCCAGCAGTCCATCCTATGAAATATTAATACTTTAATTTTATTCGCAGCAAAGGTGAGTTTTAGAAAGGTTAAGTAACTTGCCTGATATTATATCATTGTTAAATGGCAGTATTATGGATGGTTTCATCCTAAATATCTTGGAAAACAGAGCTATTTATTATGTACTCTATTTGACTATTTTCCCAATATGGATCTTAAAAGTCATGTTAAATTAAAGGACACTATCATTATTTTTACTAGTATTTAACAGACCACAGAGAAGTAAACTAGAGGATTTAATTACTCTGCAAGAAGACTACATCCCACTGTGCATACAACAGCTCCTGAGAAAGACTTGACCATAAACTAAAAGATCTAAGACCCACAGTATTTCATAGATATGTTTTTGAGAGATGTGGCTACCATAATCTACTAGTATAAAGGTAAAGAAATATATATGACATTACAGAATCCAATTCTACAATGGAATATATGAGTTGATTACAGGAAAAAGAATACAATGGTAGCTAAGTGACAAAAAATATTTTTGTAATATATTTTAGACTTGATTGAACCCTTTTGGATATGATTATTAAAACATTGTAACAAGTCCCATTCACCAAATAAATAATGTTCTAAAAGTTTGTGTACCAAAAGTTGTTAATTATGAGAGTTGGCTAGTGACTACCTATCCCCATGCAAGGAGATAAGACAAAATCACTGATGTCAAGAATTTCATTTTCCTACATGAGAATTTTAGATTTTTGACAAGATGCATATAATTATTCTGATGAAATTCATGTATCTTTTCAAGCATCTGTAAATGTATAATCATCTTAAAAGCAGGAATGTGACTCTCAACTTCTTCTCAGCAGCTCCTCCTGGAGGTTCAGGTCAATGTGGTGGCTTGTAGCCATCTTAGGGATTCTTCCAGAGGCCTCTACTTGGGTGAAAGTTGGATTCCTAAATTATGCTGTAGAGAATTGTTTCAGGATGAACCATTGTAAAAACCAATTTGGAAATTATTATGTAAGCCTTTTAATATAGGTTTATGGCTGAGCACTAGGGGAGAGCAATAATTAAGAAAAGGACAGCAGCAAGTGCTGTAGAGAAGGTGTTGGCTTTTCAAGAGTCAGTAACATATGTGTAATCTTGATTTCTAGAAAGCAGAATAAAGGGCTCCTTTCCATTCACATGTCCCCTGAATTATTTTTCTGTATTTCTCTCTTGTCTCACTCTTCATCATGAAGGCTCTGTCAAATTTATTTTCTCTAATACAGCTACAAAAGGACTGAAGTATAGAGAAGGATGTCCCCTGCCCAGAGTTATCTCATATTGTGAAATCTACAGTTTTCAGATGATGCCTTGCTCTTAGATATACCATTCTATAAGTAGCATTTTTGTGTATTTGGATAGTGATGTATGGGAGTATGAGTGTACACCTCATTGAGCATGTGAGTGGCATACCTCTTTGCACCACCCACACAGCACAGACAATGCCTTATTCCTGAGAACAGAAAATGTACCACCCTGTAAATTTATCGAGATCAATTGGAACTAACATAAATGCACTAAAATCATATTAGAAAAACCAGGTCCAAGAGTTTATTAGACACAGAGAACTGGTTTCAGCTTAGCTCTATCTACATTGTGACATGGCTTACCAAACCTGTGCTTCCATTGCTCCTGTTCTAGCATTTATACCTGTCATTCATCTAACTGTTCATTTGCTATTCTGGACATAGTTTTTCCTTTCACCCCTACAGCTAGACTTAATTCTGAAGCCCATTTCTGATGCTGCAGTCTAACTCTATGGTCTTCAGGTACATATTCTCCAGCTTCTTCCTTGAAGCTGGGTTTGGGTAGGCATCTTTTCATTAAGTATTCGATTTACCTTTCTAACAGTGTCCCTACTTCTCTGGATTTCTGAAACCTCTTAAACTCTGCTGCAGGATCTTAAAATTTTATAGTCACTCAGTAATCTATAGATAGATAATTGATAGACAGGTAGATATACATTTCTAGATTTAGTTGTGTGATGTGTATTATCTGAATATTAGGAGCAATAGTTGTGATTTATTCCAATTTAATTATTCAAATATATGAACCTACTTTGACCTCAACTATTTTTATAGAGAAATGTAGGAGTATTTAGTAAATTACTGCCATTTGAACTGCGCTATCTTATGCATTTAATGCTATGCAAAAAGTGTAAAAGTCTGGTAAGACAAGAACATGTCTATCTGTTTATAACATAGTGTGCTCAAGGTTGCCTATTTACCACTCTAGATGGCACCATGAACATAGGAGACAGGGGTCTAAAACTGAGGTGGACTAAAGTCTCATGAAATTGTCAAAGCATTATTCAAAGCATTAGGTAATTTATACTCTAAGAGTTACGGAGAATCACTTGTACAAACTGATCAATTAAAAGGACAGGCTGCTTTCGGAAAAAAAAGTTTATCCACAATGGAACAAGAATAACAAGTATGGAAACAAGCTCACTCATATCTACTACACCTGGGAGGAGCATGAAAATACATTCCAAAACAATTCTGTGATTTGAAGAAACCAATGTTACAAGATTCTTGTTTCCTTGGTGTTTCCTCAGACACTCAGAATTCTCACAACTCTGTTCTTTGACATTATTCCAACATTCCAATTCTAGTCTAAAGGTAAAATTAGAGTGTACATACAAAATTGTGACAATACACAATAGAGGTCCTTAGAAACTGTTAGGAGTTTTACTATATTATTATGGTATTATTACATTCCAAGAATTGTCCTCATTCTGGGGCTGGCACCAAACTTTGAGAACTGTAGTCACTTGTCCTGGATTTGATTCTTTTCCTTTCCACTAATAGAAACTGTATTCATTATGATCAGTTAACAGTGAACCCCTTTTAAAACCAATTCCTTAGTGTTAGACTAGCTAATTCCTTAGGTTTAGACCTAAGAAAGCACATTTGTGTATTTTCTTATTTAAATTAGTGATTTGTTTCATGTAGCTGTACTGAGACTGTAAAGCACCTGGAAGATATGGTAATTTCTTCATTTCCTACCAAAGACCAACTAAATTTTAATGGAATTGAATAACATCTTGCCTAAATTTCTTCTTACATTTCAAAATATTACATTTATTTTCATCTCCAAAGAATAGAGAATATGATTTCACAAGTGGAATACTTGCCTCTTCTTGAAACCAGATATTGAATTTTTTTAACAGAGCTATGTTTATCTAAACTATGTAAGCCCCCATTTGTGTTTTTTCTCATTAATCTTGTTTACATGGTGTGTTATTAATGGAACTATAACAAACTTAACAGAAAATTTTCTATATGCCATGTAAATCAATGCATTTGCTATTTTAAAAAGGTCTCAGAGGTGTTTTGACCATTAATATCGAAGACAATAACTATCTCACTTTGTTTGCTTAGAAGAACTCCTAAGAATATATGATTGGAATATTTCAGATAAGATTAGACTTTCTTTCAAAAATGGAAATAGATCTGTAGTTTTCTCATAGTGTCTAATTAAGTCAATGCAACAGAATGATAATTGACTCACTTGACTGGTAATTGCTACAAATTTATGAGAAATAAGATGTCTGAAAACAATATCCTCTTCCTGTAGGTATGTTGCTATGTTAAAATTTTAAAACCTTCTTCAAGAGCCAGGAAGCATTGCAATGAGATACAAATCAAATCAATTAAGTTCTCATGAAGCGAAGGCTAATGTAATCTTTAGGTTACCTCCTTCTTTGATAGATAAGAGTAGAAAGCTTGCAGCACACCCAAGAAGTTCTTAAAAATGACTTCTTGAATTGTTCATGATCAGCTCCTTCCCTGTGCTTTCAAGTGGCTCAGTGTCATGCTCACTGTTCTTAGAATTTAACCACATTCACTTGAACTATGGCATTTTTAAAGATCCATCTTCCTTCTTGTACTAAACACATTAAGGTTAAAGTCATAATAATTTTTGATAATTTATGGGCTCTTGCTTCCTTCCTAAAATTCACATTGAATTTTTCACTCCCTTGATAATTGGTTTTCCAGACAGAAACTTAACCAATGAAGGTTATTAAAATCACCATTCATGGTAAGGGTAGAATATAAGGCATTATTGGTTAACTAGCTATCTACTAACACGTTTGTAGGGTATTGACTATGGATCGCTTCCCTCATAATCTGCTGTTTATAAAATCAGAAACTGAAACTGCAGGATATTGATCACTAATCAGTAAAAAACAATCTAAGTATTTCTGGATTTACATTGTGACATCAGACACTGAAATGCCTGGAAGGTCTTAAGACTAATATTTACTCAAATGCTTCCTGGTTAAGAATAAATAAATACCATTGTTGCCTTCCTGAAATGACAAGAACAATTTCCAGATTGCAAAAGAATCCACCATTTCTTATTCCTTCCAGATGCTGATTGTGAATGTTGGTCTTGCTTTTAATATCAGTGTCCTTTAGTTCAGTAGAAATAAGGCATGATTGGTCATTACATAAGTTTATCTCATTAATTAACATGGAAGTGATGCTTAAAAAAAATATTCTGGGAGAGTGGTACTGTAAACCAATATTCCTTCTCCTCTTTTTCTTCTGTTTAAAACTATTCCAAATCATTCTAATACAGTATTATTTAATATTACACCTGTATGGCTATATATTCAATACTGTTTAAAAATAAAAAAATATTCTACATCTGCTTTAAATTACCTGTACAGGAATGTACCTTTCAGGGAAGTTGTCCCAAAAACGTCATTATATAATGTGAAGCCTACCTAAAAAACATGTTGCCAAAATAGTTTCATTAGCCATTGTCCATGCTCACACATCAAATATACTTCATAGTATTCTTTAAGAAACTGCACCTACATGTTTTCTGCAGTTTACTCCGTGTATATTGTGTGAATTCAATTCATGGAGAACTCAATAACCTAAGACAATATAGGAGACCAGAATGTGATCCTAGTAGAATCATCATTATATCAAAATAGACTATTTTACTGAATTCACCAATGTATATTTAAAAACCACCTGTAATTTAAGGAATTCTTAATTCAAGATTGAAATAATAAGGTTTTTTGGCTCCTTCCATTATCAGATATCATGAGGCATCCTCTTGATATTACAAAATGTTACCAGGGAAATCAAGATTCCCCTCTTGATTTTCTAGTTTTATTAACTAAATAATTTAAGAATGGGGCTAAAAATAAAGCCTGAGAGCAATTTCATTAGACTTTAAAAGAAATAGCCAGGGGCACAAGCTACAAATCTCAGCATCTTCCTGAAGAAGGAAGATGGTGAAGAGAAAGAGAAGTAAGACGTTCCATCTGAGGCAAGTTGGGAAGTTGGGAGCCATACGGTTGGGAAAGCCACGTTGGAGAGTAAGGAGGCTGAAAGTACAAAAACAAAAAAACAAACAAACAAAAAAAAATGTAATCATCGGCTCTAACCAGCATCTGAAAGAAAGAAAAGAGAAAAAAAAAAGGAAAAATTATACCTTTCTAAGAAGGTGCAGAAGTGCACACTGACACAACATAACCTCCTGGTAGCTTATCTGGACTGTGCTATCTCATTAAAGGGATAATTTTTCCTCCTATATTTTTAACATGGATTAAGGTGAGCCCATTTTCCCTAGTGGTGGTCTCACTTTCTAGAGACTTTAGTTCCTTAGATCGATCATTGATCTGGAGCAACTGGAATGTTAGATCTTGCCCCAGGAGAAACATTCCTTTTTATACAATTCACAGACCACATGAAGCTCAAGAAGAAGAAAGACCAAACTGTGCAAACTGTGGGTGCTTCAGTCCTTCTTCGAAGGGGGAATAAAATACTCATGGGAGCAAATACGGAGACAATGTGTAGAGCAGAGACTGAAGGAAAGGCCATCCAGATACTGCCCGACCTGAGGATCCATCCTGTAAACAGTCACCAAACCCAGACACTATTGTGCTTGCTGAAAGGAGCTTGATATAGCTGTCTCCTGAGAGGCTCCGCCAGAGCCTGACAAATACAGAGGTGGATGTTCAGAGCCAACCATTGGACTGAGCACGAGGTCCCTGATGGAGGAGTCAGAGATAGGACTGAAGGAGCTGAAGAGGTTTTCAACCCCATACATAGAAAGAACACCAATATCAACCAACCAGACCCTCCAGAGCTCTCAGGGACTAAGCCACCGACCAAGGAGTACAAATGGAGGTACCTATGGCTCTTGCCACATATTTAACAGAGGATGTCCTTGTCAGGCATTAATGGTAGGAGAGGCCCGTGGTCCTGAGAAGGCTGGATAAATGCCCCAGTGTAGAGAAATTTGAGGGTGGGAAGGCAGGAGTGGGTAGATGGGTAGAGGAAGACCCTCATAGAAGCAGGAAGAGGGGGTGGGATAGGGGGTTTCCTGGGAAGGGGACCAGAAAAGGGGATAACATTTAAAATGTAAATAAAGAAAATATCCAATAAAAAAAAACAGAAGAAAAGAAAAGAAAAAAAGCAAGTTTTTTTTTTCTTTAATGGGCCTTTGCTTTTTTTGCATTCTTCTCTCAATTGAGCTGTAAATTTTGGAAACAGAATAAATTGCCTATGCATTTTATCACCAAATATACAGTAATTTTATTTTTAAAAAATTGGTTGTTCTGTTTAATATTTTAGTTCAAAGGTCTAATGTCCCCAATTAACATTTCCAGAGCAGCAGCTTTAATAGCTATGCAATGAGGCTTCCAGATTGATTTATTTTTCAATGAAGTTGAGAGTTAATGAGGTAAATGTTAGGGAAAATGTGTCTGTCAATTTGAGTGTTTGGTCTGATTTTAAGCTTGTTCTGCTATTTTAGAAATTTTGTGTAGGCTGCTATGTAGAAAATTCATTGATTTCTCTTGGAAAGCTATTTCAAACTGCTGCTGTGAGACTGAATATTTAGTAATGTAATATAAAGCATAAAATATATTATGAAATTAATCAAATGTTCATATTTTAGATAGAAATCCCCAAGAGCTAATATAAGGAATCATTTTGCAATAACATTTGAATTTCTTAAATAGGTTTTAAAATATACCTTTCAAATATTTTTCTGCTATATTTGGAGATAAGAGATTTGTTAGAAATCAGAGACTTGCAAGACAGATGTGGCAGATTCAAGAGCCCACACAAAACTATCCTTCAGAATGAACTTTACTGGGAGAAAGCACATCCTGGCCAGGTTGTGGGGGTGGGATGCAGAATTGGACCTTGAAGTGGAAGAGTCTTAGGGGAAATGAAATATCATACCAGAGGCAGCATGAAGGGCTTTTATGGAACATGGCTTGATCCCTTCCAAAACCAAGAGAAAAACTTCATTAGGAAGGATAGCTTAGCAACTATGTGTGGAAGAAGATGAGGAGAGGAAAGATACTTGCCATATGCTACCTCTCTGTGGTTCTTCCCAGCACTTCTTACCCTTCTTCCTCCTCTAAAGGCACTCCTCCTCCAGAGCTAGGCATTTGCTTACCTTCCTCCGTCTGATCCCTATATATAAACTCATTCATTTTGGCTACACCACCAGACGCTTGGTCTGTTGACATGGGACAACCTTCTTGGTCAGCAAGACCTCTTTCACTCTCACTAGCTCTGTCTCCTACCATGGTCCTGCTTAGTCTTCTGGTCATGTTCGGCCTAGACTCTTTCCTCTATCTATTTTATCCCATATATCTAAAATAAAGTATCTGTATTTTAGGAGTTGTCCTCTCTTGGTCTGCTTTGTCCCCTCCCTTTCCACACTTGTTTTCACCCTCTCATTCTTTCCTCTCAAGGCCCAGTTCAGTCTGGACCCTTCCAGGTACCACTGGTTGAATGCCCCTGTAAAATAGTACGTATTCTTTCCTGCCAATATAACGGATCCACAGTCCTGGTATTTTATTTATAAGCTATAAGCTAGGTTTAGCAGCTTTTGAGCTATTCTAACTTATATCTCAGGGATATATCCGTTAGATACTTGCTGTTTCTTCTGGCCATGTGCTCACGGTCCATCTCCTCTCATGGTTGCCTCTTCTCTCTATGTCCATTTTCCTTCTCCCTCTGGTCTCTCGTGAAACCCGTCCTTTGGTCCTCCAGTCGTACATTTCTTTCCCTACAGACTAATCACAGGCTCTAGCCGTTTATTAACCTACTAACTTTAAATTGGGGAGTAAGGTTTACATAGCATCATTTGTTGTCCATGAGGATCTCCTTTTCAGGGGCAACAAGATATCAGAGGCCAGTAATTAGCATTTGAATAATAGAAGAGTCAGACCAAACTCCAGCACTCATCCTCATATTTACAAAAACGTTTTCTCCTTATCCATGCAATTAATGAGTCAACCTATCTGCCTGGGTGTAATCACTTTTGTTGGTTTATTCACCAATATTTTATATTTGTCTGGATTCATGGTTGCCTTTGTTCTACTACTTTATTTTTCTAGTCCTGTGTTGGAAAAAATCTGGGATAATCAACTACATGTTTCCTGGAACATGATCCAGAATAATTCATCTCCCCTTTGAGGGGAGAATTATGATTTTTGAGGTGTGAACAATACACAGTGCAATGACAAATCTCTCAGGAAGGTTTCCAGATATATGACTTAATGTTGACTAAAAATGCCAATAGACCAATGACTGAAAGTTCTGACCAATAATAATATTGGATTTAGAAGCCATCTTTTTTTGAAAAACAAAAATCAATCTTATTATCCTAAAAAGCTTGTCACTGAGCCTGCTATCCAGATAACCTATTGGAAATTTTGACTCATCCAAAGGGGGAAGAAATTTTCCTACTGAAGCCAATCTTCAGTAGACACAAGGCTTCAAAAGTCACTAAGAACCAAGAAAATATGACAATATTAAAGGAACAAAATAAGGCCCCAGTAATTGACTCTTAAGGAAATTCAACCTTAAAGTCTGTGACTATGAACTAAAAACAATCACCATGAAGAAATCCTTGTCAGTTTAATGAGAGTAAAAATGTTTTGTTTTTGTTCTTGTTGCTATTATTTTGCATTACAAGTACATAGCCATAACCTATATTCATTTAAAAATAAGAAAAATCACTTGTAATTATGAAACAATGAAATGAAAACAAAAATAGGACCCAAGGACTAATCGCAAAAATAAATCTGTAGATAATCATCTCTTCATTTTAGTATATATACTGTTTGGGAATTGTGTTGGTTGCTAGTGAAGATCCTGAATGCAATGACTAACACATAAACATGCATGTTTATTTTTCTCAGGTTATGAATAATGGTCATAAAGCTGAGTACTGGCAATTTAGTAAAGTATTCAATATCATCTGATGTTCCAGCCAGCACAAAGACCATCTACAGTGAAACATATGTAGATGAATTAAGTAGATGGACAGGAAGAATAAAAGCATCTGCCAGTTAAACCAATTGTGATGTCCTATACAGAAAGCTATGTAACTATCCTTCTCCAACTCTACCCACCTGAAGCAACTCCATCTAGCAGGAAGAAAGATACTATGAGTGTATTTTGAGGAAAAGAAGTAGAAACCTCTGACACACATAAAAGCATTTTAGGAGAATCAACAAACTTTAGTGGTGGAGTAGGCATACATTCAGTTTATACAGAAGAAATTGAAAATCCATTAGCAATTTCAGAAAGAATAAATTCTATACAAGAGTCATGGTACTCAAACAAAGCAAACGAAAGGAAATAACTTGAAAACATGTCATGATGTTATTTCATTTTTACTCAAATCTGTAACAAGAGAACACTTTGACTTTGAAGCCAGGGTATTCTTTTGGTTTCACAATTTTAGTAGAGCAATAAATCTTGCCTACTTCTTTATAGGTCCAGACCTGGACACATAATTGTTTATATAATCCTACCATTTATTAGCAGTTTCAGTTTTTAAATCCAGTTTATACTGAAAGCACAGAAAATTAAAGTATGATTGCAAGGCAGGACATACAATATAGTTTGAAGATTTGGAGACAGAGTAGAAAGCAGTATATAAATAATAGTAACAATCTGTGAACAGTGAGTCACCAAGAGACATTGTTTAGAATTGATGATGGACCAAGAATAAAACTGTAATTATATTATTTCATATAAACCCAGGAAAGACAATAATTGGGCAACATTAGAAAAAGCAAAAGGGTATCAGCAATTGGAGGAAAGTCTCTTATTCTCCATAGAAGATGCAAAATCTGTGCTTTAAATATTTAGAACAAGTGTCATTCATTTTCCCACAAAATAATCCTAGGAATTGGTTTGGGCTGGTGTATTGGATTGACAAAGTTGAGAACATAGATGCCTATTATTAAGATGCTATGAGATGGCATTTGGGTTCATTTATAAAAAGTCACAAACTACAAACTTAAAATATAGTTATTTCCATGGAAAGAGGAGGAATAATGAACATATTTTCCTAATTTTGTACTTTTCTCTTTGGATTATTCTCCCAGTGACCTTCAAACTTTAATGACAATGAAATAATAAACTAGCCTCAATATCAAGCTATATGATAACCAGATATGGAGAAACTGACTTAATTTATAAATTATGATTTAATTTTTATCATTTATTTAATACTTCCTCTATTCCTTAATTTTTTAGAGAGACACAGAAGCGCTTTGTAGACTGGTTGAGAACAGAAGGGCCAGCTGTTATAACTGTGAGTTAATGGAATATTTCTGGAAAGAGTTTTTAAGGAAGATGAGAATAAATATGTCCCAAGCCATTTTGTTATCCATGGACCTGGATAGTTCTTCTGTGCTGCAGAACTTTGTTTGTGTGATGAGGATGCGTGCTGCTCATGACAGATTATACTGCTTCCATCTAAGGATTACATTCTGGTCTAATAGATGCCAACCGTTGAAAATTGGGAGCTTCTTTTGCATTCCAGGTACATTTCCTTTTTCTCAATTTAATCACATTATTTTTAATTATACCATTGAAATCAACTGTGTAATTTCCATCTCTTACTGGGATTTTCAAATACCTAAAGACAGTTTGAACAGAAACTCCTTAGTCATTACTTAGTCAAATGTACCAATTATGCCTTCTTTGATCTTTTCTCTTAATAAGTTCCTGCAGTCCATAGTTTTGGGGGGTCTTTTGCTTTGTAATTCCAATCAAATGAACTTATACCTACTATTTCCTGAGGGCATCAAATAAAATTTCCTTTTGCTGTAACCTTTCAATTATTTTTTTTTTCATGTAGCTTGTGTCTTAAAACTTAAGTGCATGTATCATTTTTGTCACTGGGAAATCAATAGTTACAAATGTAGAGAGTCGTGTTTGATTAGATGACTATATTAGGGACTTCTTTCAGGTAATATAATGAATACATGCATTTAAAGGAAATTTATTAGATTGATTTATACAATATAGGCTGAGTATCTCAACCACAGCTTTTCATTTGTTTGAAGGCTGTGGATAGAGCAGCTTCTTAGTCCCTAAGAATAGATATCTCCATAGATTTCACTTTATGCCAGAAGACCAAAGACAATGGAGTTCAGTGTCAATGAGAAATGACAGCTGTGCTGGCAGAAACAGTCAAGGCCTTTACCAGCAAGGGCACAAGGCAAGGAAGCAAAGGCAATCTTCTCTTTCTCTTGGAACACTTTATATGCATGCTACCTCTACAAGGTATCCTTTACTCTGGAGGAGGGTATGGAGGTCTTAGTTCTTAGTTAATCTTTTCTGAAAGTACCTTATGCACCTAACCCCAGACACTTGTTTTAGTTGATTACTGATCCAATCAAGTTCACTACCAATATTAAGTTTCTTGTATTGTTTATTTTTTCTTCAACTTTCACCCTCTTTTTCTTTCTTTTCTTTTTGAGACATAGAATTACTAAATATTTTATGTTGGTCTTAGCCTTAGGTCAATAATTTTCCTTAGCCTCTATAGTTCAAACATCACATGTCTATGCGTGAGCCATTAACCTGGCTTTGAAATATTACTTTTAACATTGTAATATTAGAATTTTAAATAAAGTCATTGCTTTTCAGATTTTTATTCTTCATTTAAATAGTAATAATGTAATAAAGGTTTGCTGCACAATCTTCTAATAGTTAATGCTTGTTGATTGAATCTGGAATAAACTAAGGGACATGTATGTAAGTGTACCTCCTAGAAAAATTAATTTCAGGGTAAAGACCCTCCTCAATCTGAATGGAAAGTGTATTCTTACAGTGAAACTGTTAGAATGAGGGAAAACCTGGGCCTCTTTATTATTCTAGAAGCATGTGCTTTTAACTATGTATATAGTAGTTTTTTATTGTGTTGCATTTTGCTTCTGACTGTGGGCATTGTTTTATCTATCCAATGATAACATAATCTTCTATCTGCAATCTTGTTATTTAAAAGGGGTAGGCATGTATCGATAGCATTACTGAATTACAGCTGGTTCAACTATTTACATGTACAAATCTCAAACTTTATTTTCAGTGATTTGTAAAATGATAACAATATAACAACAGGTTGTTAATTCATTAAGTGGACAAATAATTTTTAGTACAATATTAATACTAATATATTAGAAAATTAATAGAAAATAACCAATGAAATTTTGGCATCTTAAATTCTTGTCCTTCTTTTAGAAACTTACCTCAGGCTCTCACAGTTGACTATCTGGAAGTGAGATGCATCAGTATTCTTAACCACTGTTCATCTTTTATTCACCAATATGACAGTTCTAGAAGACTGTTCAATGCCTTTTGTTGTTTATCTGTTATATGAAAAATACATTTAAAAACGAATCTTTCTCCTTCTCCAGACTTAAGGAAACATTCAAAACCCATAGAAACTTACTCGCTGGAGTCTGCAGTGGCAAAAATATCTGAAGGCAAAAAACATTATTCAAGTGCTTCTAGTGCTAGTTTCTAAGAAAAGTGGCGCTACCTTTACTTTTTCAGAAAATACAAATTTAGTGAGTGAAGTATAGACCCTATTATTTTACTGAAGTTGTCTTTGGCATGTAATTTTTAAAAATATGTCCTTTCCATTGATGATGTCCAATAAATTACAGAAAGCAAAGAAAAAAAGAAAGAAATGTAACTATCTCTGAGAGAAGCAAACCATAGTGAAAGCTGCATGCTAAAACACAAATGTTTATATTACTGTAGAAATATTTTTTGTTTATTAGTAAAACAGGAAGGTATGGGTTAAGTACTTGTATATCTGTGTTTAAAGGCAAGTCTATTTTGGTGTTGATGAAGATTGAAACTGAAAGGAATTGTCAAGTATTAAAAGAAGTGCAAAGGGTGCATACAGAAATAAAATAGTATTTTAGCATTTTTGGGAAAATATAAAAAGCGTGGATATTCTGTTTATTTATACATATTTAGAATTGTGTGTGTGTGTGTGTGTGTGTGTGTGTGTTTATGAGTGCATTTATTGGGTACAGAATACATATGAGATCAGAGTATAAAATATGGGAATTGGTTCTCTCTTCTACCTTTTTGAAGTTGGATCTCTCTTTCTTCTGCCACTGAACAGCATATTGCTGTCTAGCTACCCTACAAAGTTCCAGCTGATTCTCCTCTCTCTGCCTCCCATCTTGCTATAGGAACTGATGGAATAACAGATGCACACTATTACATCCTGTTTCTTACTTGAGTTCCAGGGAGTAAACTGCCTTTGCTTATAGACAACAAGTACTTTTACATACTTGCTGAGTTACTTCCCTAGCTCTTCAATCAAATGTATTAAAAATTATAATTATAATAATCACTATGGCCAAACATAAAACATTAGAAGTATGTGGAAATTTTTTACATGACTAACTGTGAAGGTTTTGATCTTCTTAATAACTCAATAACTTAATTAATGCTGTAATGGCCATACTAGACATAAGAAACTTAGAAGAAACATATTAAGAAATTTGTTTATGGTCACACAGTGGTATGTGATAGAATAATCTAACACTTTTTCATTTTTCATCTACTCCCTGTTTTACTTCTGGTCTCAAATCTGTATTTTGAATAGGCTAGAGTACTAATGACAAACATATGCTTCTTCCTGAAGGGAGATGATCACCCATTCAACGACTAAGCAGGAACATTCCTTGACCCTCAATTTCATAGAAAATTATTATTAGAAAAAATAGAGTCATCTGGTCCATGATGCAGAGTATGGTCCCACACTCATGTACATAGAGTAAACAAAAATGGACATAATGAGCTATTTAAAAAATAAGACATGAAATTACAATAGTTTAAGAGGAGGCTATTGAAGGTGTAAATAGAAAAGTATCAGTGTTAGAGACTTACATGTGTTTACAAACTGGTTAAGGCCTGGGAGATTGAGGGAGTAGTTTTTGATCTTCTTAATAACGCAAATGATTTATTTATTGCTATTATGATCATGACAGAGATGAGGAAAATGGAGGGCAAAATACTGTCTATGAAACATTGGTATAAATTAGAGTTTCTGAGACCTTGCACAAAGGTATTAGGTGTCAGAGAATTCTTTTCCTTAGAGATACTGTTTTTGTCAATGTAGAGTATTTAGAAAGCAATTTACCAAGTATTATTGGCTACTACCTTCTGGCTGTCAGGAGTACCACCTCATCTAGGAAAACAGAAAGTGAAACTTTCTTTTCAATTTTAGACACATTCTTTTCTTTAGAAAAACACCTGGGTTCTGTTATGGTAATTACCAACTTCACAGAAACCTGAAAGTCATTGATCCAAGACACCCTCCTTGTCCATGTTCTAGCAACATGCCTGGATCCTCTGCCCAACATTAAACAAAATACCAATGGAATATATACAAATCAGGAAAAAGATGGAAAGATGGACATTAAGTCTCCTCATTTTGGGAGGAATATACTGCAGCAAGAACTAAAAAGTACCATCAACCCTCCAAGCTTCAGTTCTACCTTTGTACATAGAAAAAAATGCTTCTGAAGTACTGTGGTCAAAATACATTA
This sequence comes from Rhynchomys soricoides, assembly GCA_019843965.1. Classification (NCBI taxonomy): domain Eukaryota; kingdom Metazoa; phylum Chordata; class Mammalia; order Rodentia; family Muridae; genus Rhynchomys; species Rhynchomys soricoides. The sequence goes on along the minus strand of JADRCH010007488.1, from coordinate 2,263,884 downwards.
AGATATTAAAAGAAATGGAAATATACAACAGTGTTATTTCAGTTTAACACACATACAAACATAATACACACACACAGAAAGAGACACACAGAGAGGCAGAGAGACAGATACACATACTGCATACACAAACACACAAACTGGAAAGGAGAAGTGATTTGTACTCTTACATTGAGAGAAAGTATATAAGCATATTTGTAACAATTTTCCAATATTTCTTAAACATCATTCCAATGGTAACCGTGAATATTTATATTGTCTGAATTACCTGCATACTAAAATATTGGAAGCTATATAGATAAAAATTGAAATATAAAATTTGTTACGCCATACATAGTTTTCTATACTGCTTTACATTTACTCAATAATTCTTAAAATAGAAATCATTTATATTTGTCAAAATCTTGTTCAGCTTCATGTTCATAATTAGGAGCTTAACAGACATATTTAGAAGAGTTTTGGCTTAAAAAATATCAAGATCTAGATTCAAAGAGGAATGAAATTTTGAAATATTTTCATTGATTGAATAATTGAGTGATGAATTTGAGAAAAGTCTGACTGTATTTGTCTGACTGACCTGGAACAGACTGTGTAGGTTCAGATGCTGCCAGTCTGCAAGAACTGTTCCTGCTTTTGCTTTCCAAGTGTTGAGATTACAGCACAAGCCAACATGACTAGTTACTATATTTTTTGTTAGAGACTTTCACACATAAATATATATGATATAAGGAAATATTATTGTTTGTAGTACATTAAGATTTCATCTTGCAAGGTTTTCTCGTTATTGATGTTGCCCTTTAAGATACTACAAATGTATAAAAATAATGCTAAGTTTGATTACCGAGGTCTGTCAGGTGCACAGTCTTAGAGATCAAGTTTGTAGGTCAGGAAAATATTGTACTAAATGGATTTTCTCAAGATATTACTGAGAGTCAAATTCAGACTTGTCTATTACTGAAATAATCGAAATCATTGACCTATTTCTTTTACTATATTAGTCATAATGTAAAATAAGGCTAAAATTTGTCTTTAAATATAGATTTTCCATAATAACATAATCTTGAAATCTAAACTTTGTACATGTTTCTTTCTTCTTTTATCTATATGTCAGTATTTTACACTACACATAGATCTTTTTCACATAAATTAATGCTGTGTATTTATTTTAACCAACCATTGCCCAAATAATAATTAAAATGACTGATTATCTTCTTTCTAATTTGTTGTTTTGTAACTAAATCAGTCTACTTAAACAGATTTCAGGATAGTATTACTTAGAATATAAATATATGTCAATAGTTTGTACTTAGACTTCTGTTCATTTTTAAAAACTTGTAACGAAGAAAACATCCTTTAAATGTTTATAAATTAAGTTTTGATATGTATGTTTGTATGAATGTATATATTTATGTATGTATGTATGTATGTATGTATGTATGCATGCATGCATGCAGGTATTGTAAGTGTCTTGGCCAAATAGGCAATCGTATTTTCATAATTAAATAACCACTACTTTGTACAGGCTTATTGTCTATCTTTAATGATACTTTTGTTCATCATGAATTGGCATTTCCTTACATGGCTCTAAGTAAAGGTAGAGCCCTTAGCTATAAAATATACTTGATGATTACTCATTTGAAATCTCATGTGGCAGAGCCAGCCTTCCATATCTTAATATTGAGGTTGTGCTCTCACTTGGTTCCACTCATTTATCTTTATAAACTTTTCACTTATGAGAACCTAACCTTATCACTCACTGATGTCTCAAATTCTCAATGCAAGTTGCATTGCCACTGACTCATCTTATGCTGATTTTCATTCCTTGGAACCTTTTATGTTCTGCCAGACTTGCACAAATTCTACTAGTGCTTAAAGTATTTCTGTAACTAACCTAACCCTTAGAGATTGCTTCATCTTGCTTGGCTTGTGGCAAAATTAATTCTGTAACTTTGCAGTTTTATTTTTTTCCTGTATTATCCATAAGGCCAAAGAATTCAGTATAATTTTTTTTCATTCACACTTTCTGTCACTGAACTCTAAATTCTCAAACAGAATAAATGTTTATACTTCCTGCTGCTATATGGAATGACATTTTCAACTATTGTGAGTGTGTCTCAATAAGATGGAACCTTATTGGATTGATTGTAAAATTTCTAATGCAGAGGCACCGAGGTTGCCTCTAGTTTGGCTGTTCTGGTAACACAGTGGAGATTATTAGTCCTTCTTATTGGAAGCTGAAGAGAGAAAACCTATATTCTCTTCATTGCTTTATAGTGAGGGATCTTTTTCAAACTAGAGGACAGCAAACACAGGCAGATGAAGAATTGCTATAGTGGTCATGGGCTAGCATACCAACAACATCTATGGTGTCAAGTAGGTAGCAGCAGAGACTCTGCCAAATACAGATTCAACATACTGTAATTAAGCCAACTTTAAAAGGCTATGAACAATTTAAGGCTAAATAATGAGATTTAGATCAGACATTCTTCTGGTTAAATATTCCCTTTTCACCTGTTTTCATACTTGTAAAGCATCTACATAGTTTTCCTATTTTGCTTATTCATACTGTGTGACAGTTAGCTGCAACTTTCTTATGAAAAACTCAATGGACAATAGTGTGACATTTATGTGACCAACTCTGGGGTTGATTGGTGTGACAAAAAAAAAAAGATGTAGGGGAATGTTTTTGTATTATTATTTTCAGAAATATATGGTGCTATGAATTTTATTTGCATATGGCTTGGATGTTGCTTCTGAATATGTTGGAAGTTTGATCCTCACTGTCACATGTTGAGAAATAAGTGTGGCTTAAGCAAAAGTTCCAAACATATCACTTATCATGCAGTTACTCACCAGAACACTCAACAGAGACTAAACAGATATGGCCTGTTATTTGCCATTATTGTAAAGTGTAAACTGTTTTAGGCAGTCTTTCATTATAAATTTTAGCAATGTTCTACTTAAAATTTCTTACTATGATGAGTGTTTACTATTTTCTCTATAAATCAGTAAAAAATTACTAACATATTTGGTATTGAAAAGCTCAGATCAATTGTACAAGCTGCATAGACTTTACTAAGTGTAAATGGATGGAATTAAATATCGTCATGTATATTTCACAGGAAAATTTAAGTATGGAGAAGCTATCAATGAGATTTGTAATGTAACAATCCCCAAAATAGAAACTTGTGTAATTTTCTGTCTACCATATGTTGTGTAAAATATGTCACAATGATCTTTTTATTTGATAATCTTCCCATGTTTGTATCTCATATAAGTCATCAAAGCTAAGATGTATAATTCTTTGTTATTAAATATAAAATAAGATTATTATTTATTCCTCAAGTTACATTCTGAGGAAGAATTAAAAAAAATGTTTCCATATTGAGTCAAATGGCCAATAAACTTATAACATCTAGTGTCCTTGTTAGAAACCAGAGACAGGCAGATTCCTGTGAGATCTAAGACAGCCAGACTACATAGAGTTCCAGACCAGTAGGTCAAATAAAACTTAAAGCAATAAACAAACAAAGAAACAAAAGACAACAAAGAAAAAATCAATAATTCAGGAAACCATTTAAGATGTATTCATATGTGAGTACTATAATTTATTACTCATGATTCTATATGTATTTTATCTTTTATTCATATCATGTTTGCTTTATTAGGATGTGAGTAGAAAATTATCAAAAAATTCTAATTGTTTTACATAGTGACACAAATAATGGGACCAAATGAGAAAAATAGATATAGAAAAAAATCTAATTTTCAGGAAGTTACTGGATCACATGTGTACCTACTTTCAAGTGCAACATGTATGAACTGGTGTTTGGTCATCGAATTGGGTAATGGAATGGAAAAATTAGAAAGATGAACAAAATAAATTTTGCAAAGCATCAGGATGTAAATTATATTTAAAGAAAGCATTGCATCAGTTTCTTTACTACTTATGTTTTGTCTCATTTGGTTAGAAGTTGCTTTGGTAAGTATCTGCCCTCCACTTGATATTAATGGGATCTATGGATAGCATATTGTAGTCCTTATATGTCATTTACCTGAAAATATAAACCAAATTTGTTTACAGCTATTGTTTGATTTGGTATATGGATAAATAGGTTTTAAAATAAAATATTCACAAGTATATTAAAAACTAATTTTTTGCATAACCCCTCTCGTTCTTTATTAACATATTTTTTTCATTTGTATTAGAAAAACAGTATGATAGTACCATGATCATCCTCCAGACTTATTAGTGAAGTGAGAATTTTATCAGAAGAAATGAAAGAAAAAATGTTAAAACAGTTTTGTAGAAGTTATACTTTCAATAGGTATGAGAATCAGGACATTATAATCTATCTGACAATTGTACTGTCTTTTTTTTTCCTAATATATGCAGCCATGTATTCATGGAACTTATATTTTGACAGATTTTAGTAATTCTGTATAATGTGTTATTTGCCTGGTTTACTACTGAATGAATTGACTAACTAGATATTTGTAGTGGCTAAGTCTGTTGGACCTCTGGCAGTGCCTCCCGCAGCTGCATCGTGAGCAGCACAACCACATCTCGAGCAGCTGTGCTTCTCAAGCTTGGGAGCTGTGCCATAGTTCGTGAGTGGAGTGGCACCTGCTAGAGCTGGGGACATCTCCATGGTGATGGCCCTCTGAGCCGTTCCCCTTCCACTTCCAGTCTGGACCTGGGCCTTGGCCGTCTCCATGGTGAAGGCCCTTGGCACATCATCTGGGGGACGACAGGGTCCGAGGCAGCCTGTCCGAGGGCCCCTGGTTTCAAGCTGGCAATGGCACAGGGAGGAGAGCGCCCTGGCTTCCTCTTTAGAGGAGCAGGGGCCAATGACGACCATGGAGAACCCCGCCCTGACCCACAGAGGGGAGCATTGCATGCAACCTGGGGCTGCCCCAGCCATAGGAGTGGGGGTGCAGGGGCCCCAGGTTCACAGCAGTGACTGCGGCAGCTCTGGGCCAGGGCTTGGTACTGGACCCCGACGGCACAGCATTGGGGGTGTCTCCTCCCATGGACCCGAGGGCGAGAGGGTGGGGTCCTGGGATATGGTAGTCTTGGGCCCCATTCTGACCCTGGTTTGGGCCTTTGGGGACAAACCCAAGCCTGGCTCGAGTTCTGAGACCTGTCTCAGTCAATTCCTCATAGGAGTGACTCATCAAGATCTGTTTGGCCCTCCCTCTACCCTGTCATTGCTGACATGGAGCTATTCCATTGGTCCTGTCAGTCACGCCTTCCCCTTCCCGACTCGTATGTCATTTCTCCCCATACCTAAGTGTGTACCCCATTTGCCTTCTCTACATAAGCAAGAGAGATTCTTACATTAAAGTTGAGTTCCTGCTTCGACAGGACTCCCGGCCTGGTGTGTTTCTTTTTGGCCTCCGACACTTGCCATCCTGCTCAGCCCCAGACAGACTCGGCTGGACTGGGTTCTCACCTCTTGCCTGGACCTGCTGGCTAGGATCAGACATAAGTCTGATTTAATGGATTTAGAATGAAATCTAATTTCAAATCTGGACTTACATAGTTTGATCAAACAGTTACATGTAAATATTAATTTCTTCAAGCCCAGACAGAAATGAAGAAGTTTGTTTTTTATTTATTTATTTATTAGTGATAAAGGCACTATTTCTCATTTGTTTAATCTGATAAAAATTTGGCTAAACTAATATATCATGATTCTATCATGCTGTTTTTCAAACTATTTTTTCATTCGTCAAATGGTAACCCTCAATAGTGTGTTGGCAGAGTGTATTGTAGATTCATCCTTTCTCCCTCACCCTCCTCCATGTGTGTGTGTGTGTGGGGGGGGGTGGGTGTGTATGTGTGTGTGTGTAGCCATTCATAAGAGACTATTGGGCTTTCTAGACCGTTAGGAATCATACTTGTCTCTTAAAATGTAAACTCAATATAAGATGTTTCTTTATATACTAGAAATTAGTTAAATATTTCCCAAAGCTATAACAGTCTAAATATATGTTAATTTTGAGTCATATTTCTGAATCAAGGTTTCTAAATATTTTGTTTTAGTATCTGAAATTTTAGGCAATACTTTTTTCCTAATTTGACATGCCAAATATATAACATTAAATTAACTAATTTAGCTAGTCAGGCAATACAAATATAATAAGGGTTTAACACATATTGATGAACAAGAAATCCACTGGCTTTCTGACCTAAAATCTGTCTGAGAGAATGTCACAGTAAAGAAAACTGACAGCCATGAACTAAGCAATATTTTTGTAAGCAATAATTTTATTTCTCTGATCTTAAGGAAACATGTCCCATAAGACATGAACTATCTGAAATAAGCTAATAAGACATAATTTTCATAAGAAAGCCAATTTTAGTTTAAGTTATATACTTAAGTATATAAGTAAATTAATTAATTATTAAATATATAATAAATAAAAATTTCAATTTACTTGGGTGTTTGACAAAAAATGTGTGTGTGTATGTGAGTATGTGAATATACATACATACATATATATTTATATATCAAAATAAATAAATGAAAATGAATTTTTATTTTGTAATTTGTTTACTTTACCATCTGACCACAGATCCCTACCTGTCCTTCCTCCACATCTGCTGTCCACCCATCCACTCTGACTACCTTTCTCTTCAAAAAAAGGGATTGTATCTCATGATAGTAACTAGTCTTAGCATATTAAGTTGCAATAAGACTAGTAGCATCTCCTCCTTGAGTGAGGTTAGAAAAGGCAGTTCAGTATGAGGAAAGGGTCCCAGAGGCAGGCAACAGCATCAGAGACAGTCCCTGTACCCACCGTTAGGATTCCACTGAAGACGAAGCTACAAAACTGTTACACATGTGCAGAGGGCCTAGGTCTCTCTTGTGCATCCTCTCTTGCTGACAGTTCAGTCTTTCTGAGCTCCTATGGGCCTAGGTTGGTTGATGCAGTGTGTTTTCTTGTAGTGCCCATGACTCCTCTTGCTCCTGAAATCCTTACTTCCCATCTTCCACAGTATTCCCCAGGTTCTAATGTTTGGCTGTGGGTCTCTGCATCTGTTGCCATCATTCTCTGGATGAAGCATCTCTAATTACATCTATGCTAGGCTCCTTTCTGCAGGTATAGCAGAATACCATTAACAATGTCAGGGGTGGGCTATCTCTCATGGTCTCAAGCTGAACCAGTCATTAATTTGCCATTCCCTCAATCTCTGCTCCATCTTTACCCCTGCATATCACTTAGATAAGACAATTTGTAGATAAACATAGATAGGACATTTTATGATTGGGTTGTCTGGTATTCTTGCCTGGCTACAGGAGATGGGCTGCTCAGCCTCCATATCTGCTACTGCTAGGAGACTTACTAGGCTCACCTTCATAGATTCCTAGCAGTTTCCATTCGTCTAGGCATCTAGCTTGTCCTAGAGTTTTGCTCCCTGCCTTCCAATTGTTTCGCCCAGTTCTCTCTTTGTTCTCTACAACTTTGATCCCTTTTGTTCCTATATCCACTTCTCCCAAGTCCTGTCCTTTTCCCCTTCCAGCTACCATTTCGTTTTACTTCCCCTTCTCAGGGAAGGTTCAAACATACCACTCTCAACCTTCTTACTTAGGTTCTTAGGGTCTATGATTATTCAGTACATTATGATTAATATCCACTTATAAGTAAATACATATCATATATGACTTGTAGAGTTGCCTCACTCAGGAATATATTTTCTAGTTCTACCAACTTGCCTGCAAGTTTTATCATGTAAATTTTAATAGCTGAGTATACTCCATTGTATAAATTTACCACATTCTCATTATTCATTCTTCAGTTAAGGGACATCTAGGTTGGTTCCAGTTTCTGGATATTATGAATAAATTTGCTGTGAGCTCAGTTGAACAAGAGTTCTTGTGTTATGAATCTTATCTCATTTACTTAGAAACATTTGGTTCTTGGTAAAAAACAAATGAAGAAGAAAATACTTATATTAGTTTAGACTTCTCTGGTCTTAGCTAGGTGGTTTTAGGAAAGATCATCTGTGATATAAATCAATAAAAGTTAGCCACTCCCCAAACCAACATATTTTATCTTTTCTATTTTAGCCAATCTATGACTACTCAAATATTGATTCCAGAGGTTCTGTTTTAGAAACATCAATGATTACTAGTCTTTTCTTCAAGAGGAAAAAAGTAAGAACTGTCAGAAATTATAAGTTATTATATTTTATATTTCTTATATTCTATTCTATTCTGATTATTCTACTAGCTACAATAACACTTCAGATATACTATCAAGCTCTTACTGGATACCAAGCTACCCAATCCCATTTTGTACCACTGTCTTCCCCCACCCCCTAAAAAACCCAGAAATTATTATACACCACCAAAGGTTATTGTTAAAAGTAAATAGAATTTACTCCAACCAATTATGAAACTTCTAAAATACTTTCCATGATATTAGCATAAACACATTAGCAGGAAACTCTGACTTTATTATCATTTTTTTCCATGGAAATAATTCAAGCTAGGATTGTTTTATTTTCATATATGTGGTTGTTCTTGTCTTCACAAGGTACGTTAGATGGGAACTACATCTGACATGACTTATTCAAAATGAGCAAGGAAAACACTGAAATGCACATGTCCACACATAGAAGTTTTGTGTGCAGGTTAGATTTAAAAGTAGCTAACATAAAAATCTAACTTCTAGGATAAGAAATAGCTATAAAAAAATTCATCACCATCTTTGACTTGGCATTTGGATTTTTATTTTTTTTTACTTTTTTCATTATTAATTTTATTTTATTTTATTTTTCATATTTTATGTACATTTCAAATGTTTCCCCCTTTCCAGATCTCCCCGTTGGAACTTCCCCATTCCCTCCGCCCTCCCCTTCCCCTATGGGGGTATTCCCCCACCCACTCACCCACCCACCCACTCTCATCTTCCCTCCTTGGCATTCTCCTATTCTGGGAGATCTAACACCCTCAGGCCCAAGGGCCTCTGCTCCCTCCTGATGTCTAACAAGACCCTCCTCTGTGCTGCATTTGTGGCCAGCACCATGGGTCTCTCCATGTGTATTCTTTGGTTGGTGGATCAGTCTCCAGGAGTATCAGGGGGTCAGGCCAGTTGCCACTGTTGCTGCCTCCCTGGGGATGCAAACTCTCTCAGCTCCTTTAGTCCTTTCTCCAAGTCCTCCATCTGGGACCTCACACTCAGCCTTACTGTTGCTGTGAAGTGACTCTAGGGTATTTCAAACTTTTGGACTAATAACCACTTAACAGTGAGTACATACCATGTTCATTCTTTTGTGACTGTGTTACCTTGCTCAGGATGATATTTTCAAAATTCATCCATTTGTCTGCGTAAAAACATTTTCTCCATTTTTGCTGTATTTTCTTTCCATTATGGATTTGTTGAATCCATATATTCTTTTGTCTCTGTAGTATAGAAAAAGAGAAGCTTTCCAACAGCCTTAGTTATGAACTCTACTCTCAGTCTACATTTGCATATCTCATTTTTGGCCTTGTATAGAGGAACGTTTTGAAAAGGTTCTGTCTCTGTAAAAAGTTTCTGTAAATATTTTCCTCCATGAACTGTAGTTGCTTGTCATCCTCAATGGGTGTACACTTTAGAAGAACAGAAATTCTATTCTATATTGTGTGTTTAAGTACTTAGTACTTTGATATATATTGGCACATAGTTTTTCTATACACTGTAGAAACTTAGTTGGAATACAGTCTCATGACTTTTACATCTATTTAGAATGATAGAAAACATGTAGCAATTATAGTATTCATGTGGCAGTGACTCCTCAGGACAAAACAATGAATTAGACGTTGTTATCAGTTCTATTTATCGATCAAGGCTATGAAGGAACAGAGATCTGAATGCCTTGTCTTACATTTTACAAAGAGTATTGGACTTGAACCTAGAATAGTGACTTATAAAGTCCATATTCTAAAGTGAAACATTATACTTCCTCTCTAAATTTACCAATGCTCACTGATTAACAAAATGAGCATATTTTTAATTTAACAAGCTCAGTACATCTGGTGCCTAACATTCTGAATAAGAAGGAACTTAAAACACACTGCAGTAAGGTATACATGCTTGGATAAATGAAGGGATAGCAGGATGGTTTATTGATATTTTTCTTTTGTGTTGTTTCCATTAATAACATGTTAAGTAGAAGCATCTGTGAATATTACACATTATAATTCTTTTTAATGCAGCTACTGTGAATACTTTCTGGAGGACAACAAAGTCCATTTGTGAATTTTCATTTAGCATGTATAATAGTCTCATGCCTTAGTATTTATACTGTTGCTTTAAAGGCTGATTTTAATGTATCTTTGATGATATCAAATAGAATAAAAAACATGTCATACTTCTCTTTGGGGACATGATAGCAGAACGAATGGTCAGCTACATTTGCCATGAATTAGAACACCAGTCCATAAAGGAAAAAGAAAGTCTGGGATAATGCTCCCATTCAGATGTTTCTTCTTTCATGTATGAAAAATGTTCAGTTCTTAAAAACCAGTTATAGTGTGTTTGGATAGAGCTTAAGTAGAACATGTATTCACAGAAGAAGTTTCTTTGATGAATTAGATAAACTTGCTTTCAAGAATCTCTCTAGTTCTTTCAAAACACCAATAGTTCCAGAACATATTTGTTAAGTACTGATGAATTGGTCTCCACTTCTCTTTCTTCAGTAAAAATGACTTCATATGTAGATTCCACTGGAACATGAAAACCATTTTAAAAATCTTAAAACAGAAAGTAAATATTTTAAGATTACAAGTTCAGAACAATTGGAATAAATGCAGAATTTTAAAAATATAAAAAAGAGAATGTATTTTAAATATATCAATTCAAAAATGTGGTATTTTTTTATGGAGAAGATAAGGTTGAGGGACTAATTTAAGTAAATATTCAAAAGGGGAAAATTAGATGAAAAAGTCTAATTCTCCAGCTGGGAAATGTCTGCAAATATAGCAAATACATACTCAGCAGATCTCTATTTTTATCCAAGCAGCTTACCAAGAAATACAGTGGCTGCAGTTTTCTCTCATCTCTTATGTGAGCTGCAATGCAGCTAGGAATTCTGAAAATGGATGCCCATCCTTTAATGTGCCTGAGTGGGCGATGGGTAACTTGCAGGTCAGCAGATTTGCCTCTAGCTCACTACTGTGGGAATTGGCCCAGTTAAAAAAGGCAAACTGGGTTAGGTCTGGGTTGACAATATATTGCTACCACTTGAATATGCTTCATCAACCACAAGTCTAAATTCTCTTAGAAAATAAATGTGTTATATCCTACCTTCTTATTTGTCTTAGAAAGCAATACTATAGGTGCATATTTTCCTGTGAGATACAAGAATGCTATGGTCAGCTTGCATTCCCACCAGCAATGGAGGAGTATTCCTCTTTCCCACATCCTCACCAACATCAGCTGTTACCTGAGTTTCTGATGTTAGCCATTCTGACTGGTGTGAAGTGGTTGCTTTAACAATCTCAGGGTTGTTTTGATTTGCATTACCCTGATGACTAAGGATGTTGACCATTTCTTTAGGTGCTTCTCAGCCATTCGAGTTTTCTCACTTGAGAATTCTGTTTAGCTCTCTTCCCCATTTTTTGATATGGTTATTTGGATCTCTGGAGTCTAACTTCTTGAGTTCTTTGTATACATTGGATATTAGCCCTCTATAAGACATACGATTGGTAAAGATTATTCCCCAATCTAGGGAGCAAGAGTGACAACTGGCCTGACCCCTTGATACTACTAGAGACTGGATCATCAAACAAAGAATACACATGGAGGGACCCATGGTGCTGGCCACATATGTGGCAGAGGAGGGTTTTGTTAGACATCAAGGGGAGCAGAGGCCCTTGGGCCTGAGGGTGTTAGATCCCACAGTATAGGAGAATGCCAAGGAGGGATGATGAGAGAGTGTCAGGGGAAGGGAGAAGGAATGGGGACATTCAAAGGATAGATCTGGAAAGGGGGAAACTTTTGAAATGTAAATAAAGTATGAAAAAAAAAGAATGTTATGGTCTAAAAAGTCACTATCAACACTTTATACTTTATATTATGGTTCTATATCAAATATTCTTTAACTATCCAAGTACTTTTCTAAATGAAAGACAAGACTATTTGTGTTGCAGGTCCAAATGCCAGATTCCCATTAATACTCAGGTTTACATTGCAATATCCACTAGGCCCTCATTGAAGTTTACATTAAGTAGGGATATGTTCTCCCCAGTCTTTTGAACTGTTTTAGTTCTTAGTGAAAGGCCATGGACTAAAATGTATTCTTCTAGTTTATGTTATGTACTAGTTTATATTATATACTAGTTTATGTTTGAGCTAGCCAACTAGATCAGGAATTTCTTGAGATTTCCACATCATCTTTCTATTCCACACTATTTTATGCTAATTACATTATAATTAGCTGCATTATGTATATTGGCATGTAAATGTGAAATCAACAAGTAACTTAATACTGCATATAATTCATAGTTATTATTATAGTTGTAAAAGTTAAAGCTAATAAAAATTATTAAGAATATACTGTTAGAAACTGTACCTATAAAGTCTCAGTGACATGACTGCCTGAATACAAGGTGAACAAGGACAACAAAAATAGACATGCCTAGTAGATGGAAAAAAGAAAATGAGGCCTCAACCCTACACAAAGAACTAAAGGCAAATAAATGCCGAGAGTAGTAGAAATAGTTTTCCTCAAGGAAGATCACCCTAGTTGGTTATTCAGTATTAAATGATCTGCCCTGAATATAGCCTGAACATGTCATATTAAGGAATATATATATATATGTATGTATATATATATATACATATATATATATATATATATATATTGCAATTAATTGAAAAACAGGCCATAAATTTAAAACAAAACAAGGAGATATATATGGAGGGTTTTATGGGAGAGAAGGAAAGAGATATTATAATCTCAAAAATAAAATAAAAGCTGATCAACCAGAAGCTCTGTGACTCCTAAGTTAACAGGTGAGACAAACACATTTGCTCAAATGACTGGCCAAAGAAGAACCTGCCAGGAGACCAGAGAGCTCAGGAACCTCAGAGCTACTGTGGACAGAATCCTTCTGGCCTCCATCTGCATCCCAAGGTTAAGGTTGTGGCACAGCTCTCTGTACCAAAAATACTACCCAAAGTGAACTGGTGTCCAAGAAGTGCTGACACACCTAAGATCACAGGCTCATAGACTCAGAGGAGGGACAGGCTCCAGTCAGAGAGAGCAAGATCAACTAACACCAGATGGCAAGAGCAAGAATCTAAGCAACAGAAGCCAAGGCTACTTGGCATCATCAGAACCCAGTTCTTCCACTACAACAAGTCCTGGACACCCCAAAACACCAGAAAAGCAAGCTTCTGATTTAAAATCACATCTCATGTTGCTGATAGAGGACTTTAAGAAGGACATAAATAACTCCCTTAAAGAAATACAGGAGAATACAGGCAAACAGTAGAAGCCTTTAAAGAGGAAACACAAAAATCCCTTAATGAATTATAGGAAAACACAACCAAACAGGTGAAGAAATTGAAAAAAAAATTCAGGATCTAAAAATGGAAATAGAAACAATAAAGAAATCACAAAGAGATACAACCCTGGAGATAGAAAACCTTGGAAAGAGATCAGGAGTCATAGATACAAGCATCACCAACAGAATACAAGAGATGGAAGAGAGAATCTCAGATGCAGAAGACACCGTAGAAATCATTGATACAAACATCAAAGAAAATGCAAAATGTGAAAAGCTCCTAACCCAAAACATCCAGGAATCTAGGACATGAGCAGATAAAACCTAAGAATAATAGGTATAGAGGAGAGTGAAGATTTCTAACTTAAGAGCCACTAGATATCTTCAACAAAATTATAGAAGAAAACTTCCTTAACCTAAAGAAAGAGATGCCCGTGAACATATAAGAAGTCTACAGAACTCCAAACAGACTGGACCAAAAATGAAATTCCCCCCATCACATAATAATCAAAATGTCAAATGCAAAAAACAAAAGAAATATTAAAATCAGTAAGGGAAAAAGGTCAAGTAACATACAAAAGCAGACCTATCAGAATTACACCAGACTTCTCAACAGAGACTCTAAAAGTCTGAAGATCCTTGGCTGATGTCATGTAGACCCTAAGAGAACATAAATGCCTGATGTCATGTAGACCCTAAGAGAACACAAATGCCAACTCAGGCTACTATACCCAACAAAATTCTTAATTACGATAGATAGAAATCTGTAGTCCATGAAAAGATCAAAATTTACAAAATATCTTTCCACAAATCCAGCCCTACAAAGGATAATACAAGGAAAACTCCAAAACAAGGAAGGAAACGATACCCTAGAAAAAGCAAGAAAATAATCTTCTTTCAACAAACCCAAAAGAAGATAGCCACACAAACAAAATTCCACACCTAACAACAAAAAGAACAAGGAGCAACAATCACTTTTCCATAATAACTCCTAACATCAATGGACTTAATTTCCCAATAAAAAGACACAGACTTAATAGATTGGATATGTAAACTGGACCCAGCATTTTGCTGCATACTGTAAATGCACCTCGGTGACAAAGACAGACAGTACTTCAGAGTAAAAGGCTGGAAAAAAAAATTCCAAGCAAATGGTCCCAAAAATCAAGCTGGAGTAGCCATTCTAATTTCAAATAAAATTGACTTTCAACTGAAAGTTATCAAAAAGATAAGAAAGACAACTTCATACATGTCAATGTAAAAGTCTACCAAGATGAACTCTCAATTCTGAACAATTGTGCTCCAAATGCAAGGACACCCACATTCATAAAAGAAACTTCACTAAAGCTCAAAGCACACATTGTACCTCACACAATAATAGTGACGGGCTTCAACATCCCACTCTCATCAAAGGACAGATCACAGAAACCAAAAATAAACAGAGACATAGTGAAATTAAGAGAAGTTATGAACCAAATGTATTGAAAATATATCTGTAGAACATTTCAACCTAAAACAAAAGAATATACCTTCTACTCAACACCTCTTTGTACTCTCTCCTTAACTGAAAATATAATTGGTCACAAAATAATCCTCAAGCAATACAAGAATATTGAAATATAATCACTTGCATTCTCTCAGATCTCCACAGACAAAGGCTGGTCTTCTATAACAAAAAAGAACACCCAGAAAACCCAAATACATATGGAAGTTGAACAATGTTCTACTCAATGATAACTTGGTCAAGGAAGAAATAAAGAAAGAAATTAAAGACTTTTTAGAACTTAATGAAAATAAAGGCACAGCATACACAAATTCATGGGACACAATGAAAGCAGTGCTAACAGGACAACTCATAGATTTGAGTGCTTCCAAAAAGAAACTGGAGAGATCATATACTAGCAGCTTGACAGGACACCTGAAATCTCTAGACCAAAAAGAAGCAAATAAACACAAGAGGAGTAGACCTCAGGACATAATCAAACTCAAGGCTGAAACCAACCTTGAAATAAAAAGAACTATATAAAGAATCAACAAAATTAGGTGCAGGTTCTTTGAGAAAATGAACAAGATACATAAACCATAGCCAGACTAGCCAGAGGGCACAAGTCAGTATAAAAATTAACAAAACCAGAAAGGAAAATGGAAACAAAACAAAAAGAAACTGAGGAAATCCAAAATAACAAAAGCCTGCATTCAACCAGTTTGGAAAATATGGATGAAATGGACAATTTCTAGACAGATACTAGGTACCAAATTAAATAAGGATCAGACAAAACATCTAAACTGTCCCATAACCCATAAAGAAATCTAAGCAGTCATTAAAAGTCTCCAACCTAAAAAAAGCCCAGGAACAGATGGGTTTAGTTCAGAACTTTATCAGACCTTCAAGAAGCTAATACCAATACTCCTCAATCTATTCCACAAAATAGAAACAGAAAGAATACTACCCAATTCGTTCTATGAAGCCATAATTATGCTTATAACTACACCATCAAAAGACTCAACAAAGAAAAAGAACTTCAGACCAATTTCCCATATGAATATCAATGCAAAAATACTCAATAAAATTCTTAAAAATCCTAATCAAAGAACACATCAAAATCATCATCCATCATAATCAAGTAGGCTTCATCCCAGGGATGCAGGGATGGTTCAATATATGGAAATCCATCAACACAATCCACTATATAAACAAACTCAATGAAAAAACAGCACATGATCATTTCATTAGATGCTGAGAAAGCATTTGACAAAATCCAACATCTCTTCATTTCAATAGTCTTGGAAAGATCAGGAATTCAAGACCTATAACTAAACATAGTAAAAAGCAATATACAGCAAACCAGTATCCAACATCAAACTAAACAAAAAGAAACTTGAAGCAATCCCACTAAAATCAGGGAGTAGACAATGCTGCCTACTCTCTCATTGCCTATCCAATATATTACTCAGATTTCTAGCCAGAGCAATTAGACAACAAAATAGGTCAAGGGGATACAAATTGGAAAGGAAAAAGTAAAAATATCACTATTTTCAGATGATATCATAGCATACTTAAGATCCCCAAATCCCACCATAGATGCCTTACAACTGATAAATGACTTCAGCAAAGTGACCGGATATAAAATTATCTCAAACAAATCAGTAGCCTTCTTATACTCGACAGATAAAGAGGCTGAGAAAGAAATTAGGGAAATTACTCCCTTTACAATAGTCACAAACAATATAAAATACCTTGGTGTGCCTCTAACCAAGCAAGTGAAAGATCTGTATGGCAAGAACTTCCAGTCCTTGAATAAAGAAATAGAAGAAGATCTCAGAACATGGGATGATCTCCCATACTCTCATTGACTTCCAGGATTAATATAGTAAAAATGGCCATCTTGCCAAAAGCAATCTATGGATTCAATGCAATTCCCATCAAAATTCCTACTCAATTCTTCATAGACTTAGGGCAATTTGCAAATTAATTTGGAATTAAAAAAACCCCAAGGATAGGGAAAACTATTCTCAGTAATAGAAGAAATGGGGGAATCACCATCCTTGACCTCAAGCTCTATTAAAGAGCAATAGTGATAAAAACTGCATGGTATTGGTAGAGAAAGAAACATTGATCAATGGAATAGAATTGAAGACCCAGAAATGAACCCATATATCTATGGTCACTTGATTTTTAACAAACAAGCTAAAACCATCCAGTGGAAAAATGACAGCATTTTCAACAAATGATGCTGGTTCAACTGGAGGTTGGCAGGTAGAAGAATGCAAATCGAACCATTCTTATCTCCTTGTAGTGGGCTCAAGTCCAAGTGGATCAAGGACCTCCACATAAAACCAGATATACTGAAATTAATAGAAGAGAAAATGAGGAAAAGCATGGAACACATGAGCACAGGGAAACATTTTCTGAACAGAACGTCAACTAGACTTATGCTTTAAGATCAACATTAGACATATGGGACCTCATAAACTTGTAAAGCTTTTGTAAGCAAAGGACACTGTCAATAGGACAAAACCGCAACCAACAGATTAGGAAAAGATCTTTAGCAACCTTACATCTGGTAGAGGGCTAATATCCAATCTATATAAAGAACTCAAGAAGTTAGACTCCAGAGAACAAAATACCCCTATTGGGTATAGAATTAAACAAAGAATTTTCGACTGAGGAATAGCGAATGACCGAGAAGCACTTAAAAGGATGTTTATCATCCTTAGTCATCAGGTAAATGTAATTCAAGACAACCCAGAGGTTTTACCTCACTCCAATAAGAACTGCTAAGATCAAAAACCCAGGTGACAGCAGATGCTGGTGCGGATGTGGAGAATGAAAAATACTCTTCCATTGTAGGTAGGATTGCAAGCTGGTTCAACCACTCTAAAATTCAGCCTGGTAATTCCTCAGAAAAGTGGTCATAGTACTACCTAATGACCCAGCTATACCATTCCTGGGTATACACTCAAAATATGTTCCAACATAAAACAAGAACACATGTTTCAATATGTTCATAGCAGCCTTATTTATAATAGCCAGAAGCTGGAAAGAACCCAGATGTCTTTCAATAGAGGAATAGATACAGAAAATGAAGTTCATTTACAAAATGAAGTGCTACTCAGCTATTAAAAACAATGAATTCATGAATTTTTTAGGAAAATGGATGGAATTAGAAAATATCCTGAGAGAGGTAGCCCAGTCACCAAAGAACACACATGGTATGCACTCACTGATAAATGAATATTAGCCCAAAAGCTTGGAATATGCAAAATAAAATTCACAGACCACATGAAGCTCAAGAAGAGGGAAGACTAAAGTATGGATGTTTCCGTTTTTCTTTGAAGGGTGAACAAAATATTCAAGGGGAGAAATACGGAGACAAAGTGTAGAGCAGAGTCTGAAGGAAAGGCCATCCAGAGACTCCCCTACCTGGGATCCATCCCATATACAGTCACCAAACCTAGCCACTATTGTGGATGCAAATAATGCTTGCTGACACGAGCCTGATATAGCTGTATCCTGAGAGGCTCTGCCAAAGCCTGAAACATACAGAGGTGAATGCTTGCAGCTACCCATTGATTGGACTGAGCACTGGTTCCCCAACTGAGGAGTTGGAGAAAGAAATGAAGAATCTGAACGGGTTTGCAACCCATAGGGAAAAACATTACTGTCAACCAACCAGACCTTCCAAAACTCCCAGGGACTCAACCACCAACCAAAGGGTATACATGGAAGGACCCATGGCTCCAGGAGCATATGTAGCAGAAGATTGTCTTATAGGGCATCCTGTGAAGGCTCAATGCCCCAGTTAGTGGAATGCCAGGGCAGGAAGGGGGGAGTGGGTAGGTGGGTGGTGGAGCACCCTCATAGAAGCTCAGGGAGGGAGGATTGGATAGGGGGTTTCAGGTGGAGAAACTGGGAGGGGGGATAACATTTGAAATGTAAATAAATAAAATCTACAGGAAAAAAGTAAAAGAAAAGAAAAAGAAATATACCAAACACTGATATATTTTGTGCATGTTATACTACTTCATCTTAAAGTTATGTAAATTAAGTGTGATTTTTTTTTCATTTTCTATTTAGAGATGGAATAGTAGAGGTACATTGCAGCCATATAACTTCCCAAAGAAATGGTTCACAAAACTGACATTTTTAAAGAAACTTGAATTTAAGAATTGAAAACAAAAGTACTGCTTTGAATGTAAGTCTATTCTTGGCTACATAATGAAACTTTATCTCTAAGCACAGAACAGGGGAGCACAGTCTCTTGGAGAATACAATATATGAAATCAACAATATTATTTACAATGAGAGACTAATGCTAAATAAGAAAGGATAAAAATGAAAAAAAAAAGATAACAAGTTTTGTAAGCCTGTTAATAACATTAGCATTTGAACTAGATAAATGTTTTATGTATTAAAAACTGTAATTTAAAAATGAGAACAAAAAATAACCTGGCAATTGAACATGAAAACTGTCTCTTATAGATTCCTGTAATTTCTTCAACATAGTGTTATACTCATTTTGCTTTTTGTAATTTGTCAGTAAAATATTTTTAAATCAAAACATCTGATTGTTTACTCAATACAATTTTATTGTAAAGATCTGGAGATTTGCATATAATTGATAAATATTTCAAGTCTTCAAAACTTAATCCATATTTCCTACATGTACATAGGGATCCCCTGGTTTCACAAGCCAGCCATTCCTGGTCTTTCATACTCTTTTCTTCTTTTCATTTATTTATTTATTGATGTTTTTTTTTTGAGAAAGGATGTTGCCATGCCGACTAGCCTCAAATTCATCCATTTTCAGTTACATTCTCCTAAGTAGGTGTTGTATGACAGTATTCCTGTAGTAACCATATTCAGTATATACTCATTCTACTGACACATAAAAGCAAACATAGCACTGAAGTACAGCTTGAGGAGCAAATGGTTTTATCATTCACTGTGATATGGAAGAAGAATTGCATGTGAGAAGAGAAATGACCCAAAGACAGCTGTATCACCCAAGTCCACTCCAGGATGGGTGACAGCTCTGGTGGCTGGAAACTCTGAGCATACTGCATAACCTGAAGGAAGCTCAATAGATTGGGGAGTGTCCTCTCCAAGTAACTCAGCTAGTCCTAACCTCCTCCAGGCAGCTTAGCTGATCTGTTCCTTTCAGAGAGTTCAGCTGGTCTTTGCTTTTTCCAGGGAGCTTGGATGATCTGTTTTTTAACTTCTCCACTGCTATGGTAGTTTAAATAAAATATTCCTTCAAATCTCAGGTAAATAAGTTACTCTATTCTCAGTTGGTGGCTGTTTGAGAATTAGGAAATGTGGTCTGGCTGGAGGAAGCATAACACTAAGGCTTGTCTTTGGTGGTTCAAATGTCATTTGCTAGAACTTTCAGCTTCTTGCTAGTGACTCCAAATATGAGAACACTCAGCTTCCACTCTGTCTAAATGTTTTCTGCCCGTTATCACCAGTGCTCTTGAACCAAACCGTATGGCCAAAATAATGTCTCTCTTCTGTAGGTTGTCTTGGTCATGTTATTTTATCACAGCAATAAAAATGTAATTCCAACAGTTGAACTGATCCTCTTCCAGACAGTTCAGCTTATCTGAAAAGCTCTTTTAGCATGCCTTTCTGTTTATCTTGGGGATTAAGAGGAATGGTGAATCTGTTCAGTTTTAGGGCTTTCCTGAAGTTGCTTACCCTCTGAGCTTAATGAGTTTCTTTAAAGTATGTAAGGTTTCACCTTCCCTTACAACATCTTATTGTTTGTAGTCTGGGTAGCCATTTTGAAACTTAATGAAGGAATTCCAAGATGTGAAAGTTAAGTCTGGGAGTGGGGGAACTACTACACAAAACCAAGGTAGTAAAAATCTTTCTAAACATAGACAGGAGCTACAATGAGAAAAACATAGAGTAACTCTAAAATGTAAAGGTAATCGTTGGGAGCTACAATAATATATTTGATATTCATATTCTTGAGACTAAAGTTTCAATGTGTATGTACTCTTTATATGTGTTGTCACATAATATTTGTCAACTTGAATGGGGTACAGTATGTGAATCAATACATATATACAATGTATAATGATCATATGGTGGCAACAAATATTTGAATATCTACAGATATTGCTGATTTTCTATGTAATAGGACCTTTCTTACTTTTCTGTTTACCTGAACACCAAGTTTAGATCACCTTAACAAGTAGTTACCATATTTCCAAGAAAATATAACACCTATAGAATTGTGTTTTGTACCTTTTATTTAACTTTTTCTTTCTCCCTTTTATACATTTATATTATTTCACTCTATTCTTCTATGACATTAACATTACTCTCTCCACATGTAAACAGGTGCTTTATTTTATTTTATATAACAATGTCTAATACCTTACATTTCCCAGCAAATGAAAATATTTGAACATTGTTATGGGTGCATAATATTCCATGGTACAGATATGACACATTTTCATTATCCAGTAACTTATTGATAGATATTTTGGCTATTTTGAATAGGGGAGTACAAGTCTAATGGAAGGGCACATGCCTTTACTAGTAGCAGTTAGGAGACAGAAGCAGGCAAAGCTCTGTGAGTTTGAAGCTAACCTAGTCTACATAGTTTCAAGATAGGCAGAGCTATACAGTGAGACTCTGTCTTGAAAAAAAAAAGCAAGCAAACAAACAAACAAAAAACTCTCTACCTGGGAGTGATAGCACATGTCTTTAATCCCAGCACTTGGAAGGAAAAGGCAGGTAGATAGATCTCTGAGTTTGAGGTAAGCCTGTTCTACAGAGAGAGTTACAGGACCTATACAGAAAAACATGGTCTCAAAAAGGAAAAAGAAAAAGAAGGAGGGGGATGAGAAAGAGAGGAAAGAAGAAAAAAATAAAAATGAAAAACAGAAATATGGAAGTAAAATATCTCTTTGATAAAAAATTAAGCAAAAATATTGGCTCTGGCTAGGGAACCAGGCAGAATAACTGCAAAACTCCACCTTCCTCTCAATTCCTCTAAATGTAATCCCTCATCTTCTGCAAAGCCTTCGTTCACCAATCTCCAGAGGATCACCTAGATCTTTCCTACCAAACTGCCTCCTCCCCTCCCCTGCTCATTAGCTTATCCCAAACCCCAACTTCAGCAGAATTTCCCTGGGAATCTTAGAACCAGTAAAGGAGGTAGAGAAATTGCAGGTGTTCATGTTTCTCTGTTTTTCCATGTCCAACCCATTAGTATTACTCCCAGCTCTGTAGCATAACATTACTGTGGTAGTTTCCTTTGTCTCTGACCCACATCTACATCAGATCATGAAGACCTTTTCCTCCAACCTTCCTTCCTTCCAATCATTCCACTATCCCAGTTTCCAACACTAGGTAAGAATTCCCTGGAAACACTCAAGCCGTTAAGGCCATGGAGAAAAGCAGGTTAAAAGCAGATCTTCACTCCATCTTCCTCTCCTCCAGATCCAATCCTTCTTTGGTATTTCCAGCTCTTTATCAGACCACCTATTGCAGCCTCACCTACCCACTAACTCCATTTCAGTGGAATACACACATGTTCCTCTCAAAACTTTTTTCCCTAGACTTATCACTTCCCCAGTCCTCTGATCCAATAGACATTCACTGGGAACTTACAGGCCACAGCTCACAGGGAAGTAGGTATCCTAGCTGCAGGTGTACATCACTCCCTCTTTCTCCTTTAAATACAATTTCCCAGTGTCATCCCCATTTTTCTAGTAGACAACCAGCTGATGCCTCCATCTCCTCTTTGCCTCCAAATTTAGCAGATTACACAGGTCTTCTCTAATCCCGCTTCTCACGTATCTTCTTATCCCAGCCCCCAACTCTAGAAGACTTTCTCTGGGAACCAAACAGCCAAACCTGACAGAAAAGAAAGTAGGCCAGCAAAGCAGGTTAGCAAGCTTCAGGTCTTCTCTTTCCCTTCTCTCCTTCATATCCAATTCTCTAAACTCATCCCCAGCTCTATAGAAGACTACATTGTATGATAGTCTTCTATATACATTCCCAGGAGACTAAGCAGATCAACATGGAACACTTGACTTTCCTCCCATTTGTGAATCCACTCACCCTTTTCAAAACCTATTTTAAAGTGTCATCTCCCAATACCTAAGAACAAATTTTAACCTGTACCGCCAGTGGCAACATCCCAGAAAAATTTTCTACAAGGCAACAAATAGTCCCTATACTCTCATAGGATGGGAAAACATAATCTAAGGACTAAAATACCCAATCAGCAAAGAGAAGACCAGGTATCAGTACCTAGCATTCTCAAGGCCACATAGCTAGATTCCAGTATAAAAACAGAAGCAGAAACAGTCAGGAAAAAAGGCCTCCACTAGAGGGCAGCAACATTAGTACAGTAGGTACTAAGTATTACAACATAGCTGAAACACAAAACAAAGACCTTAAAATAGAATTTATGAATATGATAGAGATCCTTAAACAAAAATGTTTCTTAAGGAAATCTATAAAAACACAAAAGACAGGAGACAGAAAAAGAATAAAATAATTTAAGACCTTAAAGAATAATAGAAAAGAAAGAAAGAAAGGAAGGAAGGAGGAAAGGAAAGAAAGAAAGAAAGAAAGAAAGAAAGAAAGAAAGAAAGAAAGAAGGAAAAAGGAAAAACTAAACATGGACTTCAAAACAAGCTTTGCTAACAGATGGAAGAGAAAATTTCAGGCATTGAAGACAATATACAAAAAAATACCTTAGTCAAAAAAAAGTTAAATCTTAAAAAAATTCTGGCACAATGCATTCAGGAAATCTTAGACACTGGGGAAAGACCCAATCTAGAAATAATAGGAATAGCAGAAAGAGAAGATACACAGATCAAAGGTAAAGAAACTATTTTCAATAAAATCATAGAAGAAAATTTCCCTAATTTAAAGAAAGAGATGCCTGTCAATGTACAAACTGCATAAAGAACACCAACAAAACTAAACCAGAAAAGAAACTAATTCCCTTTGGTATATAATAATCAAAACACTAAACATACAGAACAAGGAAAGAATGTTAAAAGGTGAAAGGTCAAAAGGACAAGCACTATTTAAAAGCAGATATATTAGAATAACTCCTGATTCTAAAAGTCAAAAGGACCAAGATAGATGTTCTAGATACTCTAATAGACCCCAGTTGCCAGGTCAGACTACTATATCCAGCAAAACTGTCAATCACAATAGATAGAGAAAATAATATATTCAAAGATAAAACCAAATTGAAGCAATATCTATCTATATGTCCAGCTCTAAAGAAAGCCCTAGAAGAAATACTCCAAACTAAAGAAGTTAATCACACCCAGGAAAAGACTAAAATTAATCTCAGAGCATCAAAATTAAGAGAAGGAAAACTCTCTCTCTCTCTCTCTCTCTCACATACACACACACACACACACACACACACACACACACACACACACTCATACACCACACACCCAGGCATGCATACCAGCACAACAACCACCAGCACCAACACCACCAGCAAAATAACAGTAATAAACAAGCACCACTCATTGATATCTTTTAATGTCAAACATCTTAATTCCCGCATAAAAAGACAGACAAACAGAACGAATGTAAATACTGGATCCATACTTCTCTTGCACACAAGAAACAAACCTTAAGATCAATGATATACATTACCTCAGAGTAAAAGGATGGAAAAAGATATTCCAAGCAAATGGCCTTAAGAAACATGCTTGTTTAACCATTGTTCTGAAAAATAGATTTTAAAAAATAGATTTAAAGCCAAAAACTAATCAGAAAAGATAAGGAAGGATAACACAAACTCCTCAAGAGAAAAATATATGAAAATGGCTTTGTAATTACTAACATTTATGTACCAAAGACAAGGGCATCTGAGTAACTAAAAGAAACACATCTATAGCTTAAATCCCAATCCTCTACTCTTGCCAATAGATAGTCTAAATTATAACTAAAGAGAAATACAGGATCTAACTGATGTTATAAGCCAAATAGTCCTAACAAACATTTATCCAATATTTGACCCATACATACACACACACACAAGTACCTTCTTACCAGTACCTCATGAAACTTTCTCCAAAATTGATCATGTACTCTAATATAAAGCAAGTCTAAACAAACTCAAGAAAGTTGAAATAACTTTCTGTATCTTATCAGACCACCATGAACTAAAGCTGAGTTTTAACAACAATAGAAAGCATACAAGCTCATGGAAACTGAACAGTTCACATTGAGTGAAAAAAAGTGTCAAGACAGAAATTAGTAAATAAATTAAAAGATTTTTAGAGTTGAATGAAAGTAACTATACAACATATCCAAATGTATTGAACACAATGAAGGCAGATCTAAGAGACAAAATTCACAGTGCTAACCATATCAAAAATTGGAGATATCTTGAACTAGTAACATAGCAACACAGTTTAAAACTCTAGAACAAAAAGAAGAAATAATACCCGAGAAGAGTGGAAAGGAAAAAATGTTCAAACTCAGGACTTAAATCGATAAACTAGAAAACGAAGAAACAAGTAGGAGGTTGGGAGACCATCCAGAATGTACTAGAGACCTGGGAAGTGAGAGACTCTCAGAACTCAAAGGGAGGGACCTTAGATGAAATGCCTTACAGTTGGGAGAAGGGACTTGTAGAACCCATCTCCAGCAGAAAGACAGGGCATCAAGTGAGGGAAGGAGTCAAAACCTCTGAGCCAGAATTATTCCTGTCTGAAAGAACTGCAGGGACAAAAATGGTGAAGATGCTGAGAAAAAGGAGATCCAGTGACAGGCCCAAATTGGGATCCAGCATAAGAAGAGGCCCCAAGGCCTGACACTGATGCTTGGTGAGCTTACAGACTGGAGCCTATCATGGTAACCCTCCAAGAGGCCCAACAAGCAGCTGAAAGAGTCATAAGCAGATACTTACACCCTTAAAATGGACAGAAGCTGATGACCCCTGTGGCTGAATTAGAGAAAAGCTGGAAGAAGCTGAGGAGCAAGGTGACTCTGTAGGAGGACCAGCAGTCTCAACTAACCTTGACCCCTGGGATCACTGGGATCACCTCAGACACTGGACCACCAACCAGGAAGTATACACCAGCTGATATGAGTTCCCCAACACATATACAACAGAGGATTGCTGGGTCTGGGTGCAGTCAGAGAAGATGCACCTCAAGGAACTGGAAGCCCCAGGGAAGTCTGATGGGGTGGGATGGGGACATTCTTGAGGAGACAAGGGTAGTGGGGAGGTATAAGATATGGACCAGTCAGAGGGTAAACAGGGAGGGTGTTAAAATCTAGAGTATAAAATAAAAAATAAAAAATAAATTAATATTTTTTTTAAAAAATGAAAACAACGTAAAACAATACAAAGAATCAATGAAACAGTTGATTCTTGAAAATTATCTATTGACAAACCATTATCCAAACCACCCGAAAGACTAAAGGTCTGCTTCTGCCATCTGGGTACACAGACATCATTGCACACTGGACTGGACTGGAAGGAATGAACCATAGCAGGGTGGGTAACCAGCATGAGAGCAGAAGAAATAGCCTTCTCTGGAGACGGTTCTTTTTTAGGGATAATAAGGGCTATATAAACCATGGAGAATGGGTAGGGATTTTTGGGGTGAGCGTACATTATTAGCTAGTGCTGCGATGCTGGTAATTGCTCATTAGCATGAAGAATAATTCCACGTGCTTGCTGGACATGTCTTTATAAGGGAGAGAAAATGCACCATGTAATTTGGTCACCAGGCTACCCTTCAATGGTGGCATAGGTGGGAGTCTTAAGGCTTACATGCACTGGGACATGCAGGTCCAGAGCAAGGAGGCAAACTGTCTTACTCCTTCCAGTCTGAGGATGAGATTTTCAGTGTTTGTGCACATGTTTCAACCTCACTCTTGCTTTAGAATGGCTTTCCCAGTCACATGGCTTTCCAGTCCCACATCTTACATTTTTTGTTTTAAAAAGGGATGATGTAATCATTGCCATTAGTATCTTATGTTGGAAAAGGTTTGGTATTCAACCAGAACCTGGTTGGCAGTGATTTTTGGAATGCTACTTATCTGCCATTTTAGAAATTGATTGAGATAGTGCCAGGAGGAGCAGTGCCAGCCCTGGAATGGGTTCTTCTTTCTTGTTGGTTCTTCTTGAGGCAGGATTGGTGGAAGAGTGTCAGCAGAGGCCTTACAATTTGGGGGTAAGAGTTTGTCTTAGGAGATATTTAGGGTTGCTGTATAGTAATAAAAAGTTCACTTATCTAAGTCTAAGTTACTGTGCTACTGTATCTGATTAACTTATCTAAGTCTAAGTCACTATGTTACTATATCTGATTAACTTATCTAAGTCATTGTGCTACTGTATCTGATTAACTTATCCAAGTCTACGTTACTGTACTACTGCATCTGATTAACTTATCTAAGTCTAAGTTACTATGCTACTGTAGCTGACCTGCCTTCTATGATCCTCTGAGACCAGAAACTGCAGTCTCTGGCACTTAGCACCTCTTCCTAAAAACAGCAAAGGATTAAGTTAATACCCTTTCTACTATTTCAGCTGGAACTATGTGGTTCTAACTTTCAACCTGCGAGTCGGAAGTCTCAGGAAGAAAAAGGGACACTTAGAAAAGTGGTTATAGCATTTATTACTAAATTGTAAAGGGTTTCCTATAAAAGCTATCTAAGTGGAAAGATCCTATATGGGGAAAAGGGAAAAAATTCTAGTAAGGAGAAAGTAAGGGAAAAATTCTTCTAATGGAAAAATTTCTCCTAGGCGGGGAAAAGGGAAAAAAAATTCTACTCTATCCTCCTTTCATCTCTTTGTCTTCAATACTTAGAGATCTTTCAGAATACATGATCACAAAGTTCATCACAAGTTCACACAAAAAATGACTGGTACAGTTTGAGACCCATGTTATGAGAGGTAGCCTATCCCTGACACTGTGTAGAAGACCAGATACCAGTGCCTGGCTAATCAAGAGACCTAGGAAACAACTAAACAGGACTGGGCAATACAAACAAACAAACACAACAAACAAAACAAAAAGTCAATAAAATGATGATTAATGTGTTTGCAATAATGTATTTCATAATGTAATTAGGATTCCCTTCAAATTTTTGATTCCGTATCTCTTGTTAGACCCAAATCGCGTCTGAAGGATTCTGCTTCAGATATATCTGTTTATGGAATTTTGTTTATCTTCACTGGAGATGTTTTGTTTGATTCATTAAATATGCTTTTCTTATTTATTTCTAATTCAGCCATTCTTCTTTCTGTATGTGGTACTATTAGTCCCTGCTAGTTGTTGAGTTTAATGATTCTCAAATTTATCTCTCATTTTATTACTTACATTTTTTCCCATGCTCTTCAGGTTATATATTTTGTAGTGATCAATCTCAAATTTTTTGAGTGCAATTTGTTTCTCCTGCCAGTTCATTTATAATAGTGATGTCCTATTGTGTTACTCTTTTATCTACTTGAATCTTTGTCTTTTGTTTATAAAGAGTAAGAATATGATTATTTAATAGTACAGAATATACTACAATATTAGATAAGAAATTGCTCTCAAATTTCTACGAACATTAGATTACACTCTAATAGTGGTTAAAGCAAACACTATGAGAAAGATTCTTTGTCCTCATTTAATCTGAAAGTGAAGCAATATCGTCACTGATTTCTTTCTGGATAAATAGATTATAGGAACAAAAATTATATTTAGAGACATTGAGAATTTCAGTTTCATCCCACAGGCAATTTGCTGAGATTGACAGACCTTCCATTGTATTCAAGATCAAATCTTCTCAAGCAACAATATAAAAATGTATAAAGGAAAATAATCAAGGGGTCTGTAGAATAATCTGCATTTCCATTCACTTCCATACCATCATTTAAAGCCATCAACCAATTACACTCTTTTCCATATTAGATGAATGTAATTAGCCAGAACAATAAAGCAATATTTAACTTTAAGGCCAGAGCAATGTCATCTGACACAAGAACATTAAAAACAACAACCAAAATGGAGAAATAGCAGAGCCACCACTGTCCACTATATCATCCCTTATATAAGAGTTAACAGAAGAATGCTGACTTATAGTAGAAACTATTTATTCAGTTTTCAACCTTGCCATCATTCAGTGATACATAACCACTCCCATTCAATTCTTTCAAGCTGTCTTGGTTCACCTCTTCCCTGACTTACATAGCTGGAAAAAGAGAAGAATTTTTTTTTTTAACTTGATAGTGTTATTTTTATTATTCTCCACTAATTCTGCTCTCTCTGTGCAGATGAAATTGTACTTCTTGGTCTTTGTATTGATGAAACTGAAACTATTTCTGGCAAACTTAATTGTTTGTGACTCTTAATACATCTTTCTATGGCATATGTATGTGATAATTTTTCAAGTACTAACTACTCCATCAGAATACTGTCAGAATAATGACTATGGCAAGAACTCCCAGTCAACCTGAAATAGAGTGATAGCAAAAACAAGTACTAATGCTTGCAATATCGTATTAAACTATTCAGGCTTTTAAGTTTTTGTTACTGTGTCAGATATTATCTTAGTTTAATTGACAAATGTAAATAGCTATTTCAAACCAGAAAGCCTTAGTAAAATAAATTGCAGTTTCTTTCTAAAAACTTGGTACCTGCAAATAGTCTTGATAAAATGATAAAATGTTTCTCCTACTCAGCTGAAGGTTGATGGATTTCTTGGCTTTGAACAGATGGAGGAAAATTCCAGTTGCAAAACAATGATAGAAACATAAGTTACAAGTAAAACATCAATTTTTATTTGCATTATAACTATGGTGCTATGTTTTAAAAGACTCAAGGTAGTATAATTTGAAGAAACTATAAATTACTCAAACATGTCAATCTTATACCTTATTCACTGTTTAGATAGCTAGGTAGATAGATAACAAATAGAGAACATCAGATGTACTTTATATTTTAACTAGTTCATGTTATTATTGAATCATACAAATGTGAAATCCAGTGGAAACTAGAAGATTGAAAAGCCAATGGAAATTTGTGGAAGGAATTGATGCTGTGTGAAACTTAATTTCTTCTCTATGATGCCTTATGATTTGATATCAAGATCTTCAGTTGATTCAATGAAGTACACCTACATTAATGAAGATAATTGCTTTATTTGCACTAAGTAGGAAAAATAAATTTATAACTCCAGAAAAATGATCAGGATGATTATTTTCCTTGGTATACTGATTAATAAAA
This sequence comes from Rhynchomys soricoides, assembly GCA_019843965.1. Classification (NCBI taxonomy): domain Eukaryota; kingdom Metazoa; phylum Chordata; class Mammalia; order Rodentia; family Muridae; genus Rhynchomys; species Rhynchomys soricoides. Next base: position 2,233,654 of record JADRCH010007488.1, on the reverse strand, counting down.
TAACTTCTGCTAGGATATTTTCCAAAATATAAATTTCACCACATTACTTCTTTGTTAATAAGCCTTCTGTAAACTTCTACCTTAATAGAGTTAACCTTCTTTAGCCACAAATATATCTTAATATGAACATTTGATTTACCTTTCCTCTCCCTATAAATGCTGTAACTGCATCAAGAACAGGCTGATATTTTTAGGCAGTGTATTGATTCCATGATTATAACATATTTTTGACTCTATAATTTAGCTATTTCCTGTGGTGTTCATTCCCCTATTTTCTCCAGAGTGAAGGCCTTGTTCTCCAAGCCACATTTCCTCAATGAAACATTTCCCATTTCTCAGGGTGTTGGTCATTCTTATATGATTTAGTTCTATAATGATAAGATCCATTATGCTATTCTTATCTCTTCCTCTCTGAAAAAGAGATGAAACTCTTGAGGTGAAGGTTTATAATATTCCTCTCTTTTAGCAAAAGACTGCCTTATAGCATTTTCTCTGAGAATTTGTAAACAAAAACAATGTTCTGACAAAAAGGAAAAGAATGGGAGATATAATAGATGAATAATATGCTGTAATATGTTATCTTTTATTACAAAAGACCTTTAAGTACACTATCAAAATATTTTCATATTTTAAATAATTTGATTATTATCTTAGTTGCACCTTGAGTTTGAATGCTTCATGCTTTTAAAAGCATAAGAGTCCAAAATGTATTTTTATGTATATTATGAATGAAGAAAGAATAACTTCTTATAATTCATGAAATGTGTAACTTTCTCTACTTTGGACTTGAAGGCAATTATTCATTCAAATGAAAATGTTTGTAAAAGAACACTGTTTATTAAAGTTTCTATTGCTATGATGACATACATGATCAAAAGTACATTGGGGAAGTAATGGTTTATTTTGCTTTCTCTTCTATATCATGGTTCACCAAGAAGGCAGTATAGCAACTTAAACAGGACAGGAACCTGGAGACAGGAGCTGATGCAGAGGCCATAGAGAACTGTTACTTACAAGCTTTCTCTCCATGGCTTTCTCAACCTGCTTTTATATTGAACACAGGATCTGAGCCCAAATATATTTCTACCCACAATGGGCAGGGACTTCTTCTACCAATCACTAATTTAAAAAATTCCCAAAACTTAATCTTATAGAGACATTTTCTCGATTGTGTTTGATCTTCTCAGATGCTTCTAGCCTATGTGAAGTTGACATAAAATTAGCCAGACCAGAAATAAAAAAAAAAAAAAAGGTTAGTTTGAGTTCCCATATTTTCAGATTCTCACGGATATCCTATTAATCAACATTTCCATTGCCAAATGAATTTTCTTATTGGAATAATATATCTAATTACTTACACTCACTGATACAACATACCTATTGTTGTGGAAATCAATTTAAAAGGTAGAGAGCTTATGACAAGTGTAAAAGGAATCATTTTAAGTTGCTTTCTGACTATGATAAGTCAAGGTTGGATTTAGTGCTTTGATTTTTAAAGTGGAAGAGGTCATGTTATTATCCGAAATTTTACAACTCTTATGTACATGGTTTTACAGAAAGTTAAATAAAATTACTAAATGTAACTCCTCATACATTGCTTTTATATAACTTGTAATATTTTTGAAAATAATTCAAGATACGTCTGTTGAAGGTTTTAATTAGTCACCAGTTTTTATATCTATAAGGAATTTAACACCCCAAAATTCACTAATTCACTACTAGTGAAGGCTACATTTCTGTCTTTTATTGCACAGCCCTACTAACCTAGTCATATTACTGTTACAGAGTTCAAACATAATTAAAAGTGTGTGTGTGTTTGTGTGCGTGTGTGTGTGTGTGAGAGAGAGAGAGAGAGAGAGAGAGAGAGAGAAATATTAACATTTTATTAATCATTTTTACTTGTTTACATTTCAAATGATATCCCCCTTCCTGGTTACCCCTCTATCCCATACCCTCTTTTCCTCTCCCCCTGTCTCTATGAGGGTACTCTACCCCACCTACCCATTCACTCCTGCCTCACCTCCCTAGCATTCCCCTACACTGGGGAATTGAGCATCCACAGGACCAAGGGGCACCCCTCCCATTGATGCCAGATAAGGCCATCCTCTGCTACATATGTATCTGGAACCATGGGTCCCTTCATGTGTACTCTTTGGTTGGTAGTCTCTGGGAGCTCTCGGAGGTCAGGTTAGTTGACAATGTTCTTTCTATGGAGTTGCAATCCCTTTCAGCTCCTTCAGTCCTTCTCCTACTTGTCAAAGGAAAAAAAAATCTAAGAAACTTAAATACTATAGATGATAAGCCTTAAAAACTAGGGCCAGTTGGTATAGGGAAGCCCTGCTATTAAGGCCATAGTCCACCATGGCCAGACTCTTCCCTTTCCTAGTCTTCACCATTATGATTAACAAATACCTGACTGAAAGATGGAAAAAAAATAGAACAACAACAACAACAAAAAAGAAAAAGACAAAGTGGAGCATGTACAGTAGAGAACAGTGGAACTACAACTCTAGGGGGACATAGCAGCAGGAACAACCAGGCTGATACACATGGTTTGAGCTGCCACATGAGGCAGTAGAGAGATCAGGATGCACTCTGCCATGAAGGGCCTTGTCTGCTGCAGAGATTCTGTTGTAGGTGGGCTTTATGGTGTGTGCTACCAACAAAGGCCTATACAGATATCCATGACCATGTTCATGTGCACAGGCTGTGCTGCCATTGAGATCATACTGATCTGAGTCATGTGAATAGCTACTGGAGGTCATGTCCAGGCCTGTGTTGCCACCAAGTACTATGTCTGTGTCCACAGTTCTGCTGCAGCCAAGGTCTGTGGTTAAGGTCTGTGGCCCATTCTACCACCAAAGGCCATGCAGATGTTTGTGGTCTTTGTTACAGCATGGAGCCATGTTGCTGTCTGTGGGCTATGCTGCCATTGAGCGGCTTGAATGGGTCCTTGGGCCTACTACAGCAGGAGGCTGTGTTTGTGTATGTGATGTTGCCAGAAATCCTGTGGAAGCCCATGGTCCAGGCTCAAGCTGACAGTGAAGAGTGAGGAAGCTACTGGTACAGTGATATCAGCGATTGAGGATGTATAGTTGAGAATGAGGGACATTGGAAGGTGTGACAACCCTTAACCTCTACCTGAACCCATACCCCACCAAAAAGTAGCAGCCTACACAGGAAACCATCAAAGAGAACTCTTCAAAAGTGTGATGGAGATTCTAAAGTGTAGCTCTCCACAACTAATGGCTTCTTTAAGGGGTGCGGAAGAACAATGACTCAGTTCTATTTAAGGAGCAGATCACTAAAAGTATGCTCATGCTCTGGTGTATATATAAATAACACAAAATGGAATAGTTGGTCTTTTTGTCTTCTGGAAGAAAGTAAGGAACATGTATGAAAAGACTCGAAAATGAGTGTAGAAATAAATATGATTGGGGTACCTGATGTGAGATTCCCAAAAAATCAATAAAATAATATTATGCTACATAAAAAATAAAATTCACAAAATTATCCTCCTTCTAGGTCATTGGTTAGCTTTTACTTTATTCGTAAAGATAGGTACAGTCAAGTGATTGACTTTAATCAGGAAAATATGTTTCCATTCTGAATCCTTATGAAACATGCATGTATCATCATAATTCAATTTTTCTTCATAAGGAGGTAGACAATTCTTTAGCTTCAAGTGCTATGTACAGCAAAGCCACATAGTGCATTCCTGATTTATACTAATAGATGTATACGAAGACCTGTGTACTATCAGTCACTATGGTTCACAGTGTCATTGTCATTAATGTATGACCTAGCACCTGACTGACCTATTTTGTTGCATCCTCTAACTATATGATAATATGTCTCCAATGACAGAGTATTTTCAAAATATTAGAAAATTTTTATCAATGAATTGGAATTACAGCATAAGAAAAATTAATGGGATTCACTGAAAGTTGCTATGTAAAGTTTTATTTTGTCTTAAAATATATTTCAAGGGATATATTTTGAAAACCAGTCTTATATAACTAATAAGAAATCCCTAGAAAAATTTAAAAATATTAAATATTATTGAAATCAGGTTTCGTTTTTTTTTTTAAATAACAAATACCAAGCCTGAGCAAATCTTGTACCAACTACAACTTCTGTTTATTCTGAGAATAATTTCTGTTCTATTTCTCCTACCTCTAACATGGCCATCTGAGAACTTTCTCTTTCTGGGGAACATATTCTATTATCTGTCATAGAACTGAAAGAAGACAGCTGGTACCAAGGCTTTAAGGAATTAAATAATTTGATAATTATTGCTCAATTATTCTGTGTGAGGCATTATGTTTTGAGTACACTGTTCCACATAAGATGAATAACAGGGTAACTAAGACAAAGCATTGCCTAAACTCAACAGGTGAGCAACAGAGAATCATTCAGAAAAAGTGAATTTGTGAAATTTAACATGAAGTAAAAAAAGTTAGCCAGTCCTCATATACAAATCTTTGTTCAAAACCTAGTCTCGGTATGAAAAATTTTCATTAGAACAATTTTCAAAATGTTAAACACGTATACATCATTTTCCCTATGAGGAACACTGGGTAGATACAAAAAAAAAAAAAAAAATCACTTGTCCCCAAGAAGATAATATACCAATGAATGAATGTAAATAAGGTAAGAAATGAATAACGTTAGCTAAGATTTCTTGAGGATTTATACAGTTGCTCATAAGAACAACTAACTACCTCTTAGAAAAGTCATTGAGAAATGAAAAACTCTAGAAGAAAACATGGAACTTGGTGTTATTGTCAGTTAAGAATGAAAGGAAGAAAACAGGAAATGGGATTTCAAACAAAAACACAGAAGTAGAAATACATGGCTAATGAGCACAAATATTTTGTAGCACATATTATAATACAGTTAACTGATAGTGCATCAATAGAATCAATAAACATTCAACTTAAAATGAATTGAAACCTCTCCATTTTACTTTTATTCTAAGTAAAATCCATTATAATAGTAAGCAGCATGTGATTCTTTATCATTTGTATGAATATATCCAGTAGTGAATTTATAAAATCATGAATCATGTTTCTGGAAATTCACAGACCTACTATGCTGGTCGTTCAACATGAGGTATGAGAATATGTATGTATATGTATATATATATATATGTATATATGTGTGTATATACACATACATATACATATATATTGAGTTCTTTGCCAATAAAATGTTATATATTTAAACCAATATACAGATAGTTTATATTTCTTTCAGTCTTTGTTTACCAGAACTTGGTGAATAAAAGCATTTGTACTGCATAGACAGAAAACTAGCAGTCAAAAATCAATTCTAATTTCAAAATTATATACTTTCTCCCAGATATATGTCTGACAGTCATTTTGCTCAAAATCTATAGAAAATTTGAGCTCGTGTCTGTTGACTTCTATGACTACTGGGATCACATTTACCTCATTTGAAGCAATGAATACCGTCACCTCAGGAGAGTCAATTTCTCAGGAAAGTTATAGTAAACAGAAAGTTTCCATTACATGCATCTTCAATATACATTGGCATGACTGGTTAAGATATGATGATATATTCTTTTAGTCAAATATTTATGATATTTCTTATGAAAGTCTATGGCTAACACCAAGTAGGAACACTTCCCTCATAAGCAATCCTTTGTTGAAGGGCTTTGGGAGTGCTCATTTTTCATGATATCCTTATATCTGCTTCTCTATACTGTAAACTCACTGATCTAACACTAATATTTTATATAGCTCTCTCACCTTGCCAATTCTTATTTACATGTAAATAGTTTGCACCTAATGAAATCTGGCCTTTGTAGAAAAGAGCTTGAGAAGTCATGTAGAAACCCATGCTGAAAAAGTTTCTACTCATAATTTGATATTCTGATATCACTATCTTGAAATTCATAATAATATATGAACAAGAGTTCTCATATTTTGATTTCATACAAGTCCTTCAAACAATTTCTACAGAATACAAAATTTCAAAGACCCTTCACAGTCCATGCATTTCTGAGAAAATATCAAATTTATTATCATATCACTTCTCATGCACTAAAATGCCCTCAAAAAACCAACTTAATAGGGAAAAATCACCTGTGACCTCTACCTACATTCTTCTGGAGAGTATGTCCCTATGAATATTGTAGCAATATAGCAGCTATACTACCCTTAAGTCAGTGATTGCAGATGGAATGATTGCCTCTATCCATGTTTGAATTCGTTTGCACTTTATAGCCTAAGTGATTTTGGTTCCATTTTCAGGTCTATTTTACCCTTACACATTTCCCATCCATTTAAGGGAGAGAAAGAGAGAGAGAGAGAGAGAGAGAGAGAGAGAGAGAGAGAAGTGTCTTAGTCCATTCAACTGTGTCCTTGTTTTGAAAACCTGGGTTTTTCAATCAATTTAACTAACTGGTCCTTGTATAACTCTTAGGTTCTTCCTCATGACTTACAATATCCAGTAATGTTTTGAAGTAAGTAAGGTTCATTACCTAACAGCAAATTGATTCCCTTATTATAACAGAATCACTTCTAGGAGCAAATTTGCAAGCATACCAACAGTTGTTAAAGGGACAATTAGTAGTAGTAATCAGGCACAAATCAGATCATACCACCTGTTTTACATACTCAATTATATCTGATATGTCTGCTTATATATGAGCATACCTTCAAAATAAAGATATAAAGACTCAAGAAAAGGAATTCAGTTAGGAGAATAAGATCCATTATAATTATTTAAAGAGCTGCTATACTGCAAAGATGCATTTACACAGATAATAAAATAGCTAAACTGCTAGACTCAATAGTGCAAAAACTGGGATTCAACCTATTGTGCTAAGAGAGGAGAAGACATAGTGGTTCTGGATTCTGGAATGCAGAATAATTTGATTTTGAAACCTAGTACGATATGGATTCAGCACCAACAAATTTATTGTTAGCAAAGACAATGATATTATTTAGTTTTTTAAACCTTAGGCATGAATATTTGTGCTTAATCTGTAAAATATCTTATTATGCATATATACCCTGAATGTTAATATTTCAACATATGTTTCTAATGTCTACTATGTTAACTGGTCAACCCATTTTCCTGTGCTGCTCATAAAGACAACTGAAATTACAAAAGGTCTTTATGAGTGCATGGGCTTTCTGATTAGAATGTTGTCAGACAAATATCTAAGATTCAATATTTTATGTAAGATATTAATTACTTCTTAAGTATGACTTTGATTATTTTAAAAATCTTTTCTTCCCCCCCTTTCTACCTATAGCCATAACTCACCATTATCTCCTTATTTCCATTTATCAACTTCTCCAGGCAATCGTAATCATCATATTTCTCAAGGACATATTTGTGGATACTTGAGAAGATGATGTTTCAGCCTTTTGGATCCATTCATAGTCTGTCTAATAGCATCATGACATATTTCCACAAAAGTCTGATTCAAACTTTGCTTTCCTGTGCCTATATCACAAGAGTTCTAAAAAACCACAATGATTGCTCAGGAGGCAGAGACAGAGGTGCCATAATTTAATAACACAGAATTTAGCATTATAAAATCTATTTGGGAATGTAATGCAAATGGATGCTCAAATTATTATTACATTAACAGGACAATAATAGACTGTCATATCTTCACATCAGGATGTGGAAAACACAGTAAAGATATGCTCCTAAATTTATCAGTAAAAGTGACACCTTTAATGATTACTTTAGCACATTGAAATTAATTTACTTTCCGTTAGCATTGTTTTCCTTATTTTTAATTTGTGTTCTCTTCTGCATACCATTTTGTTTATTTTTCATTTCAGTTTTTCTTTTGTATTACATTTATACTTTGAAAATATAAAATTTCTATACTATAATGAAATGTCTGTTCTTTGACCTTTAACATAATTTAGTAACATGTGTTGGGGATGACCCATTTTTTTCTTACTTTGTATGAAGGTGTGTCTCTGTATTTTCAATTGTTAATTCTGTATCAGCAGAGAGCTAAATGCTGGCAGGATTTTGGTATTATCATTTCTATGGCATATCACCAGGCTTTCCATTTTGTAAATATTTCTTCTTCCTCACATGCCTAAAGGCAATCTAGAGATTTACCAGTGGTTGTCTTGCTGCTGATTGGTTATAATCAAGATTTGATGGTCAATAACTAGAGCAAAAAGAAGGAGGGCAGAATTTCTGGGTAGAGGAGTAACTTGGGAGAAAGAAACAGAAGTGAGAGTATCAACAGGGGAAAGGACAGATACTGACCAGAGCAGAGAAAGACACAGAACTAGCCTTGTGGCAAGTCATAGGCTAGAATAATCAGATTAAGTTTAAAGGATAGCTGAGAGACTGCCCCAATAAAAGACTTAAGATTAAATTGAAAGTCTCATATCATTTATACATCAGATGGGTCTATAAACCCCACCCCCAAATAAACACACATATCATTTCATAATTTTGATAAAGGTGAGTATAAGACCCCAAAGGGAAAGGTCTGGTTGCATGAAAACAGAAGAATCTTATCTTAGAGTTATGAATCCATAATAAGGCACATTTACTTAATCATTAATAGCCATCAAAAGAACAACTTTTCTAATATGAGGTTACACAAATTAGAGAATCAATGAAATAATACTTTGTTGGAGTAGTTGTTATTGGTTCGTGGTAGGTTTCGTGGCCAGAGTTCAAATGTGAAAATCAGAAGCTAATCAACAAAAACATTTCCAGTGTTCCACCACTTATACTGTAATTAAAATTCTCTACAAATTTTGTGTGTGCATTTTGCTTTTTTTTATTATTTTAACTTTGTTTCTAAGATGTTTTAAAGCATTTATTTGCCTTTTTAAAAATTTGTGTATTTACATCCAAAATGTTGCCCTCATTTTGGTTGCCACTCACAGTGTTCTTCCTCTCATCCAACCTCCCCTTCGCCTCTGAGATGGTGCCCCACTGTGGATATTCCCTCATCCTGGCACATAAAAATCTCTGCAGATTAGATGCATCTTCTCCCACTGAGGCCACATAAGGCAGTCATATGATACATATGTGCCAGAGGCCTTAAACTAGCCTGCATTTTCTTTTTGGTGGGTGGTAGCTCAGATTCTGGGAGATCCCAGGGTCCACATTAGTTGACACTGTTGGTCTTCTTCAGATCACTCAACTAGTGGTTCACTGCCACCCACCCAATGATCTGGATTCCCAAAAGAAAGACCAAAATGCTGCTTTATGCCAGGCAGTGGGGGTGCACGCCTTTAATCCCAGTACTCAGGAGGCAAAGGCAGGCCAATTTCTGAGTTCAAGGCCAGCATGGTCTACAGAGTGAGTCCCATAATAGCCAGGGCTACACAGAGAAATCTTATCTCGAAAAAAACCAACCAACCAAACAAAAAAAAGCAGCTTTATATTTATTTATTTTTCTTTGATACTTTATTTACATTTCAAATGTTTGCCCCTTTCCAGATCTCCCCTTTGGAACCTCCCTATTCCCTCCCCCTCCCCCTTCCTCTATCAGAGTATTCCCCCTCCCACCAACCCACCCACTCTCGTCTTCCCTCCTTGGCATTCTCCTATACTGGGGCATCTACTATCCTCAGGCACAAGGGCCTCTCTTCCCCCTGATAGCTAATAAGACTCTCCTCTGAGACATATGTGGCCAGCATCATGGATCTCTCCATGTGTATTCTTTGGTTGGTGATCTAGTCTCCGGGAGCATCTGGAGGTCAGGCTAGTGGACACTGTTGCTCCTTCCATGGGGCTGCAAACTTCTTCAGCTCTTTAAGTTCCTTCTCTAACTTCTCCATCTAGGACTACATGCTCAGTCCAACAGTTGCTGTGAATTAAATCATGGGTATTCTGAACTTTTGGTCTAATAACCACTTATCAGTGAGTATATACTGTGTTCATTCTTTTGTGACTGCGTTACCTCACTCAGGATGATATTTTCAAGTCCCATCCATTTTGCCTAAGAATTTCATAAAGTCAGTGTTTTTAATAGCTGAATAGTATTCTGTTGTGTAAATGTACTACATTTTCTGTATCCATTTCTCTGTGGAGGGACATCTGGGTTGTTTCCAGTTTCTCGCTATCACAAACAAGGCTGATACAAACATAGTGGAGCCTGTATCCTTATTACATGTTGGAGCATCTTCTGGGTATATGCCCAGGAGTTGAATAGCTGGGTCCTCTGGTAGTATTATGTTCATTTTTCTGAGGGTCCGCCAAAATGATTTCCAGAGAGCTTGTATCAGCTTGCAATCCCACCAGCAATGGAGAAGTGTTCCTCTTTCGCCACATCCTCGCCAACATCTGCTGTCACCTGAGTTTTTGAACTTAGCCATTCTGACTGGTGTGAGGTGGAATCTCAGGGTTGTTTTGATTTGCATTTCCCTGATGACTAAGGATGTTGAACATTTCTTTAGGTGTTTCTCAGCCATTCAAGATTCCTCAGTTGAGAATTCTCTGTTTAGCTCACTTCCCCATTTTTTGATAGGGTTATTTGGATCTCTGGAGTCTAACTTCTTGAGTTCTTTGTATATATTGGATATTAGCCCTCTATCGGATGTAGGATTGGTAAAGATCTTTTCCCAATCTGTAGGTTTCTGTTTTCTCCTACTTACAGTGTCCTGTGCCTTACAGAAGCTTTGTAATTTCATGAGGTCCCATTTGTAGTTTCTTGATCTTAGAGCATAAGCCATTGGTGTTTTGTTTAGGAAATTTTCCCCTGTGCCCATGTGTTCGAGACTTTTCCCCACTTTCTCTTCTATTAGATTCAGTGTACCAGGTTTCATGTGGATGTACTTGATCCACTTGGACTTGAGCTTTGTACAAGGAGATAGGAAAGGATCAATTTGCATTCTTCTACATGTAGAGCGCCAGTTGAACCAGCACCATTTGTTAAAAAGGCTTTCTTTCACTGGATGATTTTAGCTCCTTTGTCAAAGATCAAGTGACCATATGTGTGTGGGTTCATTTCTATTCCATCAATTCTATTCCATTGATCTACCTGCCTGTCATTGTACCAATACCTTGCAGTTTTTATCACTACTGCTCTGTAGTATAGCTTGAGGTCAGGGAAGCTGATACCCCAAAAGTTCTTTAATGTTGAGAATAGTTTATGCTATCTTGTTTTGTTTTGTTTTGTTTTGTTGTTATTTTGTTATTCCATATGAATCTGAGAATTGCTCTAAGTCTATGAAGACTTGAGTAGGGATTTTGATAGGGATTGCATTGAATTTGTGGTTTGCATTCGGCAGGATGGCCCTTAACTATATTAATCCTGCCAATCCATGAGCATGGGAGATCTTTCCATCTTCTGAGGTCTTCAGAGATTTCTTTCTTCAGAGACTTGAAGTTCTTGTCATACAGATCTTTCACTTGTTTGGTTAGAGTCCCACCAAGATACTTCATATTGTTTGTGACAATTGTGAAGGGTGTCATTTCACTAATTTCTTTTTCAGACTGTTTATCCTTGGAGTATAGGAAGGCTACTGATTTGCTTGAGTTAATTTTGTATCTGGCCACTTTGCTGAAGGTGTTTATCAGCTGTAGCAGATCTCTGGTGGAGTTTTTCGGGTCACTTGAAGTATACCATCATATCATCTGCAAATAGTGATATTTTGATTTCTTCCTTTCCAATTTGTATCCCTTTGACCTCCTTTTGTTGTCTAATTGATCTAGTTAGAAATCAAGTACTATATTGAATAGATAGGGAGAGAGAGGGCAGCCTTGCCTAGTCCCTGATTTGAGTGGGATTGCTTCGAGTTTCTCTCCATTTAGTTTGAAGTTGCCCACTGGTTTGCTGTATATTTCTTTTACTAAGTTTAGGTATGGTCCTTGAATTCCTGATCTTTTCAAGACTTTTATCATGAATGGATGTTGAATTTTGTCAAATGCTTTTTCAGCATCTAATGAAATGACCATGAGATATTTTTTTCTTTGAGCTTGTTTATGCAGTGGATTTCATTAATGGATTTCCAGGTATTGAAACAACCCTGCATCCCTGGGATGAAGCCTTCTTGATCAAGGTGAATGATCATTTTGATGTATTCTAGGATTCGGTTTGTGAGAATTTTATTGAGTATTTTTGCCTCGATATTCATAAGGGAAATTTGTCTGAAGTTTTCTTTTATTGTTGGGTTATTGTGACGTTTTGGTATCATTGTAACTGTGGCCTCATAGAATAAATTGGGTAGTGTTCCTTCTTTTTCTATTTTGTGAAACAGTTTGAAGAGTACTAGTATTAGGTCTTCTTTGAAGGTCTGATAGAATTCTGCACTGAACCCATCTTGTCCTGTTGTTGTTGTTGTTGGGAGAATTTTAATGATTGCTTCTATTTAGGGGTTATGGGACTGTTTAGATGGTTTATTTGATCCTGTCTTAACTTTGGTATTTGGTATCTGTCTAGAAACTTGTCCATTTCATCCACATTTTCCAATTTTGTTGACTATATTCTTTTGTAGTAGGATCTGATGAGTTTTTGAATTTCCTCAGAATCTGTTGTTATATCTCCCTTTTCATTTCTTATTTTGTTAATTTTGATACTGTCTCTGTGCCCTCTGGTTAGTCTGGCTAAGGGTTTATCTATCTTGTTGATTTTTCAAAGAAACAGCTCCTGGCTTTGTTGATGCATTGTATACCTCTTTTTGTTTTTACTTGGTTGATTTCAAGCCTGAGTTTGATTATCCTGCCTTCTACTCCTCTTGGGTGTTTCAGCTTCTTTTTGTTCCTAGAGCTTTCAGCTGTGCTGTTAAGCTGCTAGTATATGCTCTTTCCAGTTTGTTTTTGGAGACATTCAGAGCTCTGAGTTTTCCTCTTAACACTGCTTTCATTGTGTCCCATAGGTTTCGTTTGTTTTACATTCATTTTCATTAAATTCTAGGAAGTCTTTAATTTCTTTCTTTATTTCTTCCTTGACCAAGTTATCATTGAGTAGAGTGTTGTTCAGCTTCCATGTGTATGTGGACTTACTGTTGTTGTTGTTGCCATTGAAGACCAACCTTATTCCATAGTGATCTGATAGGAGGGATGGGATTATTTCAATCTTCTTATATCTGTTGAGGTTCATTTTGTGATCAACTATACGATCAATTTTGGAGAAAGTACCATGAAGTGCTGAGAAGGTATATTCTTTTGTTTTAGAATGAAATGTTCTATAGATATCTGTTAAATCCATTTGGTTCATAACATCTGTTAGTTTCACTGTATCTCTATTTAGTTTGTATTTCTGAGATCTGTCCATTGATGACAGTGGGTTGTTGAAGTCTCCCACTATTACTGTGTGAGGTGTACTGTGTGCTTCAGCTTTAGTAAAGTTTCTTTTATTAATGTGGATATCTTTGCATTTGGGGCATAGATATTCAGAACTGAGAGTTCTTCTTGGTAGATTTTTCCTTTGATGAGTATGAAGTGTTCTTCCTTATCTTTTTGATGACTTTTGGTTGAAAGTTGATTTTATGTGATATTAGAATGGCTACTCCAGTCTATTTCTTGGGGCCATTTGCCTGGAAAATTGTTTTCCAGCCCTTTACTCTGAGGTAGTGTTTGTCTTTAACATGCAGGTGCATTCCTGAATGCAGCAAAATGTTGGGTCCTCTTTATTCATCCAGTTTGTCACTCTATGTCTTTTTATTGAGGGATTGAGTCCATTGATGTTAGGAGATATTAAGTGATTGTTGCTTCCTGTTATTTTTGATGTTATTTTTATGTTTGTGGGGCTATCATCTTTTGAGTTTGTTGAAAGATTACTTTCTTGATTTTTCTAGGGTGCAGTTTACCTCCTTGAGTTGGCATTTTCCATCTGTTATTCTTTGTAGGGCTGGGTTTGTGGAAATATACTGTGCAAATTTGGATTTGTCATAGAAAATTTTGTTTTCACCATCTATGATTATTGAGAGTTTTGCTGGGTATAGCAGCCTGGGCTGGCATTTGTGTTCTCTTAGAGTCTGTATGAGATCTGCCCAGGATCTTCTAGCTTTCATAGTCTCTGGTTAGAAGTCTTGTGTAATTCTGATAGGTCTGCCTTTACATGTTACTTGACTTTTTTCCCTTACTTTTTTTGGTCCAATCTATTTGGAGCTCTATAGGCTTCTTCTATATTTATATTCATTTTTTTCTTCAGGTTAGGGAAGTTTTCTTCTATAATTTTGTTGAAGATATTTACTGGTCCTTTAAGTTGGGAATCTTCACTCTCTTCTATACCTATTATTCTCAAGTTCTGTCTTCTCATTGTATCATGAATATCTTGGATGTTTTGAGTTATGAACTTTTTGCATTATGTGGTTTTTTTGACTGTTGTGTCCATGTTTTCTATGGTATCTTCTGCACCTAAGATTCTCTCTTCTATCTCATGTATTCTGTTGGTTATGCTTGCATGTATGACTCCTGATTTCTTTCCTAGGATTTCTAACTCCAGGGTTGTCTCCCTTTGAGATTTTTTTATTGTTTCTATTTCTGATTTTAGTTCCTGGATGGTTTTGTTCATTTCCTTCACCTGTTTGATTGTGTTTTCCTGTAATTCTGCCCATTTGATTGTGTTTTCCTGTAATTCTTTAAGGGATTTTTGTGTTTCCTCTTTAAGGTCTTCTAGTTGTTTACCTGTGTTCTCTTGTATTTCTTTAAGGGAGTTATTTCTTTCTTTCTTAAAAATCTTCTATTATCCTCATGAGATGTGATTTTTATTCTGAGTCTTGCTTTTCTGGTGTGTTGGGGTATCCAGGGCTTGCTGTGGTGGGAGAGCTGGGTTCTGATGATGCCATGTAGCCTTGATTTCTGTTCCTTATATTCTTGCCCTTGCCTTGCGCCATCTGGTTATCTCTTGTGTTAACTGGTCTTACACTCTCTAACTGTGGGTTGTCTTTCCTGCAAGCCTAGGTATCAATACTCCTTGAAGACCAGTTCTTTCTGAGAGGAATTTGGGTTTGGATAGCTGTGGTACAGAGTCAGCTCTGGGGTGCAGAGAGAAACCAGAAGGATCTATTCCCTAGTTGTTTCTTGTTTCCTATGTCCTGATGGCTCTGCACTGGTCCCTATTGGTCCAGTGATTTTAAAAAGAAGTGATAGTCTTGCCTGTGCTTGAAGGTGTGTTGGCACTCCTGGGATACCAGATCTCTCCTGGCACTATTTGAGTATGGAGCCCTGTGTTACAGGATCAGCTCCCTGGCCACCGAAAGAAACCAGAAGACCACTTCTCAGTCCCTGTGTTCTGGGTATTCCAGATGAGTCCCTCTGAGCAGACAGGCTTGCCCACATTCCTGAGAAGCTATCTTTCTCCCAGTGTTATTTGGTAATGGAGCCCTGTTGGCCCAAGCATAGGTCTCCAGCCACAGTTGGAAACCAGAAGATTCCTTCCTCCTGGCTGTTCCTCAGTCCCTATGTCCTAAGGATTCCCAGCAAGTCCAGCTGAGCAGTGTTATTCATCTTATCTCCTCTCATGGGCTTTTCCACACTCCTGGGAGGCTAGCTTTCTCCAGGTGCTATTTGGCTATGGAGCCCTGATTGCCCAGGCAGAGGTCTCCCACCACAGATAGAAACCAGAATGCTCCTTCCTCCTGGCTGTCACAGCTTTAGCTTTAATTCGCCTAAATCAGCTCAATGGCTGGGTTACTCCCAAACTTCCATGTTGCTAATGCCGCCCCTTCGATGCTCCTGAATTATTACTTACTAATATCTATATTACATCTTTGCTACTCCAGACTTAATCAGGGAAGGGGTCCCTGGGGACACTCTTCTCCAACTATTACATGGCTGTATGCTTTCTCTCCTGCAGCTCTCAATCCTTATCCTCCTGCTTTCGCAGCATGGCGATTCTAAAATTTTTCTTATTTCCTGTTTTCCTTGCCTGGGGAAATCTAAAGTCCTGCCTCTGTCTCCCTGCCCAACCACTGCCTACCTGCAACTGTATTTGCCAATCAGAACCAGCTGAGGGCAGGGACCCTCAGCATCTCACAGGCAGGATTCTCATGTGATTTGGGAACCCATAATGCAAGCATTAATGCAAATCCACAATGCTCCTGTAAAAATGATAAATAGGTTGAGAAAGAAATTAGAGAAAGAATACCCTTGATGATAGCCATAAATAATATAAAATATCTTGGTGTAATTCTAACCAAGCAAGTGAAAGATCTGTATGACAAGAACTTCAACTCCCTGAAGAAAGAAATTGAAGAAGACCTCAGAATTTGGAAAGATATTCCATGCTCATGGATTGGTAGGATTAACACAGTGAAATGGGCATCTAACCAATAGCAATGTACAAATTGAATGCAGTTCCCATTAAAATTCCAGCACAAATTTTTACAGACATTGAAAGAGCAATTCTCAATATCATATGGAAAAAAATCCAAACAAACAAAAAAAACCAAACCATGATAGCCCAAACAATCATCAACTAGTAAAAGAACCTCTGGAGAAATCATCCTTGACCTCAAGCTGTACTATAAAGCATTTATTTTCATTTAAAACATAATGACTGTATATTTATGGATTACAGTCCTCTTTATATACCAGAAAGACACATTCATTCTTTTTTGTATTATTTTCAAAGACATTTCAATCTTCTTTAAGTTTGTTATTCTCTTTCAATCAATATGTTTGAGCATTTCTTAACCATTTCCTTGTGTTAGATGTGAATTCTAGGTACTCTAGTATAATTCTAGTCCAAGTATAAAAGTCAATGATATAGGGATGTTATTGGAGGTACATCTTAATCTAAGGGCAAGAGAAGATAATGCCATCTCTAGCAGCCTGTCTGGAAAGAGAAAAATCTTCCTTTTCTCTGAATTTTGTTCTCTTTAGGGCCTAGATTGAGTGGATTGTGTACTTGACATGCAATTAATCTATGCACTATTCCCAAGTTAATTAAGCATGCAAAATTAAGATCATATAAATTAATAAACATGTTTTGAACTGAGAAGTTCTTGGGTATTGATGAATCATATACACTTACCTTGCTGTTCCTTATTCATCTAGCTTTGAGATTATTTTACATAACTAAAATAACGGGTGAAGTAGGGGGAAACTGTAGCTTCCTTGAGAATACCTCTCTTAATTTCAAAACAAATTTTCTTTTACAAATGAACATAGTGCAGTCTATTTATAGTCTTAGTTCTCCATACTTATTATTGATTACTATCTAATGGTATATATTGTACATTTAAATAATCAAGTAACTTATACTTGTATGTATGCATTTAGTACTAGTGCTATATCATATTTTACATTTTGAATGTTTTCTTCTTGAAAATATGCATTATATATTCATCTTGGACATAATAAAAATATAACAAATACCAAATGAATCATTCTTAGAACTTATTGAATCACTAGATTCTTATGACCTCTTATTTAGATGATTTTTTACAGCATCAGTAATGATATTCTTATCGGATCAGCATCATACAGCAGAAGCTTAGGTGTGATGTTTTAATACTATAGAGATTTTGTCAAGTAATAAGGAGATAAAATAATATGGATTTCCTTAGGATTGCATTCTTACTACCTTGGGACATACTTGTTATTATTTCTTGGTAGGTTTTGAAAATAATTAATTCAACATTTATTGATTGTAGCTCAAATCAGAAATCTGCTGAAATTTAACAAGCAGATGTAAAAAAGCAAAATCTTTTGTGCAGATTACTGAGTAAACTGAAACAGCAAAAATTGAATACTTAAAACAATTAACAAGAAGGAGGTATGGTAGATATGTAAGGAACTGGCATTAATGTCTGTATTCTAAATAGACGCTTGTTTCTCTAAATCTGATAATCAGACTATTGAAACCATGGACCCTGAATAAATTAATTTTTCTCCAGGAATCTCATGCTTTGGAGAATGATAACACCCCAGCAAGAGGGGCAAATTGTATTTAACACTCTTTCATATCATCTTAGAGAATGAGACTGAAGCCCAGATAATTATGGTTCAGGTTTAAGCAGAATAACATATTGACTTGGACCACATAGATTCACCTCTATCTTGGGCCTTTAGCTGTTAATCTCACTTTGAGGTCCAGAAGACCTCATATAGGGGCTTTTGCAAGATCTTTTTGTTCCTTTTTCCAGTGTGACCACATTGCAGAAATTTCCCTTATGTGATTTTCGCTATTAATTTGGTTACTTTAATTGGCTTATTGAGAAGTATAGACAGACATAGCTTGAAACACAAGTGGTAAGCATAAAGTTTGATAAAGGATATAGCAAAATTTCAGTGTTCCATTTACAGTAGTTTTCTAAACTGAGTTTAATTTCTATAACAGTCAAACTTTTACTTTTCATAAATAAACAATCAGACTCACTATTTATTTCATGATTTCTGTCTGCTAACAATGTATTTCCCTTCATATTCAGCATTTTTACCCTCCTGCTTCTGTTTGGTGGTGTACTGAGTTTCTTTCTGGGATAGTTTGTATTGTGCTGATCAACTTTTCTCTGGAATAGTTATTCATAAGCAATTTTCTGTTTCTGCATTTGCCTACTCATATCAAATGCAGTCTTTCTATAATACGGTGCTGTCCACTATATAGTTTGATTTATGATTCAGTATGGCTTAAATGGTGTTGCTTTTCCTAAACAGGGTACATCTTTAAATCCTTCCCACCAACATGATACATTTCTTCTATCACTAATGACATTTTGCAAGAACAACAGGAAGGTATCTTGAATATCTTCTGTGTGCATTTTTTCCATTGTCCCAGTGACTTTAACTGGTAGCTGTTTTGCCTACCTCTTTCTTTTCTGTAGAGAAATACATTCGCTTATAAAAAGAAATTTAACAAACAGCAGAATATTGTGATTTTTCTCTATACTATCACTGCTATTGCATTTACAGTAATAGCTATATTTCATAAAATATTTTTGCCACACACAATTTGAGGCACATTATACCTGATGCTTAGTTGGATGTTTCAGCTCTTAAAGAAAAATTAATCTTAAAAACGAATCATTTACAGCTGAATTGAAAAATCCATAACTTTTTATGGTGGTTTAAATAGGAATGACCTTCATAGACTCATGAGTTTGAATGCTTGGTACATAAGGAGTAACACTACTAGGAGGTATGGTTTTGTTGGAGTAGGTGTGCTTTAATTGAAAGAAGTCTGTCACTAGGGGATGGGCTTTGAGTTCTCAGAATCTCAAGCCTGTTCACTTCCTGCTGCTTGAAGATCCAGATTTAAAACTCGGTTATTTCTTCAACACTATTTCTGCCTTTATGCTTCCATGCTTCCTGCCATGAAAATAATGGACTAAATTTCTGAACTATAAGCCAGGCCCAGTTAAATATTGTTGGCAATCCTCACTATTATGGTTGCAGTCCCCTATGACCAGATGCCATTCTGATCTCAGCACAAAATGAGAGACTCCCTCCCTTAGTGCGGCTTCCCAGTCTCTGCCTCTGTCTAGAGAGTGTCTGTTTGGAGAATGTCCCGAAAACAGGTGGCTGCCCTTGTCTGAAAAGTGACCTTATATAGAGCTCTCTGCAAGTCTGCATAACTCAGCATGTACTTCCTTTGCTGGCTTCCCACCTACATAATAACTATGTGGTGTATTATAGTCAATCAGTTTTTCCTACTCACTTAGTCTTTAAAATCATACCCCTAAAAAGCCCTTATATACCCTATGCCTGAAACAATGAAGTAGAATCACTTAGTTGCAATGGTCTCTGCAGGTTATTCCATCATACTCATGTTCATTCAAACCCTACTTTCTGCTTCTGCTTCTTTTGTTATCTCAGGGCTGGTATTCAACAGCTTCTAGGGAGAAGGGAGGGTAGGCACAAAATGTTTTACTTTATAAGAGTTACTGTGGTCATGGTGTCTCTTCACAACAATAGAAATTCTAACTAAGAAAGAAGTGGATACCAAGGACTGAGGTATTGATGTAATAGGCATGATCATGTTTTTGTTTGGAGGAATTTAGACTTTAGAACTTTGGGTTTAGAAAACAGTGAAGTGCTTGAAGTGGGGCTTAATGAGCCTTACTAGTAGAAGCATGGAAGTCAGTGGTGCTGAGGGGTATTTGAAATGTGAGAAACTGGGTCAAGAGGTTTCAGATAAAACAATAATAATAATAATAATAATAATAATAATAATAATAATAATAACAATAATAAGTGGCCTAGAGATTGTTCTTGTGATATGTTAGTAAAGAATGTGACTGCTTTTTACCTTCATCGAAAATAAATTTGCCTGAAGATAAATTGAAATGTTTTGGATTAGTTGCATTGGCAGAAGAAATTTCAAAACAGCCTAACATTGACTATATCATGTGGTTAATAGTGTTCATTCTTATGAAGATCTATAATGAACAGGAGCAAGCTGAGCAAGGAAAAATATAGAATTTACAGTTCAAGGAGAAAAGGGCCATCAGGAAGTGGAATGGAGTTAAATACTATGTTCAAGGGGATAAACAGATTAAAGAAAATGCTAAATGGAATAAAGAGAATAGAGGCTTCTGAGTAAGACACAGATAAGCTTCCAACTTGTGGAAAGAAATTTAAGAATGGCCCAATAGAGTTGGTTGTGGTGGTGCACAACTTTAATCCTACTATTCAGAAAGCAAAGGCTGGCAGATCCCTGAGTTTGTGGCCATGCTGGTCTATAGAGTGAGTTCTAGGACAGACAAGTTTAGGCAATGAAGGAAATCATTGAAAATAAAAAGCTGATAAAGATGTACTTAAACAAGTAGGGACATGTTCCAATCCCAGCAAGCACCAGAACTTGGCAGCTTTGGTCATGTAATTCTGGGTTTAAAGTCAATAGAAGAAAGAGGTTACGTAATCTCTTCCTGACACTAAGGAAAGCCACTGACGCCAGGCATATGTCAGGGGTATCCCTGTATGGAGACCTGGAGACACCACTGTGTAAAGCTGTGAAGGTAAAGTCTGGATTGACTTGGAAACCCGAAGAGTTTAGAGATGTCAGAGCTCTGAGATACTTGCCAAGAACTGCTAGTAGGGAGTAGAATCAGCCCAATGGAAAGAAGTATGCTGAAGTCAACAAAGCTGAACAGATTAGAAATCTGAAAAGTGCTATGATATCAGACATAGAGATGGAGAGTTTGGAATCTGCCCAGCTGGTTTTTTGTCTTTCTTTGCTCTAGTATTTCCTCATTATGCTCATTTTCTTCCCTTTTGAGTAGTAATGAATATTCTTTGCCATTGCATGAAGGAAGTATATGATCTGATTTTTTATTTTGATTTTATAGGGGATTGCAGTTAAGATATCACATGGATGTCAGAAGAGACTTTGAACTTTTAAACAAGTTTAAGACTGATATAGAATATAGGGACTTTTGGGTAGATTGTGGGGAATATGGAGGTGAACCTGGTGGAGGAAGAAATAGGTTCAAGATGCAAGCACCATTGCTTCTTGTAAGTCCTTTAGGAACCCTCCTCTACCCATGGTAGGCAATCTAAGATGGCTCCCGGAGTACCAGTGAGAAGGATCAAAGGAACCGAGGCCAAGGCGATGACTACTTCCAGGTCTTCAAGGAAATTTCCCCAGGTGATCGACCCTTTCCCTACAGAGTCATGGACAAGTGAAGTAGATTTGGCAGGACAATGTTTGTAATGCCCAACTTAGCCCTTAGTTATATAACCACACTCTTACTTGCTGAAAAACCATATAAGTTTATGTACTGATCAATAAAGTTAGATCTGCACACTGATGCTGGTCTCCATAGTATGAATCAGAGCATATCTCATGGGTTCTCTCTCCACTTTCTCCGCCATCTCCTGGTTCCTGTTCCCACATTGGAGTGAATAAATGTCTACTTTATGCTATGGCTACAATTCTACAGGAGTGGAATATGATGGTTTGAATATGCATGGTCTCCATAGACTAATGTGTTTGAATATTTGGCCTATAGCAAGAGGCACTATTCTAAGATGTGGCTTTGTTGGAGTAGATGTGTCTTTGTTGGAAGATGCATATCTTTAGTGGGTTGGCTTAGAGATTAAAAGAAACTCAATTCAGACTTATTAGATCACTGTTTCTTCCTGCTGCATTCAGATCCAGATGTAGAACTCTCTGCTTTCTCTTCAGTGCCGTCTGCTTTCATGCTGCCATGCTTCCTGCCATGACAAAAATGGACTAAATTTCTAAACTGTAAGCCAGCATCAATTAAATGTTTTCCTTTATAAGATTTTCTGTAGTCATGGTGTGTCTCTTCACAGCAATAGAAATCCTAACTAAGACACTTGGTCACTTTTTAAGGTTAGATTTTTTTTAAGACAGTGTCCAGATCTCTATCCCAGTCTGATGTAAAATTCATGGGAATCATCCTGTCTCTGCCTACTAATTGCTAGGATTATAGAAGTGATTCATGATAGCTGGTTCCTTGGGTTTATCATAATCCATCTTTCATGCATTCCAGTAATGGCTCTTAACTTCATAGGTATATTTTATATTTCATTATTTTCAGTATTAGGGATAGGCAATGCATTCTTTTATCAGCAAAAATAGCTATTGAAATCTTTGTGTACATAATAACCTATCATTCATATGTGGGATTACTAAGAAAAATGGATGGGTCTCCTGAGATTATACTGAAAGATATAGATACCTGAAATAATTACTGTTCATGCAGGCTCGTTATTCTTATTTGCTAGTTCTAGATCATATATTTAATGGCAGGCAGAGTCAATCTCAACCATATTTCATGAAGTGTATTACCATAGGAAAAATATTTCTGTGAAGAGAAATGCAAATATCTATTAAATGAATTAATAATTTACTTAAATGTTTATGATAGCTTATGTATATAGATATTAATAATTTCATAAATACGAATAGAGTCTTATAAAATTAGATAACACACTAATAGTTCCATGAATATGAATAGTTTCAGTTAGTATCTCTAATTATATAGAGGTTGAATCTTCAATATTCCCCATCCTTTTCTTTTTTGATTATTTGCTTAGATGTATATTTAACTAAAGTATTAAGCTGAGGCTAATTAAAACAAATAACTTCCACTCTCCTTAATACTCTTTTTCTTAATTTTTTTTATTTTTAATATATTTGGCAGTATGATACTTTCCATTAAATCAATTAGAAACTCCAATTTTGTGTCACACTCAAGGGGTAACTTGAATTTTATAATAATTTCTTCTTTTTTATTTGTTTTACCTAGTTCATCCTCTGTTTGAGAATTAAAGCACAATAACCATGCAAATTCAACACCCTTTCCACTTCTTGAGGTCTTTATTCTACTGTTTATTTGTCCTCTGTCTTCAAATGCATCATTGTGTCAGCTCAGTAGCATTTAGTGTTTCTATTTGCAATTCACCCTATTTACACAGTTACTGTGGTCCTCTTTACATAACCTTAATATGTAGAATTATTTAGCTTTTTATTATTTATTCTTTCTCATTCTCTATTCTTCAGTTTGTTAGAGGTATTTGTAATAACATACTAAAAGAAGAAACTAACTAGGATGCATATATGCACATTCTTCTACATCCATCAGGATACGAAGATGAGCTTACCTTAAGCTAATAACTAACATTCTTATGGATTTTAAACTTTGGCCCACAATATTGGAAGTTTTGAGCACAAATGACCATTCACTTTTCTGATACTCCAGAATTTAAACTTTCATAGGTATTTGTCATAAAATATACTTTGTTCTCATTTTACATATCCACAATATATTATTTCACATATGCCAATATTATTAATGACCATATAATTACTGATGAATTTCATAAATTTAGATGTTCAGCCTCTCAAGTGCTATACTTAGCATTCTGACACTATATCCAACTGCTGATTGATTCTATCCAGTTGGAAGTAACAAAACCATTTTTATGTTATCATGTCCAATGGTTGAGTTCTTCCTAAATCAATGTTGCCATAGACCTGTAAATTTTAGGGAATGTCACATGCATCTATGCTGATTTGTAAACCAAAATTTGAGAAAACAAAGAAAAGAGTCTTAGATTTTTTTATCTCTATCATCAATCACTTTTGTTCTACCCATAAATATTACCATTCCTAAATGAAAGCTATTTCTTGAATGTATTTCTGGGTCTGCAGAGTAAATCTCTACTTTTTTCCTCATGTTTTGCCATAATATTTTCATTTCTCCTTGTTCTTATTGTTGGTTCTTGCAATATATTCCATGTGACAGATTGTTGGGTGATGCTCTACAAACTATACAGGGCATTTATGTGCAGAAACTCCTGCTATTCCACCACCATCAAAGGGTTCAGTCTGACAAAGCCTGTAACAATCTTACCACTATTTAGTCCCCATGTTCCACCATGTCCCTATATCCAGATTCACATATCTGGCCTCTTTAATTTCTCTTTTACAAGCAACATTTTGTATCCTAATGTTGTTCCAAGTGAGCCAAAAGAAATCTATTATGTCTCTATATATGCTTCTTTAATTAGTTTCCTCTTATGATGTGTCAATGCAAATGTCTCTGATATCTGGTACAGCTTATCAAGAAAACAGATATCACTGAAAGCAATTAACTCACAATATTTAACATGGGGAATGAGGTGGTTACAAATCAATTGGAGGAGTGGAAATTAAGATAACCAAGAAGACTACTATTATTACATTTTGGTTCATTTTAGTTTTCAGAGATTGTAAAGTTGGTGCCTCCTCCCAAACAATCAGTGGATTGGAGAGTGTTGATCAGTTTGTCTGAGCTGCTTCTAGGAACTTCAGCTTGGTTTTAGCTTATTTTTTTTTTTTTTTGAAAAAAAATTGCTTGGTCTGTGCTACTTTTGGTCTGCTTGGCTTTTCTCTGTTTCTTTATTTCTTGACCCATCTGAGAAGAATTATCAGCAGTCTTTACTGTTTAAAAACTTTTTGGAAGTGCAGAGCCTTTTGAATCTGGTTCATTTCAGGAACTTCCCAAAACTATTTTGAGTTCCTTACTTCATTTTTTAAAATTTATTATTGGATATTTTATTTATTTACATTTCAAATGTTATCCCCTTTCCTGGTATCCCTTCTGGAAACCTCCTATCCCATCACCCTCCCCCTGCATCTATGAGGGTGCTCCCCCACCCACCCACCCACTCCCACCTCCTGCTTACTTCTTGTCATAAAGGAGCTTGTCTGCAGGATAGAATGTGTCACCCCCATCCTAGAACTTCCTGTTATTTCACTTCCTTGTATTAAATTATCCTGTAATTTTACTTTTCCTCCAAGAAAGAAGGTTTGAACTCTAGGCTACATGTGAAACCCAGTTGAAAGCTCATCCTCCACTCAGCCATCCTCAGCTAAGGTAAGGAAAGAAATTTTCAGTATTGACATTTCATAGTTATAGGATCTATTCATGAACTTTTTAACTTCAAATCCAGTTCTCCTTATAAAGTCTCAAATTGCATCAGTTAAAAAGTTTCTGCCATGCATTCAAGACCTCAAGACCTCTTCCATTCCTGTTGTTGTTGTTATTCTTGTTGTTATTGTTTTATTTAGCAAAAATGAGACCAAAGATCTGTAGCATCTTCCCTTCTGGGCTCAATGAGGACACAACTCCACTTAACCATTTAGCAAGTTACTGTGATACAAATCATTGTGATTTAGTAGAGTTTCACATTGAAAGAGAGATTAATGAAATTAATGAATTTATCTAATTGAGACTCCATATTTTTAAAACAAATATTTCTTGATTCTAGCCACTTGTATAATCATTCCAGTCTCTAGCATCTGAAAAGGTATTCACTTCTTTTTCTGTTTCTGTGAGACCTACGATTCAGAATCTACACAAAAGTGAGATCATATACTACTTATTTTTTCTTTTTTTCCTTTATTGAAAACAGATTCTTTTCTAATATATTATACCCTGCTTACAGTTTCTCCTCCCTCTACTCCTTCCAGTTCCTCCTTACCTTACTTCCCACCTGGATCCACTCCCATTCTTTCTGTTTTGAAAACAACAGGCTTCTAAGGTATAATATTAAAATAAAATATGATAAAACAAAATTTAACACATCAAGATAAGAAAAACCAAACAGAAGGAAAAGAGCCTAAGAGAAGTCATAAGAATCAAAGACCAACTCATTCACACACTCAAGATTTCCATAAGAACTCTAAACCAGAAACCACAATATATATGCAGGCCCCTATAAGCCATCTGCTTGCTGTTTCAATCTCAGTAAGCTTATAGATGCCTTTGTCACTTGATTTAGAGGGTCTTGTTCTCAAGCTCATCTGGCTCTGATGTTCTTTCTACCTCCTTTTCCTTGAGGTTCCCTGAGATCTGAAGGGAGGGACTTAATGAAGACAATCCATTTAGAGGTGTATATTCCAAGGACTGACTCTCTCTCTCTCTCTCTCTCTCTCTGCCCCTAGTGCCTAAAAAATAGTTCTATTTATTAATTTAAAAACAAAATCAAGCAGAATAGACTTAAATGTTGTTAGATAAACTATGGAACATTTAGGTAAATTTATAATAATTCACATGATGTCGGCTTTTCCACCCTTTCTTTTCTAAAGTCATCATAAATTCAAAAATTAGGGTAACAATAAAGGAGAACTCTAAAGTAGTTTTACATATTGCCCATAGCTAAAGATATGAGGCATTCAATTTATATGTCCTACAGAAATAAACATTTCTAAAGTTTTAAAGATTTATTTATTCATTTATGTATATGGGTATTTCGTCTGCATGTATGTCTACAGGGATCCTGTAGGACTACAGTAATGGATGGTTGTGAGCCACCATGTAGGTGTTGAGAGTTAAACTCAGGACCTCTGGAAGAGTAGCCAGTGCTCTTACCCATTAACCTGAGTAACCTTTCAAGCCCATACTGCTATGTTTTTTAATCACTATTATCATATTTGTCATTGTTTGATATATGCTAAAATGACCAACATTATTTATGTTTAATTGTAGATTTCTGGATCAAACCTCTAGAAATTCTGATTTAGCAGGTTGAGACTAAAACCCATAATGCAGAAGATCATACTGCACAAAGATAGCATGCAGGGAATGGTATGAATCCTGCTGGACTCTCAATACTGTCTCATCATTCTTCATAGCTGCTCTGAGTATCTAATTTCTACTGCCCTTTTCTGTATTGAAAGTGACTGTAATGCCCAATCTCATTATATATATCAATGAAACATCAAAGGAATTGTTTTTCTATGTAGTTTTATATTTTGGTTATAATTAACACATGCTATATTTTTATTTATTTGAGGATATAATGTGATAATTCAATACATGTGTATAACATACAATGATAAAATTGGAGGAATTAGTATCTTTATTATTTATAGCAGTCATCATTTGCTACCCATTTATTAAATATCTTTACATAGCAGAAATATTTTAAGTTGTACCAGAATTACTTGCAGGACTCGGAAGGCTGTATAAATTAGTGTGACATCTCTAAGACAGGAAATAATAAAGACTACATATAATTTATTTAATAAGGGTAAAAACCTGGCATTTTTACAGTTTGTTTTATGTAATTTTAAGACATGGTCTCAACATGTAACCTTGGCTGTCCTGTAACTCACTGTGTAGGCCAGGCTGACTTTGAACTCAGAGATATTTGCCTGATTCTTCCTCACATGTGCTAGGATTAAAGCCAGGTACCACTATACTTGCTCAAGGCTAGCAATTTTCAATATGTAAGCAACTTCTGGAAACAAAAGTTAGTAGTATGAGAGTAATGCTTACTATTGACTATTTTTAGATGCTTAAGTTTTTTTCTCCTTAAAATTCATAATAGTTGTCAGTCCTTAAGTAAAATTGAAAACCCTGAAAGATAATAAAAGAAAAATGACAATTTTATAAAATTTTCATTCCTTAAAGTATGCCTGGAAAAGGGGAAACATTTGAAATGTAAATAAAATATCAAAAAATAAAACAAAACCGGGCAGTGGTGGCACATGCCTTTAATCCTTGCACTTGGGGGGCAGAGGCAGGTGGAGTTGTGAGTTCCAGTCCAGCCTGGTCTATAGAGTGAGTTCCAGGACAGCCAGGGTTTTACAGAGAAACCCTGTCTCAAAAAAACAAAAATAAATAAATAAATAAATAAATAAAATAAAACAAAACCAAAAGATAAACTATGCCAAGCTATTATCTCTTAACCTCATCACTGTAATAGTACATATACTCATTTTAGCCATTTGAGATAGTGTTTTATAGACAATTTAAATATTATTATTTCTCACTTAAAATTATATGATACACATGATATCATATAGTCGACTTATTACAATGATTTAGGTTAAGTTATTTCCATATGAGAGGAAGACTTTCAGTATTATGAAGACAATTAAAGAATAAAAATTTTAAAAAAAGTTCAAAGTCTTTAGGTATTATTTAGCTTTAGAAGCAATTAGGGCTTTCCGAAGTGTCAGAGGGGCAGAGTCATCTGTAGCTGGCAACTTAGAATCTTATTAGGCAAAAGTCAATTTTTAGATAACTTGCCCTCTGGCACCCAACATGGCAAGCAATACAGGCACCCCTTTATTTACAGAGGCATACAATTGAGCACAGACAAATTAATACAATAATATGTAATCCAGGCCTTCTATCCTCAAATTATTGTGAAGCTTTTCTGAAAAAGACAGAATTCTAGAATGGTACAAACCTAAATCATATTATTGAGAATTGTCTTTCTCTAAAAGTTTGTGGTTGCAGTATAGAGCCATTTTTCTCCAGGACGTAAATTTGACTGAATGCCATATGACATCACAAAGAAATATTTTATTTTCATTTTCAATTCAGTCATAAATTTCTAAGAACATTCTCTCAGGAGGTAAATTAAAATCTGATAATAGCACAACTATGCCTCTGCACTGAAAAATACTATATATAAAATATGCAGGGAAATACTTTCGAAAAAAAAAACCATGATTATTCTGAAACCTTGTCAGACTTGCAGTTACACTGCTACCAAATTGAAATCTTCTAAGAACAGTAAATACTTTAGTCTTTTTGGATCAATTGCTGAAGGAGCAACCTTTACTATGCATTGTTGCAATGACAGCAAGCTACCACCTTATAGATATGAGACCAAATAAAAAAGGTCACATTTCTCTTTTAGGTATCTTATTTTCTAAATCCAAGGATATTATTCTTTTTATATGGTGCAGAGAACTTTCAAGGGTGTGCTTCTAAAACCGTAGTATAGCAGTCTTCTTTCCTCTCTAACTTGATAACTCTAGAGAACAATCAATGTATTAATTAACATAGCAATGATGGGTTTGATAATTGACCAAAAAATACTTTACTTTCACCTACAATTTTAACCTAAGGAAATTCATATTAAAAATTTAGGTAATGATAACTGCTTTTTTCAATAATCATATTAAGGCAGAATTATTGAAGGATTTTCAAAGTATTGATGTGAAAACAACAATTAAAATTGTAGAAATAATTATTACAATAAAATGCCTGTCAATAGAAACCATTTTTTCTGTTAGAAATAAAGTGAAAATAGTGATTGGAGTACTGGGAAAATGAAGAATTGTTCCTACTTTCCCCCTCTATTTTTAATAAATTCCTGAGCATTAGTGCATCACCTAGTTTCTGATGGAGGGAAAATGTGAGAGAAATAAAAGATGTTAAAAATCAAATAACTAGACTGACTATAGGAGGTGGCCACTTTAGGCTTCATATTGCCCAATTCTAGGAGTCGCAATTAGAGTCAACCTCATAGACCCCTGGAGCATCCCCCATCCCAGGCCTCTGGCACATCCAATAGGTTCCACAATGCCTTGTCTCCATATATCTGTTCATTCTCTATGCTCTCTCTCCCTGACTCTCCCTACACCTGATATTGTCATACCTCCATTCCCTTCCACCCTTCTAACCCCCTCAGTTTCCTCCCACTATCCACCTTTAATGACTATTTTATTTCTCCTGAGTGTGATTCAAGCATCTTCCATTGAACCCTGCTTGTTACTTAACATCTTTGAGTTTGTGTATTGTAGCATGGTTATCCTGTACTTTATGTTTAAGAACGCAAAAACATGTATATGTATCATCCTGCACAAAACCTAAATCCATGGGGATCAAAGGCCTAAACATAAAACCAAATACATAAAATCTACTAGAAGAAAAAGTGGAGAATAGCTTTGAGTATATTGGTACAGGAGGTAACTTCCTGAATAGTACATCAACTGCTCAGGCACTAAGATCAACAATTAGCAAATGAGAAAAGCTTCCATAATGCAAAGGTCACCATCAATAGGACAACATAGCAACATAAAGAATGGGAATAGATTTTCACCGATCCTATGGCCTATAGAGTGCTAATATCCAAAATAGACAATGATCTCAAGAAAGTAGACTCCAGCAAACCAAATAATCTAATATTAAAATAGGGTACAGAGCTAAACAAAGAATTCTCAACTGAAGAATCTTGGATAGCTGAGAAGCACTTAAAGAAATGTTCAACATCCTTAGTCATCAGGAAAATGAAAATCAAAATGACTCTGAGATTCTACCTTAAACCCATCAATATGGCCAAGATTAAAAACTCAAACTAAACCACACGCTGGTGAAGATGTGGAACAAGGGGAACACTCCTTCCTTGATGGTGGGATTGCAAACTGTTACAACTGTTCTGGAAATCAATCTGGTGGTTCCTCAGAAAATTGGAAATAGTTCTACCTGAAGACCTAGCTATACCACTCCTGGGCAGATACCTAAAAGATGCCCCATCATACCACAAGGACATATGCTTCACTATGTTCATAGCAGCTTCATTCATAATAGCCAGATAATGGAAACAACACAGATGTCCCTCAACTGAAGAATGGATACAGAAGATCCATTTATACAGTAGAATATTACTCACCTATAAAATCAAGGACATCGTGAAATTTGCAGGCAAGTGGATAAACTAGGAAATATCATCCTGAGTGAGGTAATTCAGACCCAAAAGGACATGTATGGTGTGAGTCTGTTATTTTTGAGCTGTGTGATTTTGAAATAATTTTCCAAATCTCTCTGAGTCTCAGATTGTCTCTATATAAAGTAGGCACATAGAGCATTTCAATCTTCTGTAATTGTAGTTATTTGACAATGTCAACCATTTGCAGATTGTTGCATTCATGCACATATTTTTGTAGGTTAGCTAATCTTCTCAAAATTGCATAGCTAGTTAGTAGTAACTTTGGGTATAGCAGATATTAGGCAAGGCATTTCTCCTGACTTCCTTACTAAAGAATGACCCATGCTGTAGTGTAGAAATGTGGCTAGCTTAAATTTTATCCTCTTAAGCATCATTTGAGCTTTGGTTATATAGGAATAAAATATGTCCATTAGTTTGTAATGAGGAAAATAATAAACATAATATGTATGAAGGCTAAAGTTACCTAAGAAAAAAGGCCATGTGCAGCTACCATGCATGCTATATTCATTCATGCATGGGCCTTATAAGTGTACCAAATCAACAATAATAACAGCAACAACATAACAACAACAAAAACTCCATAAAACTAAAACAAAACAAAACAAAACAAAAAACCAACAACATTAAAATTAGAGCTAGACAGAATCTGAGAGATGTTCCTGTGGAGAAACTGTGCCAGCCTTAGATTAGTGTCCAGACTCATTGTTCCCTAAAAAACGTTTTTGTAAGTCTGGAGCAAAATCTTAGTGGTTATGAGCACTTAGATGTTCTTGTAAAGGACAAAATCTGTACAAGAAGGCTTATACACTCCAGAAACTCTAGTTCCATGTCATCTGATGCCCTCTTTTGAACTATGCAGTCCTCAGCATGCATGTGGTATATATACATAGAAGTAGGAACATACACAAGTTGTGTGTTATAAAAATAAAGACAAGGGATACAGTTATTGGAGGTGTGGTAATGTGTAAAGGAAGGGTGACTCTGCGGGCTCATGCTGAGGCATCCCTTTTCCCTGAATTACCAACCAAAGACAGAATAGGGAATAGCATAGAATAGTTTATTCAGGACATGGGGAAGGGAGTTGATAGGATAGTAGAGAGAATTCCAAAAAGGGAGAGGGAGAGAGGGAAGAAAGGAGAGAGAAAGAAAGAGAGAGAGAGAGAGAGAGAGAGAGAGAGAGAGAGAGAGAGAGAGAGAGAGAAAAGGAGCAGCAGAGGCTGGCCATGATCATGTAGCATGTAGAGAGACATGGGGAGGGGAATGGGAGAGAGGGTGAAGAGGGTAAGGGAGCAAGGGCTGGAGAGCAAGAGAGAGAGAGGAGGGGGCAAGCATCCCCTTTTATAGTGAGTCAGGCACACCTGGCTGTTACCAAGTAACAGCGGGGAGGGGCCTAGACTAAATGTGAACAGCATGTATAAGAATTTTAGTTAAAATTCTTTGATTGTTTAATTAACTGTAGCCAGGTTTAGGTTTTCCTGTTGATCCTAGTTGCCGCTAATATCTTAGGATTCAAATATCCAGGAATCATTCAACCCAAATATTTTGTGGGGTCTTTAAGCACAAAGCTATGCCTATTTTGCCTTTTGTCCTATTTGTAATAGTTTTTATGCCATTAATACAAATAATTAATTCTTTGGAGAAAATAGGCATTATTTTGGCTAGCTTTTTGTTGACTTGTCACATGTTAGAATTATATGGGAAAAGGAAACTTCGTCAAGAATATGGGTCCACAGGATTTTTTATAGTCATGTTCTTGGGGACATTTTCTTGATTAATGATTGATGTGGGAAGTTGTAGCCCAATGTGAACATTGCCACCTATGAGCTCAGGATCTATGATAGTGTACAAAATCAGAATAGACAAGTTATAGTCAGCAAGCCTTTAGGGAGTATTCTTTCATGGCTTCTGTTTCAGTCTCTGCCTTCAGGTTCCTACCCTGACTTTCTTAAGTGAAGGATTGTGATGTGCAAATATAAACAAACAAACAAGCAAAACAAAACCCAACCTTAAAAACAAACAAAAAACCAAACACACAACATAACAACAACAAATATAACCCTTTATTCTTCATATTTCTTTTGGACCTATTTTTTTAACCACAAAAGTAGAAATCTTAACTAAGACAGGTTTCTTTAAATGACCTACATAGTGATTAGATAGAGGCTATCAATAAGAACCTATGATGCTCAGTATGGTCATGTTCTCATCAATTTTCTAACGTATTAATTTTGTAATGTATTAAGACAAAAGTATCTGTCATCAAACATAGACAAAAGTGTTTGATTCACAAAGGAATCAGTGGGCCTATTGTATCATGTTGCACCAAAAATTCTTATAACTGACTATGGAGACAAGATATATTCCCTAGTTACTTCTCTGTAATGATCCAGATTATGTCAAATATTTAAAATAATTTCAACAATATACTAAATATAAAATAATGGTCACACATTTGCTATTATCATTATTATTTCTGAAATGCCAATTTTTTGTTGGTGTTGTTCTTGAATCTTCACAATGAGTAAAATAAATGTATAGTCAGACAGACAGAACAGGCTAAGTATGTCATTTATAAAATATTTCATTCTAGAAAAATGGTCAGATCTACGATATTTCCAATTTTGTTTGAAAAGAAAATATTTTGGTCGCCACTTCACTGATTTGTTGATGAATATTTGTGGCCTCTTAAGTGAGATATTTATATAAGCTTTCAACATAATATAAACATTCACTGAAATAAACCTATTACATTTTAAGTTAGTAGTTTTATTTAGATGCTTCTCCAAGTTCTTCTTTAAGGCTCTTCTAGATACAACATTTTTCAAATCCCACTCTGTACCTGTATTTGAATCATCACCATTCACTTGGCATAGTTTTTAAATGTCTTAATTAAGAGTCTCTTGTGTGCTGGTTAAACATGTTTATTAATTTGAGGATTTTTTGGCTCATTGTTTGCTAAAATATGCATCTAGACATTACTACAAAGGTAATTTAGCAGTATTACTAACATGTATAAGGAGCTGTTTGTAAGTAAAGTATATTTGCAATAATATGGATGAACTTATATAATCAGTTGTAGGTCTTAATAGCAAAATATGAGGGTACTTTTTGAAGAAGAAACTCTATCTCAACATTTTAGCACAGAAACATTTTTATCTTCCTTATGCTTATAGCTAATCAGTTGTACAGACTTTCACCCTGTCCATCTCAGCAATTGTATGAGTCTATTATTCAGAGGAAATAAATAATATTTTGCATTACATATTTTATCATGCAGAATTTTTTTGCTATAGAAAATTCTATCTGATAGGCCTTCTTTCTCGTATAAAAGTGTGTCCTTGAAAAAAGTAGTTTTCTTTTGGTTGCTCTGAAAATTCTGCTGAGAACTTTATCTGAGCTTCTGATATTTCTCTTGAGTAATGGGGGATGAGCAGCTCTAGTGCTCTGGCTGGTGTGCTTGTGGTTTTGTTTTGTTTTTTTCTTCTGAAATCTAGCCCTTCATTCTCCTTTCACAGTCAATTTACTATTCCCTACAGCTTCTCACTTCAAATTTACCACTTCTCTCTACCATACCTCCTGGGAGTTTCCACTCCAGTAGCTTTCTATTTTCTTTTTCATCCTTCCTTGTGGCTATCTTGTCTTACACACTCATTAATCATGAAAATCATTTTACAAATCAGCCTGAGAGCAACATCACAGCCATTGGACAATAGCAGAGGGAAAAGAGCCCAATGTAAGATCTTTACAGAAAGATCTTTCAATATTGCATCACTGATTTTCTATCCCCTGGACAATTTGGAGGAAATTACAGATTTGTTAACAGTCTGCAGGCATGTGGGGAGGTTCAAAGGATTAGATGTAGGGCTCCTGGGAATCCCAAGGGCCTTAATAAACCATGCCAAGCCCTTCATTACAGCAGGAGCTGCCATCTCCTCTGTTCCTGAACAAAGTGCTTGATTGCTTAACCATGGATATCAGTATTCTAAGAAATTCTCATCTAATACAGCAGGTACTGCTCACAGAAGCCAATTAATTAGACTGTTTTCCAGCTGATATATTGATGTATTACCACTGTTTCAGGAGTGTGCAAATTAGAAGCATATTGTGTCTGATGGCCTGGTCATCTCTCACTGTTGAGTCTAATTTGCTAGAAAGGTTGAGGGAGAGAAAAAAGAAACCCAAAAACCAAACCCAAGGACAGGTGTGATAAATACCTTGTGAATGATATGTACTTTTCCTATTCTATGTGGCTAATTGGGTGTTATTTATGTTACCAAAATTAAGGATCAGAGGAATTCTAAGAAAAAAAAATTAGTAATGTTTCAGTTTTATACATAGAGAACTACCTTTAGAGAGGTTGACTCATGTGCTCGAAGATATAGAGCTACTTAGGTGCAGGAACTAACATTGATAAACAAATATAAAACCACAATATTAATAGCAATTTCTGATTCTCTACACAACAGATTAAATTTTCTGTGCATCTAGTGACTTTTACCATGTCCTCTTTCCATCCCATCGACATTTTTCTTTCCTTCTGTAATTAATGTCACATCAAGGAGCCTTTTTTGTAACTGTGATAATAGATTATACTCTGGAGATCTTCCATTCTTTTGTGTCAATTCCAAATTCTAAAGGATGTACTGAATCACAGTGATAGCAAAATGAATACACTTGCAAACTTCCCACAGTAGGAGAGGCAAGGTACATCCTAATGAAAGTACTAGAAATATTGCTGCTTACTTTCTTGGTTGCATTTGATGAAGCCAAAGAGCTTTGAAGTGCAGATGCTTTGATCCCAGCTGCTCTATAGATGATCCTGCCAGGTTTCTTTGAAGTACGTATACCCACTGCTCCCTATTTATAGGACAAGGAAGTGCTAGCATAGAATGGGAAGGTTAGGGGCTCAGTCAGGTGGCTATTGCTAGATCTGGGTGAATCTGGGGTAAAAGGCAAAGTAAATAGAGGTACAAGGAAAAACAGATATAGTAGATTCTAAAGGGTTCAATTTCATAGCATGTAGTAACTTGCGTAAACTGGACATAAAAGGAAAAGTGTTTTAAGATGATTCATTAATTCATGTTCTTGAAATTGAGAGTAAGAGTTTCAGGCACAGTTTAAAAATAAAGAAAAAGGACCATCCAATTCAGTTCTGCTGCATAAGGATCAGAAAAGCCATGGTAGGAAAACAAGTTAGGTATAGGAAATAGAAAAAAATAAAGAAAAAGAAAGACGAAGAAGCAGAAATAGATGAGGTATATCTAAAAAAAAACCCACATAGATGGGTGTGATTGTAGAGTGATATTCATGTGACAATGCATATTAAAGTATAAAGTAAGGCTAGTATGGTGAACAAGGTCTAGATCCAGAAGATCATCAGTCCTACTAAGGATATTTCCTTTCATCATTAAAAGGAACACCTTATGAATATAATGTGTTTTTAATATAATGTGAATTTTAAATGAAAGTTCCTAGATTACAAGAATTTTAATTTAGAAAATTCTGTGTTTGATACAAAGAGCATCATTGAAATGTGGATAATGTTACTGGTAAAATGTTGAAACGGGATGGTAATTAGGACAGTAACTTGGGACAAGGACAAGGGTAACAAAGATAAGACAAATGTCTGGCGTTTGAAAAATCATGTGGGAACCTACTATTGTGGAAGCTTCTAAAAATATACATACATACAACAGGAATTGGGATATAATATTTAAATTATAAGGGAGACTATTTTCCAACTAGATACTTTTTAAAATGAATTATTTTCTCACATAATATATCCTGATTATAGTTTTTCCTCCCTCTACTGCCCCCCAGATCCTCACAACCTCCCCTGCCATGCACATCCATTTATTTTCTGTCTCTTATTAGAAAAGTGCAGACATCTAAGAGATAATAACAAAACCTACAAAATAAAATATATAATAAAATTAAACAAAAGCTATCATATCAAAGTTGAGCAAGACAAATCAGCAAAAAAAAAAGGAGACCACAAAGGCATAAAAATCAGAGACCCTTTTGTTCTCACATGCAGGAGTCCCATAAAAACCCAAAACTGTAGTATAATACAAACAGAGGACTGTGTACTGACATAAGCAGGTTCTGTGCTTACTCCTTCAATCTCTGTGTGTTTTTATGAGATTTGTTGAGTTGATTTAGAGGTCTTTGTTTTCCTAGAGTTCTCTATCCCCTCTGGCTCTTTTATTCTTTCTGCCTCCTCTTCAGAGTAATCCTTGAGATCTAAGGGAGCCAAATAATTCAAATAAAAGTAGGGTATAGATCTAAATAGAGAATTATAAATAAAGAAAACTTAAAGATCTGAGAGATACTTAAAAAATGTTCAACATTTTTAGACATTAAGGAAATGCAAATCGAAATTAATTTTCAATTTCATCTTTTTTTTCATACTTTATTTACATTTCAAATGTTTCCCCCTTTCCAGATCTCCCCTTTGGTATGACCATCAGAATGACTAAGATCAATAATACAAGTGGCAGCTCATGTGAAATAAGGGGAACTCTCCTCCATTGCTGGTAGGAGTGTAAACTTGTGCAACCATTATGGAAATCAGTGTTACAATTCCTCAGAAAGATGAGACTAAATCTACTCCAAGGTCCATCTATACCACTCTTAGGCACATACCGAAATGATGCTTCATCCTACCACCTGTTCAATCACATTCATTGCTGCTGTATTCACAATAGCTAGAAGTAGGAGCCAACCTAGGTGTGCTCCAACTAGACATGTTATGCTACCAGTTAAAATCTCCAGTGCCAGTAATTGATCACATCTTGTAGGATCATTTTTCCAAGGGGGGCTAATAAAACTTACCAAATATTACAGGCTATTACGAAGGCTACTAGCTACTTTCCCTAATTTGAGGGAAGTCCCTACCACTGAAGATAACATGTCATTCAACATGGAGAAGTCAAGTTACTACCATTCATTGTACTTGAAAGTAATCTATATAGTAATAGAGGAGAAAGATAATCATCAATAATACCAGCTACAAATTCTGTAATCTACAGCAGCTTCCTACCCCCATGACAGGATGGTGCGATAGGAGCATAAATGGTATAAGAAATCACTTCTTCACTGTATTTAAGGCATACTACACAATGGAACCCATACCTAACACTGCTAAAATAGTCAAGAACATGGAACTAGATAGGTCATGAATCTATGAGAAAACCTGCTAGTATTAATCTGCTATAGAAATATTGCAATAAAATGACTCCCAATGACATATTACTATACAAATAGATCAGAAAACCACTCATCTCTCATCAGAGAAGCTTCTTATGGCCTTATGTGGAAATTAACAAATAGATCCACAACTTCACAATTTGCAGAGAATGAAAGACTTTGTAGTAAACAGTACTACAAGCTGTATCTTCATCAATCCTTTACTCTCAAGGCTCAAGTGTCTATGTAGAAGTGATTGAAAAATTGTAAGAGCCAGAGGTGACTGATGACTCTAAAGAAACAATATCTTTCAATTATAACTGGACCAATGCACACATCAACTTACAGAGACTGTGGCAGCACATATAAGACCTACACAGGTTCAGGCCATATGAGTTCCCAGCACTAAGAGGGACATGTAGACATAGGATCTCATCTTTGCCTAACAAAGAAGCTATCTGCAATCAAAAAACTCTGGCAAGAAAAGAAAAAAAATAATTTCTTCAATGGAGTACCACTGGGTATGTCAACCATACTTCAATCCCAGCCCCATGCTCAGGGATGGCTGGCCAAGACAAAAATCAATTCAGTGGTATTTTGTAGACTTTTCTCCCCATTTTGCTTTGTTTTAGCATTATCTTATAGTTCTTTTGATTGTTTTAATTTTCATTTTGATGTTGAATTTTATGTGTTTTCTTTTCATTTTGTATACGGTTTGGATTTTCTGTTTGTTTTGTTTTGTTTGTATGATCTTGAAGGAATTGTGTGAGGGGAAAATATGACCAAAATATATTGCATGAAAATTTTTTTAAAAAAATAACTGAAATAGGATAGTTTCAGAACAAACGGGAAAGAGTTGCTGATGACTAAAGTGTAGAAAAACGAAAATGTAATCTAAGATTATTTCCATTTTCAGATTGAGCTACTACATTGATGTAGGTACCAATCAATAGTAAGATATGGTTTACTATATGTTTCTTTCACCACAGATCATACTTTAAGAAAAACTGTATAATATCCCACCAAAATTAATTTCCACATTACAAAATATTACTTTCAATACCTACTCTTGCACTAAGGGAGTTTTAACATTTAACTGTATGCCAGTTTATCTACTTTTGTAAGTTGAGGGCTTACTTGTAACAGTATTCAGAAATATTAACCATAACCTAGTACTTCAGAACTACACATGTTATATAGTCATAGTTAGCCTTTATCTTAACGTTCTGAAATTTAAGTGACTATCCACCAAATGAAAGACACATGTTAAGTGTTTAAATTAAATGAAATTTCACTTTGGAAATTATTTTATTGCTTCAGTAATTTTACTTTTAAAGTGCGTATATTTTTAGGGAAAAGTAAAACTTTACTGAACTGGTGTTCTTAACAAATTCTACATAGTATAGTTCATACTGATAAATTTAAATATACATATCAATTAAATGAACCAAATCCAAATATAAATTCAGGTTTCTAAAGACAATGAGAATACAAAGCACCTGACAAGCTACACACACTCACACACTCTAATGGTCCAAGGCCTCAAGGATATCTCTTTCTATATGACATAATTAATGATTAAGAATACAAAATGGACATTTGTGCATGTTGTATGCAAATACAGGGCATGGTGTTGACTTAAGGATTATACTAGAAACAAACATTCTCTTTTGTCATTGACATGCTGGTTGATCATATTTACAGAAAGCAAGATTCTTTATTTTATCTCACTCCCATGTCTCTTTTATAACTTTAACAACATAAGTAACATTGTATCTCAATTAATTTGTTCAACATTTTATAAACATCTCTTGCATTTTGTGTCTGCTATTAATGTCTTCCCTTTCATGATACTTACATGGTCCTCTTGTCATAATCACTCTTTTTGTCATAATGTGGTATAAATGTCACTTTTATTCTTCTGTAGTAATCATTGTCTTGGAGACTTACAGCCTCAGTTGGCTAACCTAGGTCTAGTCCTGGAAGTTTCTAGCTTCCATAAATCTAATCAAGGCCTGGAATGTTTTCATCCTTTAAGACTGCTGACTAAACACATCCTATCTAGTTCTTTCTGAGCTCTGGCTGGCTGGTTCAACTCAGCTGTTCTGGCTTAGATTCTTCTTTCAGCTGATTGATTCACTCTAGCTTCTCTCATTTTCTTACTGAATTGCTCTGCTTGGCTTCATATAACTCTGAAAATCTTAAATCTTCTAGCTCCTGATAATTCTCTGCATCACTTTGTCTTTCCCTGTGTCTAGCTTCTTCTCTGTAACCTGACTCTCTATAACTATCCTGGTAAAACTGTCTTCTCTCTCTCTCTCTCTCTCTCTCTCTCTCTCTCTCTCTGTTTGCTGTTCTCTTAAATATCTTCCCTTTCCTCTCATTTCTGATGAAAGTTGGGCATGTCCTATTCCATAAAATCTTTTTTAGTTGATTACTTTGTCTGCTACTCAATTAGACATTATTCTCATATATGGGTGCTTCCTTCTACAAACTAGATTTATATTCATTGTTTGGTATTAGAGATATATAATACCACCAGCCTCCACCAGGCTTGCTGTACCATGAAAATCCAAGTTAGGTTCTCCTTTTTTCTTGCCCAACCAGTCCCCAAGGGCATGCCTAGATGCCCTGAGCTGCTTGTTGTCATAACCCCCAGCTCCATTGTCCAGCCAACATTCCACCTGCCTTCACTAGGCATTCATCACCAGGAACATCCAGGTTAGATCCGCCTCCCAGCCCAAAATACCCTACCCAACATGTTTTCTGTGGCACACACAGATATTCTGAGTTGCATAGTGCCCCTTGAGTTTCACTGTCTATTACAAGGCTTCCTACCAGAGGCCTTCTTCACCAGAAGTATACAGGTTAGGCCTGCCTTCCTGATACCTACTAGACTAGGAATATCCAAGGACAACCAGATGGCCAAAGGCCAGCATAAGAACACAATCAACAAGAGCCAGGGTGATATGAACCCTTCAAAGTACAGCAAGTCCCATATATCCTAACCCAAGCAAAACACAAGAAAATAACTTTAAATCTAATCTTATAAATATGAGAGTCCTTTAAAGAAGAAATAAATGCATCCCTTAAAGAAATACAGGAAAATACAATTAAACTGGTGAAGGAAATAAATAAAACTGTTGAAGACCTGAAAATGAAAATAGATGCAATAAAGAAAACACAAAATGATGAAATCCTGGAGATAGAAAACCTATGGAGATGAACATGACCAACAGACACAAGCATGACAGACAGAATACAGAAGATGGAAGAGGGAATCTCAGGTGTAGAAGTTACAATAAAAGAAATTGATATATCAGCCAAAGAAAATGATAATATAAAAACTTCCTGATACAAAATATCTAGGAAGTCTAAGATATTATGAAAAGACCTAACTTAAAAATAATATGAATAAAAGGATATGAAGAGTCATTTCTCTAAGGCCCAGAAAATATTTTCAACAAAATAATAGAAGAAAATCTCTCTAACCTAAAGATAAGGTTTCATATAAGCATACAAGAAGTATACAGAACACCAATAAGATTAGACTAGTAAAGAAAATCTTCCTGCCACATAATAATCAAAGCAGTAAATATGCAGAACAAATGAAATTATTAAAAGCTGCAAAGAAATAAAGCCAAGTAAAAAGCTGTCCTATCATAATTATACCCCACTTCTCAACAGAAATTCTAAAAGCAAGAAGGGCCTGAAAAGATGTCTTGCAGCCTTCAAGAAACCACAAATGTCAACATAGACTACTATAGTCAACAAAATTTTCAATCACCACACGTGGAGAAAACAAGGTATTCTGTGACAAAACTAAATGTAAACAATATCTATCCAGCCCTACAGAATTTAATAGAAGGAAAACTCCAACCCAAAGAGGTTTAGTACACCAAAGAAATCATAGGAAATACATATTCCCATACAAGATAAAATAAAGAAATGATGCATACAGAAACACACACACACACACATTAAAATCATCAATATCAAAATAACAGAAATTAATATTCATTGATCATTCATAAATCTCAAAATCAGTGGTCTTAATTCCCCAATAAAATAACAGAGGCTAAAAAACAGGTGAGAAGTTTTCTAGGCAAGTAGATTCAGAAAGTAAGCTGGATCAGACATTCTATAACTAAAATATAATGAAATAGACTTTCTATATCTTATATGTAATAAAATAGACTTTCAACCAAAATTAGTAAAAGGAGATGGGGAAGGACGTTACATATGCATCAAAGGAGCAATCCACCAGGATGACATCTCAGTTCTGAACATCTATGCCCAAATGCAAGGACATTCACATTAATGAAAAATACATTACTGAGGCTCAAATCACACATTGAATTATACACATTAATAGTGGGAGATGTCATTGCACCAATCTCACCAAAGGAAAGGTCATCAAGTCAAAAACTAAGCAGGAAGAATGAAACTAAATGACCTTATGGATCAAATGGAACTAACAGATATCTGTACAACATTTTACACAAACTCAAAAAAAATATATATGTATATACCTTCTTCTCAGCACCTCATGCAATCATCACCAAAATTAACCATATAGATGGTCACAAAGCATGCATCAATAGATACAATAAAAGTAATACCTACTTGTATCTTATCAGACCACTGTGGATTAAATCTGTATTTCAACAACAACAACAACATCATCAACAACAACAAAAACAACAGAAAGTCTACAAACTCATGGAAAGTGAACAACTCCCTACTCAGTGATCACTGCATCAGGTAACAAAGAAAGAATTTAAAGACTTTCTAGAATTCAATGAAAATGAAGGTATGACATACTCAAATTTATGGGACACACTAAAAGGAGTGCTAAGAGGAAAGTTCATAGCACTAAGTATGTTCATAAAGAAATTGCAGAGATCTTGTAGTAGCAACTTAATAGCACACTGAAAAGCTCTAGAATAAAAAGAAGCAAACACTCCCAAGAGGAGTTGATGGCAGGTAGTAGTTAAATTCAGGGCTGAAGTCAATTAAAAACTAAGAGAACAATTCAAAAAATAAATGAAACCAAGAGCTGGTTCTTTGAGAATATCAACATGATAGACAAACCCTGAGCCAACCTAACTAAAAATAGATAAAATCCAAATTAACCAATTCAGAAATGAAAAGAGATATATAACAACAGATATTGAGAAAAATTAAAGATCATTGCATCTTACTTCAAATGCCTGTATTCCAAAAAATTGGAAAATGTACTCAAAATGAATGATTTTCTACACAAATATCACTTACAAAAGTTAAATCATGATCAGATAAACTATATAAACAGTCCTATAATCCCTAAGGAAATAGAAATAGTCATTAAAATCTTCCCCCTCCAAAAAAAAAGCTCAACACTAGATGGTTTTAGAGCAGAATTCCACCAGATTTTCAAAGAAGAGTTAATACAATTACTCCTCAAACCAGTTCACAAAATAGAAACAAAAGGAACACTGTCAACCTTATTCTATGAGGCCACAGTCACTCTAATAACTAAATCACACAACGAGACTCAAGAACGAGAAAATTTCACACAAACGTCCCTTAAGAATTTTGCTGCAAAAAGACTCAATAAAATACTAGCAAACTGAATCCAAGAACACATCAAAAACATTGTACATCACCTTCTGTCTGGTCTTTTCTACTGGGACAGACTGTTAGCTAGTCTGCTCCTCTGAAGACACCACATCCTGAGGCTTCCCAGAAATCTGTTGCACTCAGATCATTTGGTAAGAACCTTCCCGAAGAGTCCAAGAGCTGCCACTGTGAGCCCAGTGGACTCAGGGACCCATCTCCACCAAAAACTGGCGCCCACTGAATACCACTCACCTTTTGCCTGGTCCTTTCTTATGGGATAGACTGCTTTCTAGTCTGATCCTCTGAAGATACCATTTCCTGAGGCATCCCAGGATACCTGCTGCACTCAGAGCATCTGATACCACAGCCTGAGACATCCCAAGAGATCTGCTGCACACAGGGCAACTGAACAACCAATCTCCAACTTGTCTGCTCCCCTGAAGACAACAGAACTTGAAGGCATCCCAGGAGTTCATCTGCACACAGGGCAACTGGCAACTGACACCACAGTATGAAGACCTCTAGTGGCTCTGTGGCATACAGGGCAATTGACCCAAAAGACTGAAAGCCTCCCTGGAATTCTGCTGCACACAAGGAAACAGAAAACCTGGTCCATACCACACCCCCACCCCGAGAACATCTTCACACAGTACAACAGCTTGACTACTCTTCTGAAGACCCAACAGTCTGAAAGCCTCCCTGGAGGTCTACTGCAGCCAAGGCAACAGATCATCAGCTTCTCTGCCCCTCTGAAGACCCTCCAGTTGGAAGGCCCCAACTGTTGGAGATCTGAAGCAACCCAGGGACAAAAGAGGCAGACTCCAGACAGAGTTATACAGACCAGTAAACACCAAGGATAACTAGATGGTGAGAGGCAATCACAAGACCATAAGCAACAGAAGCCAATATATGTGAGCATCATCAGAATCCAGTTCCCTCATCACAGAAAACCCTGAATTCACCAACACACCTGAATGTCAGGAAGCTGTCCTAAAATCCTATCT
Source organism: Rhynchomys soricoides (assembly GCA_019843965.1). Lineage (NCBI taxonomy): Eukaryota > Metazoa > Chordata > Mammalia > Rodentia > Muridae > Rhynchomys > Rhynchomys soricoides. Next base: position 2,189,018 of record JADRCH010007488.1, on the reverse strand, counting down.
CACGAAAATAATAGCATCACTTAAGTAGGATATAAATAACTAATTGAAATAAATACAGGAAAACACAGGGAAACAGGTAGAAGCCCTTAAAGAAGAAACAAATAAATCCCTTAAAGAAATAGAGGAAAACACAAACAGGTGAAGAAATTCCATAAAGCAGTCCAAGACCAAAAAGTGGAAGTAGAAACAATAAAGGAAATACAAATGGATACAAACTTGGAAATGGAATACCTAGGAAAGAAGTCAGGAGTTATATCACCAACAGAATACAAGTGATGGAAGAAAGAATCACAGACATAGAAGTTACCATAGAAGAAATTGATACAACATTCCAAAAAAAATTCAAAACATGAAAAATTCCTAACTCAAAATGAAATTCAGGACACAAAAAAAAGACCAAATCTAATAATAATAGGAATAAAGGAGAACAAATATTCCCAGCTCAAAGGACCTGAAAAAATCTTCAAAAAAATTATAGAAGAAAACTTCTCCAACCTAAAGAAAGAGATGGCCATAAAGGTATATAGCATAACAAATATATTGGACCAGAAAAGAAAATCCTCTAGTTACATAATAATCAAAACTCTAAGCACACAGAGCAAAGAAAGAATATTAAAATCTGCAAGGGAAAAGGCCAAAGTAACATACAAAGGTAGACCTATCAGAATTATACCAGTCTAATCAACAGAGACTATGAAAACCTGAGGAGCCTGGTCAGAGATCATGCAGACTCTAAGAGAACACAAATGCCAGCCTAGACTACTATATCCAGAAAACCTCTCAATCAGCCAAGATGGAGAAATCAAAATATTCCAAGAAAAAAACAAATTCAAACAGTATCTATTTACCAATCCAGACCTACAGAAGATCCTAGAAGGAAACGCTAACACAAGGAAGGTACCTGTACCAAAGAAAGGACAAGATATTAAGCATCTCACAACACAGCCAAAAGGAGAAAACCACAAGCACATAAAACCACCTACAAAATCAAACATAACAGAAACCAAGAGTCATCTGTTTAATATTTCTCAATATTAATAGACACAACATACCTATAAAAAACATAAGCTCACAGACTGGATATGCAAACAAGATCCAGCATTTTGTTGAATATAAGAAATACACCTCAATAACAAAAAAAAAGAGATACTGTCTAAGTGTAAAAAGATGGAAAATGTCTCCCAAGAAAATGGTCATGAGAAACAAGCTAGAGTTGCCATTCTAATGTCCAATAAAGTAGACTTTCAAACAAAAGTTATCAAGCGTGATGAGGAAGGACACTTAATATTCATTAATTTTACCATTAAATCCATCAAGAGAAATTCTTAATTCTGAACCTCTATGCCCAAAGTGCAAGAACAACAACATTCATAAAAGAAACTTTACTAAAGCACAAAACACACATTGAACCCCCATACAATAATAGTGGGAGATTTCAAAACCCCACTCTCAACAATGGACAGGTCATTGAAACAGAAACTAAATAGAGACAAAGTGAAACTAATAGAAGTTATGAACCAAATGGATTTAACAGATGTATACAGAACATTTCACCCTAGAACAAAACAATATAACTTCTCAGCACATCATGGTACCCTCTCCAAAATCGACCATATAGTTGGTCACAAAACAACTCTCAACCAATATGAGAAGATTGAAATAATCCCATACATTCTATCAGATCACTATGGCCTAAGGCTGTTCTTCAATAATAGTAAAAACAACAGAAAAATCATGTACACATAGAAACTGAACAACTCTCTACTCAATGATAACTTGGTCAGGGAAGAAAGAAAGAAAGAAGTTACAGACTTCCTGGAATTTCATGGTAATGTTGACACATCATACCCAAACTTATGGGACCCAATGAAAGCAGGGCTAAGAGGAAAACTCATAGCACTAAGTGCCTAGGTAAAGAAACTGGGAAGACCTTACACTAGCCACCTAATAGCACACCTGAGAGGTCCAGAATACAAAGGAGCAAACACACACAAGAGGAGTATACAGCAGGAAGTAATCAAACTTTGGGTCAAAATCAATCAAATATGAACAAGGAGAGCACTAAAAAGAATCAACAAAACCAAAAGGTGGTTCTTTGAGAGAATCAACAGGATAGATATACCCATAGCCAAGCTAACTAGATGTCCCAGAGGTAGTATCCATATTAACTAAATCAGAAATGAAATGGAGACATAACAACAGAAATGAAGGAAATTAAAAAAACTCATCAGATCCTACTACAAAAGCCTATACTCAACAAAACTGGAAAACCTAGAAGAAATGGATGGTTTTCTAGACAGATACTACATACTAAAGATAAATCAAGAGCAGGTAAACTATCTAAACAGGCCAATGTCCAATAAGGAAATAGAAGAAGTCATTCAAAACCTCCCAACCCCCCCACTCCCCCCATAAAAAAGCTAAGGGCCAGATGGATTTAGTGTAGAATTCTACCAGACCTTTAAAGCAGACCTGATACCAATATTCCTCAAACTATTCCATAAAGCTGAAGCAGAAGGAATACTACATAATTTATTGTATGAAACCACAATTGATACCTAAACCACACAAGGACCCAACCAAGCTATAGAACTTCAGACCAATCTCACTTATGATTATTGGTGAAAAATACTCAGCATTTCCTGGATGTAGCAAAATGCTGGGATCTGTTTATGGATCCAGTCTGTCAGTCTATGTCTTTTTATTGGGGAGTTGAGACCATTGATGTTAAGAGATATTAAAGAATAGTGAATGTTATTTCCTATTATTCTTGATGTTGTTTATGTGGCTATCTTCATTTTAGTTTGTTGAAAGATTACTTTCATGCTTTTTCTTGAGTGTAGTTTCCCTCCTTGAGTTAGTGTTTTCCATGTATTATTCTTTGTAAGTCTGGGTTTGTGGAAACATACTGTGCAAATTTGGATTTGTCATAGAATATTTTGGTTTCACCATCTATGATTATTGAGAATTTTGCTGAGCATAGCAGCCTGGGCTGGCATTTGTATTCTCTTAGAGTCTGTATGAGATCTGCCCAGGATCTTCTAGCTTTCATAGTCTCTGGTTAGAAGTCTGGTGTAATTCTGATAGGTCTGCCTTTATATGTGACTTGACCTTTTTCCCTTACTGCTTTTAATATTTTTTCCTTGTTTTGTGTATTTGGTGTTTTGACTATAATGTGATGGGAGGAATTCTTTCCTGGTCCAGTCTATTTGGCATTCTGTAGGTTTCTTGTATATTTATGTTCATCTCTTTCTTCAGGTTAGGGAAATTTTCTTCTATAATTTTGTTGAAGATATTTACTGGTCCTTTAAGTTGGGAATCTTCCCTCTCTTCTATACCTATTATCCTCAGGTTCTGTCTTCTCATTGCATCCTGGATATCTTGGATGTTTTGGGTTAGGAGCTTTTTGAATTTTGTGTTTTCTTTGACTTTCAACCAAAAGTGAACAAAAAAGATAAAGAAGGACACTTCATATTTATCAAAGGAAAAACTACCAAGAAGAACTCTCAATTCTGAACATCTATGCCCCGAATGCAAGATCTCCCACATTCATAAAAGATACTCTACTAAAGTTCAAAGCACATATTGCACCTCACACAATAATAGTGGGAGACTTCAACACCCCTCTATCAACAATGGACAGATCTTGGAAGCATAAACTAAACAGAGACACAGTGAAACTAACAGATGCTATGAACCAAATGGATTTAACAGATATCTATAGAACATTTCATCGTGCATCAAAAGAATATACCTTCTTCTCAGCACCTAATGGTACTTTCTCCAAAATTGATCTTATAATTGGTCACAAAACAAACCTCAACAGATATAAGAAGATTGAAATAATCCCATGCCTCCTATCAGATCACTATGAATTAAGGTTGGTCTTCAATGGCAACAACAACAACAGAAAGCCCACATACACATGGAAGCTGAACAATGCTCTGTTCAATGATAACATGGTCAAGGAAGAAATAAAGAAAGAAATTAAAGACTTCCTAGAATTTAGTGAAAATGAAAGTACAACTTACCCAATCCTATGGGACTCAATGAAAGCAGTGTTAAGAGGAAAACTCATAGCTCTGAATGCCTCCAAAATAAACCTGAGTAAGCATATACTAACAGCCTAACAGCACACCTGAAGGTTATTGAACAAAAAGAAGCTAATATACCCAAGAGTATTAGAAGGCAGGAAATAATCAAATTAAGGGATGAAATCAACCAAGTGGAAACTAAAAGAACTGTATAAAGAATCAACAAAACCAGGAGCCGGTTCTTTGAAAAAATCAACAAGATAGATAAACACTTAGGCGGACTAACCAGACTGCAGACAGACAGTGTGCAAATTAATAAAATTAGAGATGAAAATGGAGATATAACAACAGACTCTGAGGAAATTAAAAGTATTATCAGATCCTCCTACAAAAGGTTATAATATTCAATTACAGGCTTTTGTAGGAGGAAACAAAATTGGAAAAACTGGAGGAAATGGACAGGTTTCTAGACAGATACCAATTACCAAAGTTAAATCAGGATCTGATAAACCATCTAAACAGTCCCATGAGCTCTAAAAAAATAGAAGCAGTCATTAAAATTCTCCCAACCAAAAAAAGCCCAGAACCAGATGGGTTAAATGCAGAATTCTATCAGACCTTCAAAGAAGACCTAATACCAATACTCTTCAAGCTATTCCATAAAATAGAAATGGAAGGAACACTACCCAATTCATTCTATGTGGCCACTGGTACACAGATACCCAACCCAGACAAAGACCCAACAATAAAAGAAAACTGCAGACCAATTTCCCTTATGAATATCGATGCAAAAATACTCAATAAAATTCTTGCAAACTGAATCCAAGAACACATCACAACGATCATTCACCATGAACAAATAGGCTTCTTCCCAGGGATGCAGGGATGGTTCAATACCCAGAAATCCATCAATGTAATCCACTAAATAAACAAACTCAAAGAAAAAGCCACATGGTCATTTCGTTAGATGCTGAAAAAGCATTTGACAAAGTTCAACATCCCTTCATGATAAAAGACTTGGAAAGATCAGGAATTCAAGGAGCATACCTAAACATAGTAAAAGCAATATACAGCAAACCAATAGCTAACGTCAAACTAAATAGAGAGAAACTTGAATTAATCCCACTAAAATCAGGGACTAGACAAGGATGCCCTCTCTCTCCCTATCTATTCAATATAGTACTTGAAGTTCTAGCTAGAGCAATCAGACAACAAAAGGAGGTCAAAGGGAAACAAATTGGAAAAGAAGAATTCAAAATATCACTATTTGCAGATGATATGATGATATACTTAAGTGACCCAAAAAACTCCACCAGAGGTCTGCTACAGCTGATAAACAACTTCAGCAAAGTAGCTGGATACAAAATTAACTCAAGCAAATCAGTAGTCTTCTAATACTCGATGGATAAACAGGCTGAGAAAGAAATTAGGGAAATAACACCTTTCACAATTGTCACAAACAATATAAAATAACTTGGTGTGACTCTAAACAAACAAGTAAAAGATCTATATGACAAGAACTTCAAGTCTCTGAAGAAAGAAATTGAAAACTTCAGAAGATGGGAAGATCTCCCATGTTCATGAATTGGCAGGATTAATATAGTTAAAATGGCCATCTTGCCAAAAGCAATCTACATATTCAATGCAATTCCCATCAAAATCCGAACTCAATTATTCATAGACTTAGAAAGAGCAATTCTCAAATTCATATGAAATAACAAAAAACCCAGGATAGCAAAAACTATTCTCAACAATAAAAGAACTTGTGGGGGAATCAGCATCCCTCAAGCTATACTACAGAGCAGTAGTGATAAAAACTGTGTGGTATTGGTACAGTTACAGGCTGGTTTATCAATGGAATAGAATCGAAGAGCCAGAATTGAACTCACCCACTTATGGTCACTTGATCTTTGACAAAGGAGCTAAAACCATACAATGGAAAAAAGACAGCATCTTCAACAAATGGTGCTGGTTCAACTGGCAGTCTACATGTAGAAGATTTCGAATTGATCCATTCCTATCTCCCTGTACAAAGCTCAAGTCCAAGTGGATCAAGGACCTCCACATAAAACCAGATAGTCTGAATCTACTAGAAGAGAAAGTCGGGAAAAGTCTAGAACACATGGGAACAGGGGAAAATTTCTTGAACAGAACACCAATGGCTTTTGCTCTAAGATCAGGAATAGACAGATGGGACCTAATGAAATTATAAAGCTTCTGTAAGGCACAGGTCACTGTAAATAGGACAACATGGCAACCTACAGATTGGGAAAAGATCTTTACCAATCCTACATCTGATAGAGGGCTAATATCCAATGTATACAGATAACTCAAGAAGCTAGACCCCAGAGATCCAAATAACCCAGTCAAAAAATGGAGAAGAGAGCTAAACAGAGAATTCTCAACTGAGGAAACTCGAATGGCCAAGAAGCACCTAAAGAAATGTTCACTATCCTTAGTCATCAGGGAATTGCAAATCAAAACAACCCTGAGATTTCACCTCACACCAGTCAGAATGGTTAAGATCAAAAACTCAGGTGACAGCAGATGTTGGCGAGGATGTGGCGAAAGAGGAAAACTTCTCCATTGCTGGTGGGAATGCAAGTTGATACAACCTCTCTGGAAATCAGTTTGGCAGACCCTCAGTAAAATGAACATAATACTACCTGAGGACCCAGCTATTCCACTCCTGGGCATATACCCAGAAGATACTCCAACATGTAATAAAGACACATGTTCCACTATGTTTGTAGCAGCCATATTTATAATAGCCAGAAGCTAGAAACAACCCAGATGTCCCTCCACAGAGGAATGGATACAGAAAATGTGGTACATTTACACAATGGAATACTACTCAGCAATTAAAAACAATGACTTCATGAAATTTGCAGACAAATGGATGGATCTTGAAAATATCATCCTGAGCGAGGTAACACAGTCACAAAAATGAGCATGGTATGTACTCACTTTTAAGTGGTTATTAGCCCAAGAGTTAGAAATACCCAATGGTCAGTTCACAGCAACAGTAGGGCGGAGTGTGAGGTTCCAGATGGAGGATTTGGAGAAGGGACTGAAGGATCTGAGGGAGTTTGCATCCCCAGAAAAGCAGCAACAGTGGCAACTGGCCTACCCCGTGATACTCCTGGAGCCTGATCCACCAACCAAAGAATAAACATGGAGGGACCCATGGTGCTTGCCACATATGCAGCAGAGGAGGGTCTTGTCAGACATCAGGGGGAGGAGAGGCCCTTGGGCCTGAGGGTATTAGATCCCCCAGTATAGGAGTATGCTAAGGAGGGAAGATGACAGTCCGTGGGTGGGTGAGTATGGGAATACCCAAATAGAGGCAGGGGAGGGGGGTTCGAATAGGGAGGTTCCAAAGGGGAGATCTGGAAAGGGGAAAACATTTGAATTGTAAATAAAGTAGAAAAAAAAATAAAATGTAAAGACCTGTCTTAAGTCATGGTCAAAAAAAAAAAAAAGCCAAAAGCAAACATAATGTCTAAAGATGATGTCCTACAAAATGATTCTTATCATTTTCACTATTTAAAGAATAAAACTATTAGCATAAAAATAAATAAGTAAATAAATAAAGTGTACAACATGATCAAGTAGGCTTCATCCCATGGGTGCAGGGATATGAAAATCCATCAATATAAACCACCATATAAACAAATTGAAAGAAAAAAAAAATCACATGACCATTTCATTAGATGGTGATAAAGCCTTTGACAAAATCCAACAGCCCTTCACGTTAAACATCTTGAGGAAATCAGGGATACATGGTACATACATAAACATAATAAAAGCACTATAGAGGAAACAGATAGCCAACATAAAATTAAATGGATAGAAACTTAAAGAAAATCCAATGAAATCCAGGACAAGACAAGGTTGCCCACTCTCTCCCTATCTATTCAAATTGGTATTGAAATTGTAACTGGACCAATAAGACATCTGAAGGAGATCAAGGCAATTCAAATTGGAAAAGAATAATTTAAAGATCAATACTTGCAGATGATAATATATATCAGTGACCCCAAAAGTTATACTAGAAAACTTCTATAGTTAATAAACACCTTCAGAAAAATGTGTGGATAAAAAATTAACTAAAACAAACAAAAACCACAACTCTAAACCAAAAATCAGCAAAAATAAAGCACACAATAGTAGCCCTCATTTACACAAATGATAAATGCCCTTAGAAAGAAGTTAGAGAAACAACACCCATTACAATAGACATAAACATAAAGAGTGCAAGAAGTTAGACAACAACAAACCAAACAACCCAATTTAAAAACTGGTGTATGAGTTAAACAGATAATTCTCAACAGAGGAAACTCTAATGGTGGAGAAGCACTTAATAAAATGTTCAGTGTCATTAATCATAAGCTAAATGCAAATCAAACCATCCCTGAGATTCCATCTTACACCTGTCAGAATGGCTAAGATCAAAACTCAAGTGACAGCATATGTTGTTGAGGATAAGGATCAAGCAGAACACTCCTCCATTCTTTATGGAAGTGCTAAATTGTACAATGATTCTGGAAATCAATCTGGTAGTTTTCTCAGAAAATTGGAAACAGTTCTACCTGAAGACCCAGCTATAGTGCTCCTGGCCATATACCCCAAATACTCCACTATAACACAAGGGCATGTGCTTCACTATGTTCATAGCAGTTTTATTCATAATAGCCAAAAATTAGAAACAACATAGATGTCCCTCAACTAAAGAACAAATAAAGAAATGTGGTAAGTCTACACAATGGAATAATATTCAGCTATTACAAATAATGGCATCATGAAATTCTAGGCAAACAAATACTATTAGAAAATACTATATTGGGTGAGGTAACCTAGACCCAGAAAGACACCTATTATACTCACTTACAAGTGGACATTACCAATAAAATGTACTGGATAGACATGCTATAATCCACAGACCCAAAGAAACTAAATAAGAAAAAGAGTCCAGGGGGGATGTGTGATTCTTATTCAGAATGGAAAACAAAATAGTCATTGGATGTGGATGGTGGAGGGACCTGAGTGGGGAAGAGAGTAAGGAGGGAAATGAGGATGGGGAACAGGTATGGGAAACAAGGTAGGGCTGGAAGTGATAATGGAAATCAGTGGGGTTACAGGAGCCTGCCTGAACCCTAATTCTCTCTGGATAGGTTCCCTGGGGATGCATTAGTCAGGGTAACACTTGGGTTTGCCAGAGTCAAGGTTACTTATTATTAAACATGTTTACCTTTCTTGAATCTAAGTTAATCTGTGTCTGGAATAAGATGGCTTCAGAAGATTAAAACCCAATTATTAAATAACAGAAGATTAAGTAAAGGTGTTCTTTGTTATTTTCACAGGTTCTTAATGCTCTGAGGACTGAGGCTGGGAGTTTATTAACTCCTCATCAGATAGAGAAAGTAACAGAAAGAAACACTCACTTTGAAAAGAGAATCTAATCTTTATTTTTATGGTAAAAAGGGAGGATGCTTTCTATTGCCATTAAGAAAAATACTGTCTCTATTCCTTAAGAAAAAATCCACTCATTTATTGCCATTGTTCTCAGTTCTTATTCTCTCTCAGGATACATGATTACATGTTATTTCAAGTATCTTTGTTCAAAAGTTCACAAGATCAAACATAAATTCAAATCATAAATTGAACAAGATATTACAACGAAGATGGTTATATGTGTTTGCATTAAAATTAGCTATCTAATTAAACATTATCTGCCACTAGCTCCACAGGATCAAGAGTTTAAAACAATAATTCTTATGTGTAAGTAAGCACTGTTTTGTCATGAGCCAAATCACATGCCTTATGTCTCATTAGTATTGAAGTTTTGTATAGATAAACAAGATTATATTTTATTGTTTGTCCTTGGACCTACAATAAATTGTTCATTCCCTTTTATTACCTTTAGTTATCAGATAATGGTTTCACAAGTTGCCTAGAAGAAATGTTTTCTCTGATCATAAATTCATTTTGAAATATTCTTTCCATCCCACAGTAATTAGTTTGTGACACATGAAGGTTTACAAAGCCCTAATTACAACATTTCTTATAGAGGTCTCAAATTCACTTGTATAGATTCAAGAATTCTATAGAATCATTATCAGGTACTATGAAATCATCAGTTTTTCTACATAACATCACTATCATATTGTAGTAGTATAGAAAAATCTTCTTTATCTGCAGAATAATTGCTTAACAGGGTGGGCAAGTGCCCAGGTATCATTATATAGTAGTGACAGGAAAGGCATATCAGCAAAAAGAATTAATCCTGAGATGAGATTTCTGAAAGACTTGCAATCAGAATATCCATTGCATTCTTGCGAAATGTTGTGTTATCTCCACAGGAAATTTCACTTGTATTTTCCTCTCCTAGATGGTTACTGATATTGAGGGGGCCTCTTTTGGACTAGATGAAGACCTAAGGGTCTGGGAAGGTATGGGGAATTTGTGGGGGTGACCCTATCTGAGAGTCCTACCAGTGGAGCATATGGAGATTGAAGTGGCCACCTCCTCTAGCTAGGCAGTATTTCCAGTGTAAGGAGGGCGACATCAATCCACCCACAAAGCCTTCAATCTCAAATTTGTCCTGTCTACAAGATGTACAGGGATAAAGATGGAGCAGAGAATGAGAGAATGGCCATCCAATGACTGGCCCAACTTGAGACCCATCCCATGTGTAAGAAGCAATCCCTGAAACTATTAATGGTACTTTGCTCTGTTTGTAGACAGGAGCCTAGCAAAACTGCATCTTTAGAGGCTTCATACAGTAGCAGTTGAAAACAAATGCAGAGACCCACAGCCAAACATCAGGCAGAGATTGGAGAGTCTTTTGAAAGAGTGGGGGATAGAAATGAGCAATCTGGAGGGGTAAAATACATTACAAGAAGACCTACAGTGTCAACCAGCATGGGCCCATGGGGCCTCACAGAGACTGAAACACCTATGAAAAAGTATGAAAATGTATGCACGGACTGGACCTGCATGTTTGTAGCAGATGTGCCACTTGTTCTTCATGTGGGCCCCATATCAATTGGAGTGTAGGTTGTTTCTGACTCTTTGGCCTTGCCCTGCCATTGGATATTCTTCGCCTAACTAGTCTGCCTGTTTGGTCCTCAGCGGGAGAGAATGTACTTAGTTCTGCTGCCTCCACTAGATGTCCTATGGCAGGGTTATGCTCAAGGAGAACTTCCTAAAGAATTACTGAAAAATTAAAAATGAAGAAAAACAAGTGTGTACAAAGGGTGTGCTTGTTTCAAGCAAGAAATATTATAGGTCTTTGCTAAAGGATGAGTTACACCACAACTAGAAACATGTTTTTGTTTTTTATTTTTTGTTTTCCAGTAAATCCCACAATCTCTGGGCTCATAGTGTTATCAAATATCCTGCAATAATGTGGAGCATAAATGGCAGAAACACTGGGATACAAACTAGATGATTCAGTGAGGTAGCCATGATTGTCCCTTTATTTTAAAACAAATTGAAATATTTATATTTTCACTGCCTCATTTTCAAATCATCAATATCAAAAAGCTTAAAAATCCCTGAGGGAGTTGGCTAGGATTGTTTTATTTTGAGATGCCCATCTAACTAGTAAAGAAATTTCCTTATTCATTACTATCAAGCAGGTAAATATATTTAATTACACTCATATGAGTGCAAAGGCTCTATGAGCTTTATTTCTAGTGCCACAAAAGTGAGATCATCCATATATTGATCATCCAGTACATTTTCAATAAATTGGTGCCACCTGTATTTCACTGGAATACTGACTCCTGAACATGACTAAGTTTGTAAATATTTTATTGGAGTATAATTGTAAATGCTAGTGTAAAAGTGAAGTTTGAAGTAGCTTTGACCAAAGAGCAATAATTTGTTCTTTTCTATTTTTAAGAACTTATCTCCACATGATGCTTTATTACAAAAGCAAACTATATAATTTTTATGCATTTAAAACATGGAATAATTTTATTCATTTAAAGAAAGTAAAAGCTGGACTGAAGAGATGCCCTAACAGTTAAGAGGGATGTTACTCTTACAGACCAAGTGGGTTAAATTCCTAGCACACGTGTGGTGGCTTAAAACCATCTGTAACTCCAGTTTCAGGGAATCTGATGCTCACTTTTGAGATTCATAGGCACCTGAAACACCATACCACTTTTACAGACATACATGCAAACAAAACACTCATACACATAAAGTAAAAATATGGGTTTTTTGTTTGTTTGTTTGTTTTCGAGACAGGGTTTCTCTGTGTAGCCCTGGCTGTCCTAGAACTCACTCTTGTAGACTAGGCTGGCCTGGATCTCATTAATCCACCTGCCTCTGCCTCCCAAGTGCTGGGATTAAAGGCGTGTAGAAAATAAGAATAATTTATGTCTATGGTTCTTGAATACATCAAATTGTTGTTAAATAATTAATACCACTTAATGTACACTAGTAGTAAATGTTTTCAGATTCAAGTACTATTGTCTTTAAACTAAACTCTATGATAATAGTGACAATATAGGAATAATACAACTCACAAGACACTGGATATATTTAAAGGTGTATCTTTACATTGAGAGGAGAAAATGTGACTTAAAAACTGTAGTAGATAGGGATCTGAAAATCATAAGGTAGTTGGAATTTGGACTTTAAATAAAAGTGTTTAAGATAAACACAAATGTTCTGATATTTTAGATGTCATAAATGTTTCTGCAAAGAAAGAAAGGTAAGAAAGAAATTAACTGGATGTGTCAGAACATCTGATAAGTCATACTTTTCAGCAAGTTTTAAAATATTCTCAGTAAAATGGGCCACATTGTATGAAAGAAAGGATACTACAGTGCACATACATTGTAGAAATCCCAGAAGTAGAGAAGCTGATAGAAATAGGATCTTTGTTGATATGATTGCTAAAAACATTGAGCTTCAGAAAAGAAGTTGGAGAAACTGCAGCAGCTACCAGTATGGCTACTACACTTTAAGTTTGAAAGTGAAGCAGCTGAGACATAAGGTTAGGACTCCATGAAGTTAAAGAAATCAACAAAAAAGAATAGATGAATGGATAGATGGCAGGTTTAGAGAATGAATATTAAGAAGGAGGGGGCAGAGAACAGTTGTGTGCGAACTAAGGGAATTAGAGCTCCTTGCAAAAGTTTGAATGATAATTGCAGCCACAGTCTCTTATACTTGAATGTTTGTTCCTCTGTTAGTAGAATTCTTTGAGACTAATATTCTTTGATATTAGGGGGTATGGTGTTATTGAATTAGGTGTGGAACTGTGGATAGGCTTTGTTTCAAAAGCCAGTGAAATTCCCTGTTATCTCTTTTTCACCCAGCTTTCTATGTGAGATGTAAGCTCTAATATAGTTACTGTCTGCCTGCGATTGTGCTACCCTTCATGATGGTCATGGACTCTAACCCTCTGGAACTGTGAAAATCAAATTAAGTATTTCATTTTGTAAGTTGCTTTGGTCATGCTGTCTTGTCACAGCAATTGAAAATTATAGCTAATAGAAATCCTGGTATCAAGAATGGGCTTTTCTGTTGCAGGCTTACAATGCTGATTTTTGGAATAATGTATAAGGCTTTGGGACTTTGAACTAGGAAACTAGTTTAGGGCTATATGCAGGTCTTAAAGGGCTATTCTAGTGGGAGCTCGAAAGACAATAATGCTGAGGCCAGTATGTACTAGAGAGGCCCAGATGAAAAGATTCAGAAAGGAACAATATTAGCAACTGGACTAAAAACAATTCTGATATTTAGGCAATGAGGTTTGCTTGGCACTATGAGAGCCCAGGAAAGGCCATTGGCAAAGGTATAGCCTTAATATCAATTGATGGCCCAGGACTGAAGGGGTCATTCAAAGAATTTGAGGCATGGCACCATAAATAGAGCCTATGGGAGGCTGTTGGTAAAATGTAGCATATTTCCAGCAGAAGACCCTAGCATATTGGAGATGCTAGTACCATGAGATGACAAGTGAGAAAAGCAGCAGGAGTCAATTGGAGTAGACCAGAGCCTACGATACTGCAGAGAGCATAGCTGTGGAAATAATTCTAGCCCTTTAGAGGAGCCCAGAAGATCATGTGTGGATACCAAACATTTGAAAAAGAAGCTTTGAAGTAGAAGCTTCCTTGGATACCCTAAAATGTTAGATATTCTAGAGCTGTGAGATATCTGCTGAGGAAAGCTGATAAAAGGTAGTGGAACCAGACCAAAAGAAAGAATTATTCTGTAGTCAACAAAGCTAAAAGGAGTTGGACATCAGACATGACGATATAAAATTTGGAGTTTTCCCAGGTGGATTTTGATCTTGCTTTGGTCCACTATTTCCTCACTATGATGTTTTAGAATGGTAATACACATCTTGTGTTGTGGGAAGTATGTGATCTCCTTTGATTTTGATTGTATAGAGGAAGACTTAAGAGTGTGAATGAATCTCAGAAGAGATTTTGAACTTTGGACTTTTAAACATTGTTGATATTATAATAGTCTATGGTGACTTTTGAAGTTGCATTATATTGTGGCTAGGTATGGTCCCTATAGACTCATGTATTTGAATAAGCCTATGTGTTCCAGGGAATGAATGAGTGGAATATGCTTTTGGAATAAGTTTGGCCCATGGGAAGAGGTACTATTAGCAGGTGTGGCCTTTTTGGACAAAATGTGTCATTGTGGAGGCAGACATTGAGTTTTCCTAGTGCTCAAGCTCTGCCATTGAAGAAAAAGATCTTCCTCCATGTTATCTATACAAGAGAGCCTCCTTCTGCTTGCCTTAGGCTCAAGATGGAGAACTCTCAGCTCCTTCAGCAGCATTATGTCTGCCTGGATACTGTTATGCTTCCCATCAATATGAAAATGGACTGAACCTCTGAACCTGTAAGCCAGCCTCAACTAAAAGCTGTTCTTTATAAGAATTGCCTTGGTGATGGTGTCTCTTTATTGGAATGTAACCTTAACAAAGATAAGAAAGAAAACCATTGACTCTCCAGATATGCTCCACCTTCTGCACCAAATCATGACTATTATTTAGCTATGTGAACTGAGAAAACAGCTAAATTTTAACATCTCCAGCCTACTCAGCAAACATTTTTAGACTACCCAACCTGTATTATAGAAACTGATATGGTAAATCCTCTTTGTAATGTATATTTAATCCATCATAACTGTTATTTTAGAGAAGTCTCCTGCAATATATTTACCATGTCGAGATTGTTTTTAAAACAGATATTTCCTAAGAGAATGTTTCAGAAAGGAGGAAGTCCTTCCTATATTTTCAGACATTGCAATTTGTCTGGATGAAACCAGAAATTTTATCTTAAAAGACATTACCAATTTTCCTAAAGAAAAGTAATAGAAAGTAACATGATAGAATAGTAGCAAGTGAGATAGAAAATAGGCTATCTCTGCCAATGCAAGTGAAAGTTAGTCTTTCCAATTTTATATTTCACAGAATGTGCCTAAAATAGGAAAAGAAGATATATTCCTAAGGGACCAGTTTCTATTCTTATAATTAAGAAAAATTTGAAGATATATTGAGAAAAATTGTACATGAATCCACATATTTGTCAGTGCCTGGTGGAGAATGGGTCTGCTGCACAAAAAGAAAAACACAAGAATAGGTGCTCGAGTCAAAGTTGAAGGTTCTTTTCAGTACTTTACTTTCCTGTTAACAGAAAATGTAGGGACACTAAGAATTATGGAAGAATATAATTGAAAATCAAAAGATGCATTCTTATGTCCACTTCAGCTTTCTCTTGCCATTTTGACTTACAGTTCTAATGCAACATCATTTGGTACTTGAAGCTCGTATTCTTTTTCCTTTCTTTTATTCTTCCCTTCCTCCTTCATCTCCTCTCCCTTCTTTTCTTTCTTGCTTCTGTCCTTTCTAATTAAGAGGTACTTCAGCGAATCGAGGTTTGAAGAGTCTACAAGACAGCATCCAAAGAAAAGTAGACACTTGAAATTATTAGTTTTCTACCTGTGTACTGCATTCCCACCCCTTAGTGCCTCCTCTTATGTCTTCTTCCTTCTCATTTTGCCTGATGTAGCAGATCAAATCAAGATATGATATATGTGAACTGAAATACAATTTCTTGTGAAGAGTACTCTGCAGGCCTGGATTTTCTTCTGAAAGTACATTCTCCCACATTAGCTTGTTCTTAAGACTATTTTCTGAAAGCAATTTACAACTTCCTTCTCTTCTGTAGTAATTAACGTTTCGTTTGTTAATTTGTTCAATGCAATTGTTAAGTGGATAGTCTGTGACATACATTGTGCTAGATGTTGAGAATTTAATGGTGAATAAATTACATCCTTGCCAGCAGAGAACTGTGTCCTGTGAAAGTTTAAATAATCTCACTTTCAATATCACCTCTGGAGACCATGGTTTACTTTTGTACAGTGGGCATAACCACAATTTTAATTATCTTATTCTGACTTGAGTGTTTTTATTTAATTAAACCAAAGTATAGCCAATGGAATCCTGACCATGGACTTGAAAAATTCAGATCAAATTTTCTTTGCAAAAGTATCGTAGAAATGTATTTAATTGGAATTCAGAGTATGATTCAAAAAGTGAATTTTAGAGACTCTGAATTTTAATTATATGCTAAGATATCCCTTGCATTTTAATTGTAAGCTAATATATATCTTTCCCAATGTTGTTCTTATAAGTAGATTATTATTTTGCTTCTAAAAATTTGGAAAATCTTACTCTTGAATGCAATTAAACTTTGGAATTTTATAAGTTATTATTTCAATTTGATGTCTGGCTTTAAACAAATGCAATTGTACAAATCTAAGGAGGTTAGGAATTACTCTTAATTTTCAATACATGTGTATTTTATAGTAGTCTTATTACTAATAGGTGTCATATTTGGTTGATGTTGTTTGTTAAATACAAATCTGGTTTTATATTTTGCAATTTAGCTATCAGAGAAAGTCTGGAAAATTGTCCATTTTACAGATTAAATGTCTTTTAAACAATCTACCCAACCAATGGACATAAGCCAGACACAATTTTGGTTGTATTGGGGAAGAGCTGGAAGAAGCTGAGGAGGAAGGCAGCCCCATGGGAAGATCAGCAGTCTAAAGTAACCCAGACCCTTGAGATTTCTCAGACAGTGAACCACCAACCAGGCAGCATACACCAACTGATATGAGGCCTGAACACATATACAATAGAGGACTGCCTGGTCTGGCCTAAATGAGAGAAGATGCACCAAACCCTTGAGAGACTTGAGGCCACAAAGAATGGGGAGGCGTGGTGGGATGGGGGGTATGGGAGTGGAGACATCGTCTTGGAGATGTGGGTTGGGGAAAGGAGTTATGGGGAAGCTGTCAGAGGGTAGACCAGGAGGGGAATGAAGTCTGGACTGAAAAAAAAAAGATTAAAGAATAAAAATAAATAAATTTATAAAAGGAAAGAATTCAATTTAAAGGATGCTAGTTTTCACTGTAGAAGTCACTAATTTCTTTTTTTCTTTTATTTTTAATTTCCATATTTTATTTCCATTTCAAATGTTTCCCCCTTTCCAGATCTCCCCTTTGGAACCTCCCCATTCCCAGAAGTCACTAATTTCTACGTTGTACCTTACACTTATATAATGATGACCATATTATTGATACAATTTTACTGCATTCAAGATAGTATTACACTTGATGAACAAAGGAGGAAATATACACTAAAGAAACTGCTTTCCTTCGTAAGTGAAGTAACTACAAAGAAATATTTGAAGTCTTCAGCCATAAAATTCTTCATAAAAGAAAACTACTCATTAGACAAATAAAATGGGATTTAATTTTTCAGCAAATTTTGATGAGATCTAGAGGTTGGTCAGAATATGAATAACATCTAAAGGACATTTTCAACAACTCTGATACATTATGAAATACCTATGACTTCTTAGTGTTGGCCTCCCTTCCTAATGAATGGAAATTCTGACTTTCAGTTAGAAGTTAATTACTAGAAAAACAAGATAGCATTTTCCCCTGTAGAAGTTAACCTATAAAAGCTCTCAAATCCCTGGGCTAACTAGATCCAGTGATTACCCTAAGGTTATGAGAATCTGGTCAGGCTTCGGTGATTGGAGATAACTTTAGAACCCTTATTCTGCAAGATCTAGGGGCCTAGATGAATTTCCCTAGAAGACACAGATACATGGAAGTTGATGACATTGAGCCCATCAATTTACTAATAATCAGTTTGAAATGTGAAAAGAAACTTTACACATATTTAATATTTAAAGTCATTATTTCAAAAATATTTTTATTCTTCCATTGTCTTCCTCCTTACTACACATTTAACTAGTTTTCTATTATCAACATAACTATAAAATATTGATTTAGTTCATTCTATAGAACCTGAAGTTATATTTTTAATTTAATATTTACTCTCACTTTTATTTCTAAAAAGTGAAATATCATGAACAAGTTAACATTTCACATACACGCTTCCAAAAGTTTTTGAAGTCATAGTTCAAATTATTTCACTAAGTCGCTCTTGTAAATGTGCCATTTGAATACTTTAATACCTGTGGCTTTTTAAAAAATGTAATTGTAGTTTACAACAGCATTGTATACAGGTGCACTAAGAGATGTAAAGTTTTACTGAGACTTGATATGTCAGGGAAGGTTGGTAAAATGGGAAGGTACTATGGAAATGGGGGACAGAGGTAGGAGGGTGGGATGGGGAAGAGAGAAGGGAGGAGGCCTGTGATTGGGATATAAAGTGAATAAATAAATAAATAAGTAAATAAGTAAATAAATAAATAAATAAATAGAAAAAAATTAAGCTATACTAGAGAGTTCAGATTGATTTGTGGAGCGTATTCTAAAATAACTTTCCTTATCTAAGCCCATGCATACAATTGCTGGGTCATTGTGATTTAGCAAAGGACATTGCCCTGTTTTAGTCTAATTCTTAACTAATTGATAGTTATAAGCTATCACTTTCCTCTAAAAAAGTCTTATTCAAATAACTGCAGTAAAATCATTTTATCTATCTTATTACTTCCCATTAAAATAATTTAATCACTCTCTGACATTTGATGTTTTCTGTTTTTGAGTACTGTATTGTAAATATTCAGGTCTTTTAAATAAAACACCCAAGGACAAAAAATTTCATTTTTCTGCAAAATTGTTACACATAATTGTGCATTTCTGAAAGTATCAAGCTATGTATTTTTCAATATAGATTGATGATTGACTAATTTATTTTGGTGTATATATCTTATATTCATATATATATATGGTGTGTGTGTATGTGTGTGTGTGAGTGTGTGTCTGCATGTGAAGAATAGAGACCATGCTCAACATTGGTATTTCTTTCAATAATTATCCTCCTTAATTTTTTGTATAGGATTTCTCCCAAAATCTGGAGCTCATGATATGTACTAGATTGCCTGACCTATGAACCTCAGGAATCTTTTGCTTCTGCTTCTTCTGCAGTTCTATTTTACTTGGGCATATTAACTGGGCATTTGTAATTGGAAGTTAGAGCCTCATGCTTCTGCTTATCTTCCACTGGCTAATATTTAAACTTGCTTTATATTCATATCTAGATGCAACATAAAGGTCTTGATTTTATGTTCATATACTCAGCTGAACATTCTTTTAACTACATGAGAATAGATCAAATATACATGAAAAACAAGCAACATTTACCAGTATTAAGAACATATTCTTTGACTAACTTTAATTTAATTTTTGTTGATACTAACCCTTTATAAGATGAAGGCTGAAGAAAGCAACTATGATTCTTATTCCCTTATTTTATTATACCTGGAAAACTAAACTAAAATAAAAACATCTCAAATAGTTCTGAAATTAAACAATACAACCGGAGTGATTCAATATTGATCATTTTATTATTGTTTTCTAAGTGTATGTGTGTGATATATTGTTCTGAATACAAAGTTGTTGGGTTTTTTTAATAATTTTGTTTTCACATTTCTACTCATTGAGCGTTCTTCTTTAGAAATAACAGTGATACTTGGATTTTTCTGCAATTGCTGAATTACTACCCATACATACTTAAATATCATTATTATCAAAGTAAATCAAATTGTTTCAATTACTTACTAAAATTTAGTCAATTAATTAAGATTGCTTAAATCTTAAGTTACTTTATTAGCTCTAAATATTTTGTTAAATTTTATTTTTATTCTTACAGCTCAGAATTTCACTTTGAACTTTTGTTTTATTAAGCTAAATTTATTAATGAACACAATATTATCATTGACATTTCAAGCCAGTCCATTATTTCTGTTACCATCCATTAGGTATATTCTGGTGCTTGTCATAGCTGTGCCCATGACTACACTACACATTCAGTCAGGATTTCACTCATTCAGAGGTCTTCTTTTCTACATATCTAACTAAAACAACTAAATATAAAGTGGTCAATTATGTCAGATATTCAAGAACTTTATAGTATCAAGTACATATTTCTTTAAAGTAATGTTTATAGCATCTCAAATAAAGAAGGGCAAAGGTGGTAAACATGGCACTGGAAAAAGATTCATTGAGTTGGAAGGAGATATTTAATTGAATATCTTTAGACATCTTGTCATCTGCCACTGGTTCGGATCTCATTTTCTCCTTGGCATTTTGCTGGAAATCATTTCTATATATCACTGTTGATGATCATTATTTCTGAGATTTTATGAACCTTCTACTTTTTCTGTTCATTGATACTCCCAACAAGAACTTGGTGCTCATAGAAAATTAAATTAAATGGTTTTCTGAGGAATCCAGGACTGGGAATTTTAAGTACTGGAACTTTAGCTTTCAACAGATTTACTTTTTTGGTTTTTTGGTTTTTTTTTTTTGTGTGTGTGTGATGGACCCCACTCTAAACTGAGTGCAGGATATGTGGTTTCTCCAACTGGTACTTGTTCACCTTTCCTGAGCTTTGTACAGCTACACAAAACAGAGAAGAGCAGATTCTTGAAAATGTTTACATTTTCTATTGTCTGGTGCTTATCATATTCTTTGTGGTAGCTTTATGTACTTTTAATCTCAAGTCCTCACACTTACATGAAAATCTTAATGTCACTGAGCCATCTTCTCACCCTTGTTTTCTGTTATTTTTTAAATAAAACAGGTGTTTAGTATATTCTCATTACAATATTCACTATTTGTATATGATTCCTGTAACATGCCCAATTAATCTTCCTACCTATTTAATTTGAGTTTTTCTTTTCATTGAGTTTTTTGGAAGCAGTAGAATATACACATTAAGTTGACAAAAGTCCCATAACTACTGTAAACTGTTATGTTTTGTCTGTCATTAAATACTACTATCAAATGAAGGACCTCAAAATGTTCAAAACTCTTATTTAGATGCTAATACTCCTAGGAACATAAATAATTGTATTTGAAGTAATAAAGCCAATAATAGTTAGTGACTTTCTTGCAAGATCTTTGTGGTGGATGTTGGAGATGTCAAGCATAGGGCGACAGAGATGGCTTAGCAATTAAGAAAATGGTGTGTTCTTGCAGAGGACCAGAGTTTGGTTCCCAATACCTATATCAAGAGGCTCACAACTCTAGAGAGACCAACACCCCATACTGGTCTTCACAGACTGCTACATACATGGTCATATATCCACACATAGAGTTACACATAAATAATTTTTAAGAGAGAGAAGGTTGGAGTAAGTTTAAAAAATAAAAAGAGACCCAAAACTACATCACTCAGAGAAAGCCGGACTCCCAGGTGTTCTGACATGACCAGGACCACAGATGAGGGCACAAAATATGCCCCAACACTCTTGAGATCCAGGGATACAGGAACCCCCACTCAGCGAGTGGCATGGGGTTCCTTCTGGTTTATACCTGCATTTATACCAGAGAAGACCTGGGCCACTGGCTCTTCACCTACTCCTGCAACACCCAGAGGAAGCCAGACTACCAGGTTTTCCAATACTCTCAGGATCACAAGATCAGAGGAAGCTTGATCCTGGAGATCAGACACACCCAGAATCACAGGAGCTCTGACACACTCAAGATCACAGTTGAGGCCACAACTTTCACAACACCAGGCATAACTGGGAGCCCACAGGAATGATGGAAACACAATCTCCTGCCCAGGCCGAGGTACAGTTTCGATCCAGTTTGCACCTGTGACTGGAGCAGACTCAGGGCTCTGGCTCCCCACAAACTCCTACAACACCCAGAGATAGCTTGACTCCCAGGACTTCTGACACAACAAGGTCTCAGGAGCTTGGTCACACAAGGATTTCAGGATCCCAGAGACAGCTTGAAACCCAGGAGCTCCGAAACACCCAGGATCACAGAATCATAGGATCATAGAGATAGCTGGATTCTGAGGAGTTGTAACCAAACCCAGATAACAGGAGGGACAGGCTCCAGTCAGAGACAGCAAGCTAAGGTAGCACTAGAGATAACCAGATGGTGACAGGCAAACACTAGAACATAAGCAACAGAAACAAAGACTACTTATCATCATCAGAACCCAGTTCTCCCACTACAACAAATCATGGATACCCCAACACACTGGAAAGCAAGATTCTGATTTAAAATCACATCTCATGATGATGATAGAGGACTTTAAAAGGACATAAATACATCTCTTAAAGAACGACAGGAGAAAACAGATACACAGGTAGAAATCTTTAAAGAGGAAACCCAAAAATCCCTTTAATAATTATAGGAAAACACAATGAAATAGGTGAAGGAATTGAACAAAAACATCTAGGATCTAAAAATAGAAATATAAACAATAAAGAAATCACAAAGTGAGACAACCCTGGAGATAGAAAACCTAGGAAACAGATCAGGAGTCATAGATGCAAACATCACCAACAGAATACAAGAAATAGAAGAGAGAATCGCAGGTGCAGAAGATACCAGAGAAAACATTGAAACATCAGTCAAAGAAAATGCAAAAAGTTCCTAACCCAAACCTTCCAGGAAATCCAGGATGAAATGAGAAGACCAAACCTAAGGATAATAGGTATAGAAGAGAGTGAAGATAACCAACTTAAAGAGCCAGTAAATGTCTTCAACAAAATTATAAAAGGAAACTTTCTTAACCTAAGGAAAGAGATTCCCATGAATATACAAGAAGCCTACAGAACTCCATATAGACTGGACCAGAAAATAAATTCTTCCCATCACATAGTAGTTAAAACACAAAGTGAACAAAACAAAGAAAGGCTATTAAAAGCAGTAAGGGGAAAGGTCATGTAACATATAAAGGAAGACTTATCATATTAACACCATACTTCTCACAAGAGACTATAAAACCAGAAAATCCTGGGCAGATGTAATACATACCCTAAGAGAACACAAATACCATCCCAGGCTACTATACCCAGCAAAACTCTCAAATACCATGGATGGAGAAACCAATATATTCCATGACAAAAACAAATTTATACAATATTTTTCCACAAATCCAGCCTTATGAAGGATAATAGATGAAAAACTCCAACACAAAGAAGGAAACTACACCCTAGAAAAAGCAAGGAAGTAATCTTCTTTCAACAACCCAAAAGAAGATAGCCACACAAACATAATTACACCTCTAACAAGAAAAATATTTGGAACCAACAATAAATTTCCCTTAATAACTCTTAACATCAATGAACTCAATTCCCCAATAAAAAGACATATACTAAAAGACTGGATAGGTAAACGGGACTCAGCATTTTGCTACATACACAAAACAAACCTCAGCAACAAAGACAGACACTACCTCAGACTAAAAGGTTGGGCAAAAAATTTCAAAGCCATGGTCCCACGAAACAAGCTGGAGAAGCCATTCTAATATCAAATAAAATAAACTTTCAACCAATTTCCCAACTCTCATCAATGGACAAATCATGGAAACAGAAACTAAACAGAAATGTAGGGAAGCTAACTGATGTTAGGAAACAAATGGATTTAACAAATATCTGTAGAACATTTCATACTAAAACAAAAGAATATACCTTCTTCTCATCACCTCACGGTACCTTCTCCAAAATTTGACTACATAATTGTTTATAAAATGCCTCAACAGATACAAGAAGATTGAAATATTCCTTTGTGTCCTAACAAATTGCCTCAGAATAAGGCTGGTCTTCAATAACAACACAAACATCAGAAAGCCCACATACACATGGAAGCTGAACAATGCTCTGCTCAATGAGAACTTGGCCAAGGAAGAAATAAAGAAAGAAATTAAATACTTCATAGAATTTAGTGAAAATGAAGGCACAACATACCCAACATTATGGGACACAATGAAAGCAGTACTAAGAGGAAACCCCACATCTCTGAGTGCCTCCAAAAAGAAACTGGAGAGGGCATACACTAGCAGCTTGACAGCACACCTGAGAGCTCTAGAACTAAAAGAAACAAATACACCCTAGAGGAGAAATAATCAAACACAGGGCAAAATCAACCAAGTAGAAACAAAAGGAAATATACCAAACCCAACAAAACTAGGAGCTGGGTCTTTGAGAATATCAGCAAGATAGATAAACCCTTAGCCAGACTAACCAGAGGGCACATAGGCAATATTCAACTTAACAACTTCAGAAATGAAAAGGAAGACATAACAACAGAAATGAAGGAAATTCAAAAGTCATCTGATCCTATTGTAAAAGCTTATATTCAACAAAACTGTAAAATCTAGATGAAATGGGTGGTTTTCTAGAGAGATACCACATATCAATGTTTAATCAAAAGCAAGTAAAGTATCAAGAACACGTGAAAACAATTATCTATTATGATCATGTAGGTTCATCCAAGGGATTCAGGCATGGTTCAATAAATGGAAATCCATCAACATAATACACTATATAAATAAACTCAAAGGAAAAAAAAATAAATGATCATCTCAATAGATGCTGAGAAAGCATTTGACAAAATTCAAGACCCTTCATTTTGAAAGTCCAAGGATTTTTCTACTTATCTAAAAATCAATAATAATCCTTTGAAAAAAATTAACCCTGACTTTTGTTATATTGATAACTCAGAATGAGCTGGTAGTTACTTCTAGGTAACATTGCTCTATCTGTATCTCCTTTTCCATTTATTTATAATCAGACTCGATAGACATATTAGATTTTTAGGGATATATTTTTAACTTTGGTATCTGCTGATTATATATATTTGTTTCTTTGCATTGTCTTTTAGGTCGTTTTTTAATGCTATATTTTATAAGTATCATTTTATTCTTTTGTGACTATATTTTTCACATATAATTACTGCTATGTTAAATTCAAATTGCAAATTTTAACATCTTACAAAATAATTTAGTTGGTTAATTAAATACATCTTAATAACTTTCTAAATGATATTTAACATTTGTAATTGTAATTCAACTAATATTTTGATAATACCAGTGAAGTGATTAAACATTTCTAGAAATTGTAATGAATAAAAGCAGTGTGGTTATTCATATATGCCTTTCTGTATTTGACTTAATTAGTATGGAACAAGATCTATCTGTTGAATAATTATTTTTCAAGTAATATTTTTAAATCTATCAATTGAGCTCCTGGCAGTTAGTGGACCTGATTAGTCAGAAAAGTTATCTGGTGATTCTTGCAATTTTGCTATGGGATAATTTGTAAATTGATTAAATTCTCTTTTTATCTATGTGGCCTCTGGCATATCCCCTCCCTCCCCCCCTTAGCTGAAGGGCAAAGTTAACACATGCGCCTGACTGGATTAGACTGAGAAAAGTAGAGGCTTTTCTCAATTGACCTTAATGATGTTTGTAATGACTTGAATATCCTGCCTGCCATAAATCTGTGACTCTGATTGCTGACATCCTGCTTTCCAGGTATAGCGAGCACAGAAACGCAGCTTGGTTAAGTTGCACAAGTCTCTTTCTTAACATATTAGTATTTTATTTATAATAGACGGATTTACATTTTCGTACAGTATATTGTGAGCATATTCATCTCTATTATCTTTTCCTCTACCAACAACTCCAAATGACCCCTTATTTTTCAAGTTGTTCTGTCCCTATGCTCATCTCTTTTATGTGTGTACATTGCTTTTGCAGATGATCACAGTTGCTGTATTTTCATGATTGCAATAACCATTCCCTGTCCAAAACATAGCATTTTATGGTTCAGTTCAGCTCCCACATTACTTCCATTCCTTCTCCTATGAGTAATATAGATGTAATATGTAAGGCTGCACATTCCTCAGTCACCTATTCTCTGTACTTTAACTAGTTCTATGTCTGGGCCCTAACTGTATAAACAGTTTTTCTGATGGAGACTGAGAGCAGCACCAGCTTGTGTGTATAAATATATACATTAGAAGGCTGGTTAACTGTATGCCAATTTAAGAAAATGTTAGAAGTAGATGTGGCTCGATTACTTGTGCCCTCCTCCACCAAAGACTTTGGATCAGTCTTCTTTCCTGTGGAGTGAATTTTAGAACCAATCTAGAAGTGGTTGGTTCTTTTTGTAACAGTCGTGGTATTACAATTCCACAGTAGAAATTTCTTGCCTTTCAGATTGATATTCTAGCATACAGGGTCCAAACTAAAAGAAATCAATATTGATCTTCTCTTGCTCTGTGTTAACAAACAAGGAAGTGGGGTCTTGGTTGATTTATCTGTGTTTCATTCTGATGGTTTGAAGAATTACCAGCCCCCATATGTTCATATATTTGAAGGCTTACTCATAAGGGAGTAGGACTATTTGATAGGATTTGAAGAATTAGGAGGTGTGGTCTTGTTGGAGGAAGAGCATCATGTAGATGACTAGGCCATGCAAGGCCTAGTCCTTCTCTGCTTGCAGATCAGGATGTAGCTCTCTGTTACTGTTCCAGCACTATGCTGGCTGCCTTGCTCTCTGCCATGATGATAATGAAATGACCCTTTGAATGTGTCAACAAACCCCCATTTAAATGATTTTTGTAAGTGTTCCCTTGGCCTTAGAGTTTCTTAACTACAAAAGAAGAGTGACTAAGGCATATGTATTCTATGAGTGGCATATCACTCTTAATTTTTTTCTGGTTTATGTGGGACCCTCATTAGGGAGAGGCATAGACATTTTATGACAGGCAGAAGAGTAGTATATTTGGCTTTACTGACCAAATCTCTGTCTCTGTCTCTCTGTCTCTCTGTCTCTCTCTTTCTGTCTCTCTGTCTCTCTCTCTCTCTCCTCCCTCCTTCCTTCCCTCCCCTCCCTCTCCCTCTCTCTTTCACACACACAAACATACAAACACAAAACCACAGATACACATACTACCCTCTAACTTTTGACATAGCACATCTATCTTAAAATGCTAAACATTTTTAATATCTAATTTCTGTGAAACAAAGAATTTTCAGCAATTTTGAAACTGTGAATAAAACATAAACCAATAGAATTCAAAGTTACTGCCTTTTAGCAATACTTGGTTACTAAAGTTACTGACTTTCAGCAATCCTCAGTTACTATCACTGAAACTGCTGGCCTCCCTAAACCTCCCATTTAGAATATCTTTAGAACTTGTCTAGTGTAAGATTTTGAAAATACCCATTTTTCTGGAGATGACACTTCAGTTTATTATAGATTTCTATCTTTGTTAATGTCTGTTACTCAATGATACATTATGCCTTGAATGGAAAGATTCTCAATGAGGGTGAACTGCAGAATTACAGTACTAACCCAATTCTATGTTTGTGTTTCCAATTTTCTTTGTTAACTATGCCGCTAATTTCATCCACATATACATTTGGAATTGTTTTGTAGCTGACCTTTTCTAGTCACTGGCCATGTTGTTATACTTTTAAAAAGCTTCTCTTTCTTGGGAAGCAGGAATGGGTACCATCTGTGCAAAATAGAAGTGAAGGAAATAATGTGATAGATTGGGGAAAAGTGGGTGTCTGTAATTGCTTCTATCAGTGCTATAGCAGTATACTGTGCTTCATATCTACTAATTTGCAATCAGAGCTGGAGCTAATATTCCCAGTCATTTGGATAGGGATGAAATTCCTTCCCATGTTGACTCCTGCTTACCACTTAAACATGTTAGTTTCTTCTTAGAAGAGTCTCCCTGTCAGCATCAGGCATTATGTTATTCCTCATTTTATGATGAAGCAACTTGGCGCTTAAGTTCATTTTGGAACATCTGTACTTTCTATTACTAACTCAACTTTGATACCCTAATCATTTATTTGAAAATTTCTTCTGTATCTTCTGCATTTAAAAAGGAATTCAAATTCTGTTCATCAGTATGTATCTTATACAGTTGACAACTCTCTCAGTTTTGAAAATCTCTTTGTCTTTGAATTGGGTGAATGGATTAGACTGGACTTACTCCTGGTTTTCCTTTTATGCTGGAGGTTATGCCTCAGAGGCCTCTTTGTTTCTTTCCTTTTGTGCATAATTCAAAAATATTTGCATTTCTATGGATTCTGTCACATATAGCTCTATATACCCCAATACTATTCCTTGACTCATGTTACCTTCTGCCAATGCACAACTTTACAATGTTCTCCTACATTTCAGAACTGTATTAATAATCCAGATCTTCTTCTGAACCTCAGTGTAACCTACTTACTGATACCAGTTGCTTCTATCAGATATTTTCATGAGCTTTATATTTCAAAATATTTAATTGCATCAGTTAATATAGTTTAACTATTGTGATAGAACAAATAAGTCTTCCTGGAAATAAGAAGAATGCTGTGAACTAAACTGTGTTTCCCACTGAAAATTCATATACAAAGCCCAAATCCTTAATGTGAATGTTTGGGAATGGGACTTTGGGTTCAGGTGTAGATTATCTTGAGAGTAGAGTTCTCATTCAGTTCCCTTGAGTACTTTGTTTCTGTCTTTATCTTCTTCCCCAACACTTCCTTCTCATTTTCCACCAGCACAGCAATAAGGCAGCATCTGTAAAACAAGCCACTGACCATATTGGCACTGGCACCTAAGCTTACCCTTCTGCCCTCTACAATTTTGAGCTGATACATTTAAACTGAGTGATATATGCATTTGATGTCATTTGAACAGACTAAATTGCCTAGTATCACAGTAGACCTGATGTTTTCCTATAAGTCCTCAGTGGACTTTTGTAGGCATTATTACCTATTCTATAAACTGATTCCATTTTGGGGCCCTGGTTCATTCAGTGGTACCTTAATCCTGTTACATATTTGACCATGACATTATATTCATCTTTGAATTGTATTTGAGAATTCGTTCACCAAATTTCCTTTTCTAGAAAACTATAAGTGTTCTCTCCTTTTTACCCACTGTTCAATAGAATCCCACACAGGATATGATTTTCTACCAAAATTAGGATGCAGAAAAGGGGGTCTCTTTATAAAGCATTAATTTGCAATGCTTTGACAAGACTATGAAATGTTTCTCAATCTATTTGAACAGTAAAACAAAAACATCATAGATTGGATAATTTATACACAACTGAACTTTACTACTTAAAACTTTTGAGACTAGAAAGCTCAGTATCAAAGTGTTGGTAGGTTCAGTGTCTCATGAGGATTAGTTCAAATGCCATTGTTTTGATGCCATCCTCACATTGTTGAAACAACAAGGCATCTCTCTTCAACCTTCTTTTGTAATCTCTTTCATAAAGGTAGAACACTCTTAATTGCCTCGCAACTCCTCCTTTAATCCTACAAGATTGATAATTAATTTTCAGCATAGGCTTTGGAAGGACACTTTCAAAACATAACATTGGCTAATCACACAGAATAATGCAGAAACCTAAATCTAACTGTCACAACAGTAAGATAAAAAAGGATTTGCAAGAGAATGAATTATATATATCAGGTTCCTCTAGAGAACATTTAAGTGGAAGAATGAAACAAGTGAAATCAATCCTCAAAATGAGCAAACAGGGAAATACTCCTGTCAGTGCTCCTCATTGACCAAACACAACTGGAACACAGAGGACTGAACTCCATATGTGTATAATCCATATAGATCTGTCTTACAAAGAACAAGTTAGATACGAAGGGATAAAAATAGATAAAAATGTATACATTGATGTACACTGTACAATACAGCATGTGTTTCCACACTTGTCCTTTTTCTACTGCTAAGACAAAGACCAAGGTTATAAGCAACTTGAAGACAAAATGGTTCATTTCATCTTACAGTTGCCATTTCATCACTGACAGAAGTCAAGGTAATCATTCAAGATAGAAACCTAGATGTAAGAGCTGACCATGGAGGAGTATTGTCTATTGGCTTCATCTCCATAGCTTTATTAGCTTGCATCCTTCTACCACCCAGGACTACCTGCTCCATGGTAACACTAAACTAGTAGGCTGATCCCTCCCACATCAGTCATTAATAACGGAAATGTCCCACAGACTTATTTACAGTTCAGTCTAATAAAGTGTATTTCTCAATTAAGATTCCATCTTTCTACTTATGCCTAGTTTCAAGTTAAGTTGACAAAATCTAACCAGTGTAGTCCATATGTAGTGGGGATTTTGATTTCCTTAAAAATGCAGAAATATTATAGAGAAAATGTTTTCATTTTAGTCCCCAATGTGGGATATGGGGTTGCTTCGGATTGTCCACAGCAACTGACTAACATTTGCCTCGCTGACAGGAAATGGATTTGCCAGCTGCAGACAGTTTTTTGCAAGTGTGTGATATTTAGAATTTTGGGATTTTATTTTCAGAGGATATATAATTGCTAGGGCCCTAAGAGTTGGGGAGCTGTTAGTTATTAGTTGGTTGTTTTTTGTTAAGTAGTGATGCACAATGAAGAAACAACAAGAAGAAATTGGATATTCGGATGATGAAGAGCAAACTTGCACCAAAGAACTGAATACCCCTAAACAGCAATAAGTAGTCTATTGATAAAACCACCCACTTGAAGTGGAAACTTAACGGTTCTTTGTAAAGTCAGTTGTGTTGGATAGTGTTTTGCTGGGGCAAACATGTGAAGGAACATTTCACTGAAGTGGACACAGGTGAAAGGATATTTTGCTAAACAAAGCATGTGAAAGGACACATGGAATTGTGGTTCATTTGTCCCAAAATCTTGTGGTATGCAGCAGCTTCCTTGGACTTGAGCCCATTGCCAGAGTGATGTCAGTTGATACAGTCTTACATTGAATTTTGCTAGGTCAGACTGACATGCAGAAACAAGACCTATGGAGGACATGTGATGTTCAGAGGGAGTATAAATAGGACTCAATGGACAGTGACCAGAGCTTAGCTTGCTTGCATAACTAACCAGCTTCTTGGTCTCCCTTCTTTGATTCCTTGAGAGAGGCAGAGAAGAGAACTTCTCTTGGTGTCCCTGCTGGTCCAAATTCCTCTTGCTGACTCCAGCAGATTAGGTGAGTCGCATCACCACTGATGCTTTCCAGACACTAATGAACTGGACTGCTAGTATATCTGTGACGTATTTGCAAGTGGTTCAAGCTGCGGCTCCTTACCTGTGAACTGAACTGCTGATTTCCTGAAAATGCAGATGGGATTTATTCCAAAGAGCCATTTCCCTCTTATCCTTTCGTTTCCACTACTTCTGGTGGGTGGTGGGCTAGAAGGGAGGTTAAAGCATTTAAGAACCATCTTTAAAAGTAGGCTTTCTTCTTATAGGTCATTCTGTAGTAATAGATATTGTTGTTATAATTATGTTGACTCATTCACTCTTTTATTAATTCAAAGCATTATTTAGCAAAACTTCTTTGATCTCAGCATTTTTTTTTCTAAGAATACTTCAGTACACGATTTACTCATTGTCCTAGCTCTTCTTTTTTATAGTCCATGCAGGAAAGACTGTTGTCACTTTTTACAGAATTTATATGTACACACATTACAATTTAAATATTGATTATGTCAAGAACTATTTCAGGAGTGATAATCAAACTAAAATCTAAAAAATAAGTAGGAGTTAAGAAAGGATGAAAAAGAAACTTGTTCTGGAAATATGGATGAATATGTAAATTTCTTTGTAAATTTTTTGGAAGAAAACTTGAGTAGCTTAAACATCAACTTGACAGGGATCTTGCTGAGAAATGTGTGGATGACTGGTGAGGTACCAGTTCAAACTGACTTTTACAGTGAATTCCAAGGAGTTTTCTACTTATCTAAAAATCAATAATAATCCTTTGAAAAAAATTAATCCTGACCTTTGTTATATTGATAACTCAGAATGAGCTGGTAGTTACTTCTAGGTAACATTGCTCTATCTGTATCTCCTTTTCCATTTATTTATAATCTGACTTGATAGACATTTGGAAGTGCATTACTCATTGACCTCCTATATGTTTTTTATCTTTATTAAACATCCATTGAGCTCTTATTGTGATCTATGCACTATCTCAGACACATCATGTATCAAGGAGAAAATAAAAATTCCTGACATCATAAGCTTTATATTCTAAATACACTTGATCAGTGTTTAAGACATAGACAATAAAACATGTCATTGGAGGAAAGAAAAGTGAAAAATAACTTTGAAGTTTTCATTTTATTATATCAGACTTTTTTCTATAGGTAACTATGTTAATTTTATAGCTGTTTGACAAGAGGAGAAAAAGAGAACCTTTAGAATTTTGAAATATCTTGGAAAACAAGCTTCTCTCTTTCTTTTTCATTTATTCTATGTCTATCTCCTTAATCTCTTTCCCTTGCTATAAACTACCTTGAAACTCATTCTGTTTTGTACATTTGGATATTTTAATATTGAAATTTTGCCACAGGTTCAGACATTTGAACACTTGGTCCACAGTTAGTGGTGCCGTTTCGGGGAGATTTGGAATCATTAGCAGGCATGGCCACTCTGGACCAAGTAGAATGGGAGGAGGACCTTTAAGAGTTTATACTCTTGCCCCATTTCCAGGACATTTTTCTTCCCAGGAAATTCCAGGTTTTGCTTCCTGATATGATGGGCCAGATTCCTACTGCAGGCATGTGATGTTGTGTATTCCCTTAATAACTTCCCCATCTTCAACTCTACATCAAAATAAACTCCTTCCATAAATTGTCTTTGCTCATGACATTTTATGACAGTAACAGATAAGTAAATAATACACTGTAATTTTTAGTGATATTGATTATCTTTTCTGTTCACTTCATTTACATGCCAATTCATGTTTCATTCAATCTATGCTACACAAATGTCATACAATACATTTACTGTTATATTTAATTTTGACTTCACAAATGACATATCTGTATGAAAGAAAATTTAGAATAAAAAAGAAAATCAAAGAAAATAAAGTATTTCTATCCTTTTATTACTAGTAAATATTATTCTCTGAAGAGATAATACCCAGAAATTTGGTATATAACCTCATTATTTATTGAATAGCATCTCTTTTGGCATGTGCTTTATTTCTCACTATATTCTTTTCTAGTTGTCACTATCTACAAAAGTCATTAACATTTCTTACATATTTAGATTTTAAGAATGCATATGTGGCTGATTTATCTGGGCATGAACACTCTCTTAAACTCATTGACCTGTCTTTGACTTCTTGATAATGAAGCAGCTCTTTGTTTTTATATGATATTAGTATTTGAAATTGGAAGAGATAATTGCTAATTTGATTAAATAATGTCTACTCACAAACTGAAATGTGTTTCCTAAGGAGGCAGGAAATAGCTTCATGATGAAGACTTGATTAGTGACTACTATGTTGTTAATAACAATAAAATGAGTCAAAGTAGTATGCAATTTCAAGTAAAAATCTGTATACTTTGCTTGTATGAATATAAAGCATATAATATATTTTCTGAATTAATTTTGTTATGTTTATTTCCTATGTCAAATGTAGTATACTTCATCTTAAAAGTCTGAACATGAACATCTTTTTATCATTTTTTTGAAACCTATCAAAAATATACTGTAACTTTAATTTTTTAAAGTCTACTTTTAATTATGGTTCTTACAATGCTTTAACCTTCCTTTTAGCCCACCACCCACCATAGTGGAAAAGAAAGGATATAGGGGAAGTGGACCTGCTTAGAAATAGTTCTTTTGAACAACTCCCATCTGTGTTGCCTGGAAAATGGCAGTTCAGTTCAGAGGTCAGCTGCAGCACTTTTATATGTTCAAACACTTCAAGGATATTCCAGCAATCCAGTTTGTGGAGTTTGGATAACGAACAGGAATCAGCCATGGTGGCACTACTTAGCAGAGACAGCCAGCCCTCAGCCTCTGCACCAGTCAGCAGGAGGGACCTGGAAAGATGCCAGGAGAAGTTCTCCGTTGTGCCTCTCTCAGCAACCAACAAGCTAGCTGTATAAACAAGCCATGCTCAGCCTCTGTCACTGTCCATCAACTTCTGCCAAACATCACTTGTTCTCCATAGATCTTGCCTCACCACTCACCTTGCTTTAGCATGTGCATCTCTCTCAGCTGGCATCATTCTGCCAATCAGCCTGAGTCTGAGGAAGCAGCAAGAAACTGCAGCTCACCACCAGAAGGTTGTGTGTGTGTGTGTGTGTGTGTGTGTGTGTTTCTCTCTATGATGTCCTAACAAATACAGCTCAACTAAGCAATGTAAGGTATACCAATACATAAATGTTGTAAGGGAAGAATCCTTCATCATCTGTCCTTTCATATGATTGCTTAAGTAGGACATCATTTCACATGTGTCTGCTTTAATGACATGATCCTTCAAGAGTCTGACTTAGCCTTTACCTGTGTCCAATTCAGGAAAACATTCCTTCATTCATATATATATATATACATATATATATATGAATGAAGGAATGTTTCATATATATGAAAATTATATATATGTATATATAAATTATATATACATATATATAATTTATGCATAGCCAGTTTGCATATTTAAAAAACAATGATTGGATATTTTCCTCTTATTTTATCTGTCTTACATTTTTATGGAAAAGTTTAAGTCAATGTCATTCTTGATAGTGTTAACTAATCAATATTTCTGAATCCATCTACAACTTATGAGGATGTTTTAAAATATATTCACAGTATTGTGGTCACATTTCAAAATTAATAATTACTTAATGTCACCTAAAACTCAGCCCATGTATAAAATTCTATTGTTGGCAAAAATGTTCGTTCATAATTGTCATTTAAAACTAATTTTTTAAAAGATCCCCAATGTCCAGTTTTCCAGTCTCTAAATTGGAAAACAAAATCATTACTTTGTTTTACAGAAAGGCTCACCACCTAAATTTTACTGATACCCACAGTTGGGTGTTTACCATGGATTTGCTGAAAGATGGAGGTTAAACCTGGAAGCATGATTTGCATTTTGGGTAAGAATGCTTCAGGTACAATTTGGCATACTTTTTCTTGTAACAAATGATACAATATTTAGAATCCTACTGTTCCATTTTTATTGATGTTTACATTGGTCAATACACTCATGTTTATCAGCCTGAACACTCTACTTTGAACTTTAAATCAATATTTAATCTATTGGTTTTTAGCAAGTTTCACAATCATTACATTGTTCAATTACAGGTGTCTTCTATAACACCAGAATTTTAATGTTAATAGTCAAGTAGTATTTGAATTTTTTAAGTTCTAGTACTACTTTTATTTATTTATTCATCCTTTTAGTTTTTTTATTACTATTATTACTGTTACTTTTATTGTTTTACAGTCCAGTCATTACACCTCTCCTGGTCAGTGAGCTTCCACAGTTCCTCATCCCATTCCTCCTCCCCTCTGTCACCAAGAGGATATCCCCACCCACACCCCCATAGCCACCACATCTCCCTACTCCCTGAGGCCTCAAGTCTTTTGAGGGTTAGGCACATCTCACTGAGGTCTGGCCAGTTAGTCTTCTGCTGTATGTGTGTCTGGGGCCTCTGACCAGTTCATGTATGCTGCCTGGTTGGTGGCTCAGCATCTGAGAGATTTCAGGGGTCTGGGTTAGTTGAGACTGCTGATCTTCCTATGGAGTCGCTTTTCTCAGCTTCTTCCATTCTTTCCTGAATTCAACCACAGGGATCACCTGCTTCTGTCCATTGCTTGGGTATAAGTATCTGCTTCTGTCTTGGTCAGCAGCTTGTTGGGCCTCTCAGAGGACAGCCATGTCTGTATGCACACCATAGCATCAGTAATAGTGTCAGGTCTTGGAGTCTCCCCTTGAGATAGATTCCAAGTTAGGCTGACCACTGGACCTCCTTTCCCTCAGTCTCTTCTCCAGTTTTGTCCCTGCAGTTCTATTAGGCAGAAACAATTCTGGGACAGAGGTTTTGACTGTGGGATGGCAACCCCATCCCTTCATATGAAAGTTTTAAAATAAGAAAGTTTATCTATTAAGTTATAGTTTTACTCAGAGTTTATGGGGCTAACAAAAATGTTCCTTCAGAATGGCTAATGGCATAGTATAGAATGAATAGCACTCTAGGTAGGGTGATTCTTATTCTAATAACTTGTTTTTTCCTCAGTAGTGGATTATTTATAGTTCCTAAATATTGAATAGACCAGAAGAGTTCTAGTGTCATATGGGTCTCAGTCTGTGGGCCCCACTACTCCCATAGAAATGTGTTTTCTAGATCTTATTGCTTCCTTAATTTCCATTAGGTAAATTCAGAAGAAACTGTATACTTTGAGATTTTATCTTTCATACAAAAGATATAATTCTATCCTTGGGATCAGTGTCGAAGCTATATATTTTTAAGCAGTTTATTATGCTCAATACCTATACTTTTAATGAATTCAGTTTTCTCTGTGTCACCAATATTCTCTGAATCTGGTAAATGGAGGCAATATTTAAACCCTTTTGAAGGGAAAAGTGACTTCTAAAATGACCTTCAAGTGAAGATAGATTTTTTTTTGGCAGCTTCATTCAATATCTTTCTGAGAGCTATTATGTACATACAGTATTAATGATTGATATATGCATATATTCAAGCAATTGCAATATTGTATCTCAATTTTAACCCAAGAGTGTACTAACAATTTAACACTAAAATTAATTCACTTCCTTTGAGAATTCTCTTAGAACAAACTAAGGATTTTTCCCTTTTACAAAGAAAATTGGCACAAAGTTGTGTCAAAATACTGGTGGATTTGTATCAAATCCATTTATCAACTAATTTTGTAAATAGTTATATTATCACATAGTTATGATCATCCACATAAAGATTAAAAAAAGGAAATCACTTTTATCAAAAAGCCTAGGTTCACCAAAGCTGAAAATATTTACTAGCTGCACTTTTTACATAATAAATACTGGTTATGACTAATCAAACATGCTATGTGGTTGTTCATAACAATAGTGTTCTGAGGAAGCTAGGATGGAAATACATCTTCCAAATAAAAGTAAGAAATTGTTTTCTTCAAAGACAATTCTTGTTGTGTTGCCTAGGAAGTTTTTTATGTCTGTTTCCCTAATGGTACATCCCCAACCATGGTAGTATATACAAATGATTCATTAAAAATATAAATGGACTTTGGTTTATTAGTTTTAGTGTT
Source organism: Rhynchomys soricoides (assembly GCA_019843965.1). Classification (NCBI taxonomy): domain Eukaryota; kingdom Metazoa; phylum Chordata; class Mammalia; order Rodentia; family Muridae; genus Rhynchomys; species Rhynchomys soricoides. Next base: position 2,151,600 of record JADRCH010007488.1, on the reverse strand, counting down.
TATCTGAACACTGAAAGCCAATGTTAAATTCTTACTTTTATAGCTGTGTATATTAGAAGACTACTGTTTGAATACTATAGATTTTCTTTTAAAATAAGCAGTGAAGCATATCAATAATATTTTATAGACAAAAATTTAAATTATTATAGAGTAAATACATTAAATCTCAATGAAGAACAGTAAGGGTAGGCATTTTTCCATTGATTATTTCTATAGAAATATGCTTTTTCAGAAACACTATTTGCATATGCATTCATAAGGAAAAATGAATCACTTGATTTCTGTTCAGTTTGTCTGGCAAACATTGTATATTTAAGGTTCTTGAGAACACTGAGATCTCCTCATTTATCTTTATAAAGAATTTTGTGCAAAGTTCAATCGGCTATTTGGTTCTGACATTTGGAAGATACCAAACAATTCAAGAAGGTGAACCATGAAATTTGTTTAGCTTATGCCATCTAAACTAAACATTTTTGCATGTTCCTTTCAAACTGTCTTACAAAGTGAGATGGCCAGAGCATAACTTCATTTCTTATGAAAGTATCCCTCTGACGATAGGGGGACTAAACAGATGAAACCAGACTGATGCACCCATTGTCTCCAACTGATCTCTGTTTCCCACTAATCCCTACTCCCCTCCTGGTTCACTTCTTCTGCTGGTTTACCAATTTAATTTTGGTAAAATCATGAGCACATATTAGTCGCTTGTCTGAGGAAAGTTGGGTACAATTTGTAGATCTTTTAATCATATTGAGCAAGAAGTGCCTTTGAAAATCCTGACAGAGGTGTGTTTTCAGTAACATGTAATATTAAATTAAAATGAAATATTACATACATCTGTTTCTCCTGGTGGTCTCTGATTGGCTGTTAAAGGAGTTAGTCTGTAATTGCCTCGACTTTCTCCCAAATGATTGGTTTACGAGAAGATTCTTTTAAATTATTTTCCCTGCTTACATATTTACAGACAATTATTACTATCAGCCTCATTATTTTCCTAGTGTAACTGGTTTGGATCTAATAAATATAGTATATAGAACATAGCGATTAAGAGTGAACATATTTTGGAGACATGCATTTGGATAGCAATTGAATACTTGCATAACTATGTTTTCTCAGCTGCAGAATCGGGAGTAATAATACTATAAGTCTCATAGGGTAAGTGAGATGATTAAACAACATAAAGCAAATTAAGGAAAGATATTTGATGTCAGGAGCCATAATTGGACAAGCTAATAATTAGCAGGTTATTATCCTGAGATGGTCTGCTACAGATTGTTATATAATCTGTGACAGGCTCACTCTTATTGAGCAAGGCTGTAAGGGATTCATATTAGGAAAGATTCGTACTATCAATATTTTTCCTGTTATTATGAAACATATATAACAATCACTAAGTAAAAGCACACCTCTTTGGAGCAGATCTCTGCAGATCCATGTAGATGTACTGACATGTAGTGATGGTATATAAGAAATAAATGACTTCTAAAGTCTTAATGATGATCCTATAAGAATTCCTAAAATTATATCTGTGATTATTAAGCTCTTTTATAGTGGGACCGCTATTAGGCCCTTTTCTGATAGTTAAGACTGCAATGAGAACGCTGTGTCACCATTTAATTGCTCTTAAATAGTAACCAGACTTTCTCCTACTCAGAGCATATTCCAAGAGTTTGTAAAACAACCAAAGGTCATAAAAAGGGAAATAGCGATTTATTATAGGTGCTAGGACAGAAGATAAACTATTGACTGGGTTTGTCTATACAAAACTTTACTAATAATTTAGTTATGGTTTTATACATTCAGTGCACCTGTGGAGCTGAGACAGGTGATGTATGTTTAGCCAGATAATTACTCCCAATGGACATGCATGTAAACATTCTCTGTTGTAAACTTCTATTTCAATTTAGGATTTGAATTTTTTGTGTAAACTTGTGATGAACTTTGAAACATGTGATCATGTATTTTAAAAGATGTTTAAGTACTGAAGACAAAGAGAGAGAGAATAATATTTGGTTTTGCCTTTCCCCACTTAGAAGAGAATCCTTTCCTTTTTCTCACCTAGGATAATTTTTCCTTTAGAAGACTTTTTCCTTTACTAGAATTATTTCCTTTTCCCCACTTAGGATCTTTCTGCTTTACCTCTTAGATAGCTTTCATAGGAATCTTTTCACAACTTAGTAATAAACTCTATAACCACTTCTCTAAGTGTCCCATTTTCTTTTTGGATATTTACTTTATTTATATTTCAAATGTTTTTCCCTTTCCAGGTCTCCCATTCGGGAACACCCTATACCATACCCCTCCCCCTGCCTCTAGGAGGGTGCTCACCCACCCACCCATTCCTGTTTTCCCTCTCGAGCATTCTCTTACACTGGGGAATCTAACACCCTAAAGCCCAAGGGCCTCTCCCCCCACTGATGTCCAACAAAGTCATCATCTGCCGCATATGTGGCCAGCACCATGGGTCTATCCATGTGTATGCATTAGTTGGTGGTCCACACTCTGGGAGCTCCAGTAGGTCTGGCCTGTTGACACTGTTGCTCCCTCCATGGGGCTTCAAAACCCCTCAGCTCCTTCAGTCCCTTCTCCAACTCTACCGTCCAGGACCCCATGCTCAGTCCAATGGTTGGCTGTGAGCATCTGCCACTGTATTTGTCAGGCACTGCCTGAGACTCTCTGGAGACAGCTTATCATGCTTCCATCAGCAAGCACTTCCCAGCATCCATAACATTATCTGGGTTTGGTGGGTATATGTGGGATGTATCCCCAGGTGGGTCAGTCTCTGGATGGCCTTTCCTTCAGTCTCTGCTTCACACTTTCTCTCCATATTTTCTCCTGTGAGTATTCTGTTTCCCCTTCAAAGAAGCACTGAACCATCCACACTTCTGGGGTAATCAGCATCCCTGACCTCAAGCTGTACTACAGAGCAATAGTAGTAAATACGGCATGGTATTAGTACGGTGACAGGCAGAGAGATCAATGGAATAGAATTGAAGACCCAGAAATGAACCCATACACCTACGGTCACTTGATCTTTGACAAAGGAGCTAAAACCATCCACAGGATAAAAGACAGCATTTTCAACAAATGGTGCTGGTTTCACTAGCGATCAACATGTAGAAGATGCAAATTTATACATTCCTATCTCCATGTACAAAGCTCATGTCCACATGGACCAAGGACCTCCACATAAAACGAGACACACTGAATCTAATAGAAGAGAAAGTTGGGGAAATCTCCTGAACACGGGTAACAGGGTAAAAGTTCCTGAACAGAACAACAATGGCTTATGCTCTAAGATCAATAATTGACAAATGGGACCTCATAAAATTGCAAAGCTTCTGTAAGGCAAAGGACACTGTCAAGAGGACTAAAGAGCAACCAACTGAGTTGGAATGGATCTTTACCAATCCTACATCTGATAGAGGGCTAATATCCAATATATACAAAGAACCCAAGAAGTTAGAATCCATAGAACCAAATAATCCTATTTAAAAAATGGGGAACAGAGTTAAACAGAGAATTCTCAACTAGGGAAACTCAAATGGCTGAGAAGTACCTAAAGAAATGTTCAACATCCTTAGTCCTCAGGTAAATGCAAATCAAAACAGCCCTGAGATTCCACCTCACACCAGTCAGAATGGCTAAATGCCCCATTTTCTTCCTGCAACTTCCTACTAGCAGGCTGAAAGTTAGAGCCTCGAAGTTACTGCTGTGATAGTACCAAGTTCACATTGCTTAATCCTTTGCTGTTAGGCTATATGTGTTAATTGCCTAAGCCAGCAGTCTTTTACAATAGGAAAGAGCAAGAAACTTTTTAGGACTTATTAGAAGTTATCATCAGCAATTAAGTACAGTTAGAGAACTAGAACCTTCTGAGATCCTCAGACTTTAAAACCATCACCAGAGTCCTACTCCTTGTCCCAGACTCTACACACTATGGGCCAGGAGACTCCCAGCAATTAGGTAAAGCTTTTGGCACACAATACACCTTGTTAAAATTGTGTTTCATAATTATCAGACCACCCAACTAAATATTGATTTAATTTTTTAGTCAGTTCAGAAAAAGTACAACTATTTGAATTGAATTAACATTGGTTATTACTCAGAGTACTGAAATATAACTTCTACACATATAGTTCCAACTTGTGTTAGTCATGACAGTTGTTGTCACTGCATTGTATGGACCTCAGGTTTGCCATCCTTTTCTTCTTACTGATTCCTAATGAGTGCTAAAATTCATTTCTAGAGAGAATTCTTAATGGTGAAATTCACTTCCATTTATATATCACTGTCTGGATGAAAGAAGAACATCTCTCCATACTTCCTCAGCATTAAAACCTAAGAGGTATTACAGTTTGGCTGTGTTCAGTGTTATGTTCACTGGGCAAGAGATAAATAATGATACAATCTACTTTTTTTTTCTTATTCTTCAAACCAGACTGACCTCTATCTCACACAGATTTGCTTGTCTCTGCCTCCTTAGTAATGAAGTTGATGTCATGTGACACTATGTCTGTCATCATTATTATTCTTATGTTAATAATTTTTACAATATTTGGAATTTTATAAACCAGTGTAATAATTTGGAGAACTATGACCAGACTATGAAAAGCTTCTTAATAATCGTTAATTCTTACATAGTGTTTTAAACCAAACACACATTGAGAGGTCAGCTTAGGAACTTTGGGATATTCCACCAGGGTCCCTAAGAACATGGTAACCCCTCCCTTCCTGGAAGAAACAGGTTAGAGAGCACTTAGGCTGGAAGGGAGGGGCTGATTAAGTCCCTGCTATCTTATTCCCTAAAGACCAATCAATCAGTTTAAAGCCACACTGTTCTGCCAATCACATTGTGCCTAATGACTGCTGCTCTAAAAACCGTATAAATGTCCCTGAATGGGCTGCATAGGGTTGTTCTCCTGCCTTGGTGTACAGGACAACCCTAGCATGCTGGATAAATAAATTCTTCTTGAATTTTGCATCAATCCCCGCCTCCATGTGTTCACTCGAGGGGTTTCTGGTAAGTTAAGTCTCCCCAGAGTCTTATATATGGTGTGTTGGCTGGGAACCGACCCTCTGTGGGAACACACTGGAGGGCAGTGGCTTGAGCAGGTACCTCAGTTGTCTCACTGTTTGTCAGATTCTGAGTCTGTAAGTCTGTTTGAAAGTCTGAACCTTCAGATTGCTTTCAAGCTACAGGGGCCTCTGAGAGCCCATGATGTTAATGGTGGTCAAGTGTGGTGTGCAGACATGACTTAAAGTTGCAACCATGGGGGGGGGGTTGGGAGGATGCTTCAGGCCCCAATGGAAGGAGTCTGGAAGGCTCTTCTCCTTCTAGAAACAGCAAGTCTTGCTGTAACCTGGTTTATCTGACTTCTGCTGATGCAGCAGAGCCACCTGGTTTATCTCAGCACAGCTGGAGCTGGCTGAAAAAGTCTGTATTTCATCCATGGAAGGGGTGAACTGTGTGTTGATTGTCTCTCTCTGTGTTCTTGAACCTAGACACCTGCCCATGGTGTTGGTATCTCATTCTGTGTTCTTGAGCTTAAACTGACTGATGTCTTTTTTTTTTTTTTTTGACATTTGACAGACTGAATTTACCCTATTAGACATCCTAGTTAATCACTGGAGGGATGTTAGGAAAAGAGGAGAAAACTAGGAAGAGGGGAAGGACCCTCCTCTCCTCTCATAGATAAAGGCCTTTCATTCTCCCAAGACCCGCCTCACAGGTTCTGGCCGTCAGGAGAAAGGAAGCCCAGGAGGAGAGATCTGGAACTGAGAAGAAGTCAATCCTCCAAGACCCTTCAACAGTGAACCTGTTACTACAAGACCCTCTTTTTCCATATCCCCCTACCCTGGCCCCTATGGCCCTGCTAGCAGCAGCACTGGTCCCGGGATCCTCAACCCATATGGGACCTGGATTGTTGCACCCCACCCTTTACTGGAGGGAAGATCGGGAGGAGACCCCATCCCTCTTTCCAAGGGGCCAATTAATCTTTTTGAGACTGTCTTATTTACTCATCAGCCCATCTAGGATGATATCCAACAACTCATGAGAGTGCTCTTCATGACCAAAGATAGAGAGAAGATAATGCAGGAAGTTAGAAGGAATGCCCCCTCAGACACCATACATTGACCAGGCTATTGTCTACAGTGGGCTTTCTCTGACTATGGCAGAAGGTAAGGGGCATCTAAAGGTCCACCACCAGTCTCCACTGGCAGATCTTAAGGGACTGAATGGTAACCCACAAATCTGACCAAGGTACATGAGCATAAGCAGGGATAAGTTGCCCTAAGCCTTTCTAGAGCAGCTCATGGAGGCATTCTGCCAATTTACACCCTATGTCCCCAGCAGCAAGGAGGACAAAAGCTACTATGACAATAGCTTTTATAGACGAGGCTAGTAGAGATAACAGGAAAAAGCTTCAGAGGCTAGAAAGACAGGATAGGCCTTTGACAGAGTTAGTGTAGGTTTCTGAGAAAGTCTACCACAACAAGGAGACAGAGGAAGAAAAGGAGCAGAAAAAGAGAAAAAAAGAAAAGCAACAGGGAAGAAATCTACAGAGTCCTCGCTCTCACATTAGAGGATGAATACAAGTTGTTTGAGGCCTTGGACAGGGCACCCCAGGGCCTATACTTGTGGTTTGAGCCTTTCCCCAGGCCTTCGGTGATTCAGCAGGGATGGGAAGGGCTACCATCCAGACCCCCATCCATGTGGAGCTCAGATCCCAAGCCTCCTCAGTGTCTGTATGCCAATATCCGATGTTGAGGGAGGCCCCGAATGGAATCAGGCCCCATATTACCAGACTCCGAGAACAAAGGATCCTGCAGAAACGCCAATCGGCTTAGAATACTCCCTTCCTGCCTGTGAAGAAACCTGGGACCCATGACTAAGGAGGACTGGCTAGAGAGGACTACATGCCTCTTGGAGGAGCTGGGAAGATCGGTATACAGAGCCTCTACCAAGAAAGCCAAATTTGCCAGAGAAATGTAAGTTATTTGTGCTACCTCCTGAAATACAGCCAGTGCTGGCTCACCAATGCTCGAAATGAGACCATCCTGCACATCCCTCCTCCGCAGAGCCCCAAGCAGGTACAGAAATTCCTGAACATGGCTGTTTTCTGCCGGCTATGGATCTCACAGTTTGTTAAATTGTCTGGCCCCCTCTACCTCCTGACTAAAAATGAACAGCACTTCCATTGGGAGGATGAAGAGCAATAGGCTTTTGACACCATTAAGCAGGTTCTGCTCAATGTTGGGAGCCGCCTGAGCGCCCACATCCGCCATTACAAGATAGCGCCTACATCTGGCCGAGGACAAGTTGTAAACAGGCTAGTGCGCATGCACCAGGTAATTTTCCACCTCAGAGTCTCAGCCTCTCTCGTGGCGGCATCTGGCCTGGTGTGCGGGAGCCAATGGGGAAGCTCCATGTCCCAGGCAAGCGCTGTGACCCATATAAAGGGCGAGTATTCTATTGTTCTGTGTCTCCACTCGTGGCCAGCTTATGCTCTCCCTCTCAAGATGCATTAAAGCTGTTCCTGCAGAAGGATCCTATGTGTGCCGCGTCGTTCTTGCTGGCGAGACCGTAGCGCGGGACAGCTCAAGGCCCCTGCTCTAAGACTACCTGATGCCAGAAGATCTTTCCACCTTTATGTGATTGAGAACAGGCGGATAGCCAACGGGGTGCTCACCTAGTAGCTAGGCCCCTGGAAGCTCCCAGTTGCCTATCTGTCAAAGAAATTAGACCCTGTCACTGGTTGGTGGCCTACTTGCCTACAGATAGTGGCAGTGGTGGAGGTTCTAGTTAAAGACACTGATAAATTGACTCTGGGGCAGAACCTGACTGTGACATGTCTTGGCAATCTTTGTTCACCAGCCCGTGGATTGATGGCTGACTAATGCCTGCATGACTCATTATCAGACTCTGTTGCTAAATTCAGATTGGGTGACCTTTACATCACCAGTGGCCCTCAACCCAGCCATTTTGTTACTTGACCCTAACCTCGACCTGCCAGATCATGATTGCCAGCAAATTATAGCTGAGGACCAGGGATGGAGATAGGACTTGTCAGATTGGCCTCTCCTCAATGCTGAGGTGACTTGGTTCACTGACAGCAGCAGCTAACTGGTGGAGGGACAAGAAAAGGCAGGGGCCACCATTGTAGATGGGTGTCAGCCCAAAAGGCAGAACTGATAGTTCTGACCAAAGCCTTGGACCTGGAGGCAGGCATAAAGATCAAGATCTACACGGATAGCAGGTATGCCTTTGCCACACCCCATGTCCACAGGGTTATATGCCAAGAGAGAGAACTGCTCACACCAGATGAAACAAGCAAGAAATAATCCTGGATCTCTTGTATGCCCTAATGAAGCTGGTAACCCTGAGTGTTATTCATGCCCAGGACATCAGAAAAGAAGAAAGCCAGTGGCCTGAGGCAATAACCAGGCAGATCACATGGCTTGAGAAGTGGCAATGCAGGAGCCTTTCCTGGTTCTGGGCCTGCAAGAAACACCTGGTTGGAAATGGGACTAGACTAAGGGATGGCTTCACTTAGAATAGACTGAAGAAGAAAGGACTAAGATTGCTAGTCACCATACCAACTATTACCTAGAGAAGAGAGGGAAATCACACACATTAAAGAAAACTATGCTCCCCAGAAAACAAGCAAAAGACTTACTAGGCCAAATGCACAGATGGACTCATTAAGGAGATAAAAAGCTTGTCCAAGCAGTTAAGGGACCTAAACTATATTTAATATGACTCAGGTTTTGGGCCAGATAGTAGAACAGTCTAAGGTATGCCAGCAAGTGAATGTTTATGCAGCCAAGAATAAACAGGACAAAAGACCTAGGGGAGAACAGCCTAGAGTATATTGAGAAGTCGATTTTACAGAATTAAAGCCAGAAAAATATGGTTACAAATACCTTCAGGGGTTTGTAGATACTTTCTCTGGATGGGTTGAGGCATTCCCCACCAGCAGGAAACAGCAATCATGGTATCGAATAACATATTAGAGGAAATTATTCCGAGGTTTGGAGTGTCCAAGGCAAGTGGATAAGACAATGGTCCCGCTTTTGTCTCTCAGGTAAGCCAGGGGTTGGCAAAAGTACTGGGGACAGATTGGAAACTTCATTGTGAGTACTGACCCCAAAGCTTAGGGCAGGTAGAGAGAAAATGAACTGAACCTCCAAAAAAGAGACCTTAACTAAATTGACCATGGAGTCTGGCTTGAACTGGGTGGTGTCCCTCCCCTTGTCCCTGTTCTGAGCCCAGACCACCCCCTACCATTTTAACCTGACCCCTCTTGAGATCCTGTATGGTACCCCAACTCCCTTGGTGTCCACTGGGCCCTCCCAGGAGGTATCCCACAGAATAAGATTTGGCCCAAACTGTCTGCTTTAAATGTTCCAGGGATGCCAGAAACCCCTCACAGATTCCAGACTGGTGACTGGATCTAAAGAGGCATTGGGCAGTCTCTGGTACCCCGATGAAAGGGAGCCATCTTGGAGCTGCTAGCTACTCCCACAATCCTCAAGGTAGACAGTTTTAAGGTCTGGGTGCACGCTTCTCATATGAAACCTGCAGATGCCCCACTCCCCAGAGATCCCTGCTGGACCATACAGAAGATGGACAATCTGCTCAAGCTCAAGATCACTCGAACTTGATCATAACTGCTTGTGGTACCTTTGGACAACAATCACTGTCTTCCTTCTGTTGTGGTTGGAGGTGGCTGGGGCAGCCTCCAGGAAGTCCGCTTTGGTCTTGCAAAGGGAAAATTATGACAGTCTGAAGGCAGCCATTGATTTTGACACAGAGAGAATAAATGCTTCCATCAGTCATCTTAAAGAATCACTGACATCATTATCAGAAGTAGTACTACAGAATAAGAGGAGATTAGACTTAACTTTTCCTCCAGCAAGGAGGACTATGTGCTGCCTTAGCTCAAAAATGTTGCTTTTATGTAGATCATTCTAGGGTTGTTAAAGATTCAATGGCCAAGGTGAGAGTAGAGTTAACCAAGCAGAAGAGAGAGAGAGAAACCAGTGTCAGGGCTTGTTCTAGTCTTGGTTTAACTCCTTCTTTTAGTTAACTACCCTCATAGCTACCTTGTTAAGACCTTAATTGTTCTCCTGCTATTGTTGACTTTTGGCCTCTACATTTCAAACTATTTGGTTGCTTTTGTTAATGAGCACATAGGTGCAGTACAGCTAATGATCTTAAAACAGAAATACAAAGAATTAGATACAGAAGACCAGGAGTATGAGCAGCATAGCTATCAACAATAGCTTCAGGATTGAAGCATGCACAAGAAAAAGGGGAATGAGAAGTCAGCTCAGGAACTTTATGATGTTCCACCAGGACCCCTGAGCATGTAGGTAACCCTCCCCTCCTGGAAGACACAGGTTAGAGAGCACTTAGGCTGGAAAGGAGGGGCTCATTAAACCCCTGCTACCTCATTTCCTAAAGACCAATCAGTTTAAAAGTCATACTGCTCTGCCAATCACATTGTCCCTAATGGTTGCTGCTCTAAAAATCATAGAAAAGGTCTCTGAACTGGCTGTGCAGGGTTGTTCTCCTACCTTGGTGTGCAGGACAACCCTAGCATGCTGGTTCAATAAATTCCTCTTGCATTTTGCATCAATCCCCAGCTCCATTTTTTCACTTGGGAGCTCTCTGGTAAGTTAAGCTCCCCAGAGTCTTACAACAGCTTTTAAGGTTAAAGGAGATAGAAAAGTCAGGCCTAGTATTTGTAAATTGAAAAATTAGTAAATTCAGCTTCAGAGAAAACATTTCTCTTATAAATTTATCCAATTTTGTTTTGTTTATTTTGTTTATTATGTTTATATTCAGTAATTATATGCAATGTGAAGTTTTCTATCTGGTAACATACAACAGTAAAGGTTCTTCAGTTTATAGCACTTACATTTCTTGTTCTTGTTTATGTTCTTTATCTCCCTTCCTTCCTTCCTTCTTTCTGTCCTTCTTTCCTTTGTTCTTTTCCTTCTCCTATTCTTATTATATTAGTTAATAATTACTTATTAAATAATAGCATGAATAATTAAGAAGTCATGAATATGGGAGGGAGAAGTAAGCACACAGGGGAAAATTTGGTGGTTAAGAAGGGTGGGAGCAGGAAACAGTGTGCAGAGAGACAGGAGAGAGATCCAGAGATCCAGGAGAATGAATGGAAATGTGTAGCTGATAAGAATTGTTATGTGGGAGAAATATTTAGGGAGTTCCAGGCACTTGAGATGGCAGAGGCTCACAGGAGTCAATGTGGGTGACATTAGCCAAGATACCTAACAGTGGAGAGGTGGAACTTGAAGAGGCCACCTCCTGTAGCCAGGTAGGACTCCCTGTGAATGGACACCAACCCACTCACAAAACGTTCGAACCAAAATTTGTTCTGTCTAAAAGCAATGCAGGAACAAAGATGGAGCTAAGACTGAAGGAATGGCCTACCAATAGCCAGCCCTAATTAAAACCCACCCCATGGGTAAACAGCAGTCTCTGACATTAATGTTACTCTGTTAAGTTCATAGACAGGGGGCTAACATACATGTTCTCTTAAAGGCTCTACCCAGAAGCTGACTGAAATAAATTCAGATACCCGAGAAAGCAACCCACCCACTTGTGTTGAGGAGCCAGCGGAAGGAGGGCTCAAGACGCAGGGACTGAGGAAAAGCTGGGAGGTAAGAGCCTGCCTGCTTCCACCTGTGGTGGGAGTCCCCTGCCTGGGCCACCAGGCCTCCATAGACAAACAGCACAGGGAGAGAGCGAGCTGCTCCCTTGTGTAGAAAAGCCAGCAACAGGAGGACTCCAAACACAGGGTCTGAAAAACAGCCTGGAGAGAAAACTGGTCTCCCAGGATAATTGACATCTGGGCTTGAAGGAAAGACAAGCCATCGTCAGAGAGAGAAAGACCAGCTAAAACTATAGATAACCACATGGCGAAAGGCAAGGGCAAAACACAAGGAACAGAAAGCAAGACTACTTGGCTTCATCAAAACCCAGCTCTCCCATCACAGCCAGCCCTGGAGACCCAAACACACCAGAAAAGTAAGACTCAGAATTAAAATCACTTATCAAGAGGATGATAGAAGATTTGAAGAAGGAAATAAATAACTCCCTTAAAGAATTATGAGAGAACACAGGTAAAAAACTGGAAGCCATTAAAGAGGACACACAGAAATCCCCTGAAGAATTACAGGAAAAGACAATCAAATGGGCAGAATTACAGGAAAACACATTCAAACAAACGAACAAAACAATTCAGAAATTAAAAACAGAAATAGAAACAATAAAGAAATCACCAAGGGAGACAACCCTGGAGTTAGAGAACTTAGGAAAGAAATCAGGAGACATAGATGCAAGCATCACCAACAGAATACAAGAGATGGAAGAGAGAATCTCAGGTGTGGAAGATACCATAGAAAACATGGACACAACAGTCAAAGAAAACACAAAATGCAAAAAGCTCCTAACCCAAAACATCCAAGATATCCAGGATGCAATGAGAAGACAGAACCTGAGGATAATAGGTATAGAAGAGAGGGAAGACTCCCAACTTAAAGGACCAGTAAATATCTTCAACAAAATTATAGGAGAAAATTTCCCTAACCTAAAGAAATAGATGAACATAAATATACAAGAGGCCTACAGAATGCCATATAGACTGGACCAGGAAAGAATTCCTCCCATCACATTATAGTCAAAACATCAAATACACAAAACAAGGAAAGAATATTAAAAGCAGTAAGGGAAAAAGGTCAAGTCACATATAAAGGCAGACCTATCAGAATTACACCAGACTTCTCACCAGAGACTATGAAAGCTAGAAGATCCTGGGCAGATCTCATACAGACACTAAGAGAACACAAATGCTAGCCCAGGCTGCTATACCCAGCAAAACTCTCAATAATCATAGATGATGAAACCAAAATATTCTATGACAAATCCAAATTTGCACAGTATGTTTCCACAAACCCAGTCCTGCAAAGAATAATACATGGAAAATGCCAACTCAAGGAGGGAAACTACACTCAGGAAAAAGTAAGAAAGTAATCTTTCAAAAACTCAAAAGAAGATAGCCACACAAACAATATAAAGAACATAAAAAATAACAGGAATAACAATCGCTATTCTTTATTATCTCTTAACATCAATGGTCTCAACTCCACAATAAAAAGACATAGACTGACAGACTGGATCCATAAACAGGACCCAGCATTTTGCTGCATCCAGGAAACGCACCTCCATGTTAAAGACAAAAACTACTTCAGAGTAAAGGGCTGGAAAACAATTTTCCAAGCAAATGGCCCCAAGAAACAGGCTGGAGTAACCATTCTAATATCGGATAAAATTGACTTTCAACCAAAATTCATCAAAAAGGATGAGGAAGGACAGTTCATACTAATCAAAGGAAAAATCTACCAAGAAGAACTCTCAATTCTAAACATCTATGCCCTGAATGCAAGAGCTCCCACATTCATAAAAGATACTCTACTAAAGTTCAAAGCACACATTGCACCTCACACAATAATAGTAGGAGACTTCCAACACCCCACTATCAACAATGGACAGATCTTGGAAACATAAACTAAACAAAGACACAGTCAAACTAACAAATGCTATGAACCAAATGGATTTAAAGATATCTATAGAATATTTCATCCTGCATCAAAAGAATATACCTTCTTCTCAGCACCTCAGGGTACCTTCTCCAAAATTGATCATATAATTGGTCACAAAACAAACCTCAACAGATATAAGAAGATTGAAATAATCTCATGTCTCCTATCAGATCTCTACGTATTAAGGTTGGTCTTCAATGGCAACAATAACAGCAGAAAGCCCACATACACATGGAAGCTGAACAATGCTCTGATCAATGATAACTTGGCCAAGGAAGCAATAAGAAGGAAATTAAAAACTTCCTAGAATTTAATGAAAATGAAAGTACAACTTACCCGAACCTATGGGACACAATGAAAGCAGTGTTAAGAGGAAAACACATAGCTCTGAATGCTTCAAAAAAGAAAATGGAGAGAGCATACACTAACAGCTTAACAGCAGATCTGAAAGTTCTAGAACAAAAGAAGCTAATACACCCAAGAGGAGTAGAAGGCAAGAAATAATCAAATTAAGGGCTGAAATCAACCAAGTGGAAACTAAAAGAACTATATGAAGAATCAACAAAACCAAGAGCTGGTTCTTTGAGAAAATCAACAAGATAGATAAACCCTTAGCCAGACTAACCAGAGGGCACAGAGACAGTATCCAAATTAACAAAATTAGAAATGAAAACGGAGATATAACAACAGACTCTGAGGAAATTAAAAAAATCATCAGATCCTACTACAAAAGCCTATATGCAACAAAATTGGAAAATCTGGAGGAAATGGACAAGTTTCTAGATAGATACCAATTACCAAAGTTAAATCAGGATCAGATAAACCATCTAAACAGTCCCATAACTCCTAAAGAAATAGAAGCAGTCATTAAAATTCTCCCAACCAAAAAGAGCCCAAGATCAGATGGGTTCAGTGCAGAATTCTATCAGACCTTCAAAGAAGACTAAATACCAATACTCTTCAGTCTATTCCACAAAATGGAAATGGAAGGAATACTACACAATTCATTCTATGAGGCCACAGTTACACTGATACCAAAGCCCCACAAAGACCCAACAATAAAAGAAGACTTCAGACCAATTTCCCATATGAATATCGATGCAAAATACTCACTAAAATTCTTGCAAACTGAATCAAAGAACAAATCACAACTGATCATTCACCATAATCAAGTAGGCTTCATCCCAGGGATGCAGGGATGGATCAATACCTGGAAATCCATCAATGTAATCCACGACATAAAAAAATTCAAAGAAAAAAGACCACATGGTCATTTCGTTAGATGCTGAAAAAGCAGTTGACAAAGTTAAACATCCCTTCATGATAAAAGTCTTGGAAAGATCAGGAATTCAAGGAACAGTGGCCAACATCAAACTAAATGGAGAGAAACTCGAAGCAATCCCACTAAAATCAGGGCCTAGACAAGGCTGCCCTCTCTCTTACTACCTATTCAATATAGTAATTTAAGTTCTAGCTAGAGCAATCAGACAACAAAAGGAGGTCAAAGGGATACAAATTGAAAAGGAAGAAATCAAAATATCACTATTTGCAGATGATATGATGATATATTTAAGTGACCCAAAAAACTCCACCAGAGATCTGCTACAGCTGATAAACAACTTCAGCAAAGTGGCCAGACACAAAATTAACTCAAGCAAATCAGTAGCCTTCCTATACTCAAAGGATAAACAGGCTGAGAAAGAAATTAAGGAAATAACAACCTTCACAATTGTCACAAACAATATAAAATATCTTGGTGTGACTCTAACCAAACAAATGAAAGATCTGTATGACAATAACTTCAAATCTCTGAAGAAAGAAATTGAAAACTTCAGAAGATGGATAGATCTCCCATGCTCATGGATCGGCAGGAATAATATAGTTAAAATGGCCATCTGCCTAAAGTAATATACAGATTCAATGCTATCCCCATCAAAATCCCAACTCAATTCTTCATAGACCTATAAAGAGCAATTCTCAAATTCATATGGAATAACAAAAAACCCAGGATAGCAAAATCTATTCTCAACAATAAAAGGACTTCTGGGGGAATCAGCCTCTCTGACCTCAAGCTGTACTACAGACCAGTAGTGATAAAAACTGCATGGTATTTGTACAGTGACAGGCAGGTTGATCAATGGAATAGAATCGAAGACCTAGAAATGAACCTACACACTTATGGTCACTTGATCTTTGACAAAGGAGTGAAAACCATACAGTGGAATAAAGACAGCATCTTCAACAAATAGTGCAGGTTCAACTGGCAGTCTACATGTAGAAGATTGCGAATTCATCCATTCCTATCTCCCTGTACAAAGCTCAAGTCCAAGTGGATCAAGGACCTGCAAATAAAACCAGATACACTGAATCTAATAGAAGAGAAAGTGGGGAAGAGTCTCGAACACTTGGGCACAGGGAAATGTTCGTGAACAGAACACCAATGGCTTGCGCTCTAAGATCAAAAATCAACAGATGGGACCTCATAAAATTACAAAGCTTCTGTAAGGCAAAGGACACTGTAAATAGGACAAAATGGCAGCCTACAGATTGGGAAAAGGTCTTTACCAATCCTTTATCCAATAGAGGGCTAATATCCAATGTATATAAAGAACTCAAGAAGCTTGACTCCAGAGATCCAAATAACCCTATCAAAAAATGGGGAAGAGATCTAAACAGAGAATTCTCAACTGAGGAAACTCGAATGGCCGAGAGGCACGTAAAGAAATGTTCAACATCCTCAGTCCTCAGGGAAATGCAAATCAAAACAACCCTGAGATTTCATCTCACACCAGTCAGAATGGCTAAGATCAAAAACTCAGGTGACAGCAGATATTGGCGAGGATGTGGAGAAAGAGGAACACTCCTCCATTGCTGGTGGGAATGCAAGTTGATACAACCTCTCTGGAAATCAGTTTGGTGGACCCTCCGAAAAATGAACATAATACTACCTGAGTACCCAGCTATTCCATTTCTGGGCATATACCCAGAAGATGCTCCAAAATGTAATACAGACACATGTTTCACTATGTTCATAGCAGCCATATTTATAATAGCCAGAAGTCAGACTCTTCTTGAGATAAATTCTATGTGGCTGGATTTTGAATCTATATTTTTTCTTTGTTGTGTTTTGTTCTCTCTTGTTCATTCTTTTTTTCTGTATGAGACTGGTACTTTGCTGCTTTGGAAAAGCAAGCCGTATTAGAGATTTGAAGTCTGATTATTTTAACTGTTGATGTATCTATAGTACTCAGGTATTTCCAACAGAGGACAGATTCAGTCTTAAGTCTCAGAAACTGAAGATTTAAACCCAGTATTCTACAAGTTCTCACAGATGACTCTTCTAAATATGACCTTTAGGAATTAGAAATTCAGAAAGGCAGCATCATTATCTTTACCATTGTTTACTTCAATTTGAGATTCTATTATTGTTCCATAATTTCTCTTTTACTTGATTCATCCAAATTGTTCAAATTGGGCCACCTTTCATGATGTAAAAGTTTGAGCTAACTTCAGTTCTCTGATGAGTCATATTAAATAATGCAAATGGGGTATTGGAATAAAGCAAAAGTACTTTGCCTAGGATTTAGTAGAGCCTCGAAGTCAATTATATTAAAGTTTTATTCTAACTAACTTTATAGCTGTCTTAGGACAAAATCTGATGCATTTTCATAGCTAATCCAAGAATACCTATAATGTAGTGGTGTTTGAGATAAGGGCTTCAAGGCTGGCCCTCTTTTATACTGGATACCATTTTGAGAAAGGAATTAGTTATATTTTTCATTACAAAAATTATATATGAAATCAGATCCTAAAATCCACAGTAATTCTCAGAAGAGTGCAACTGAAGTTAACTACCTGACTCCTGTTTATGACTCAGAAGCCATTTAGTTTTTCATTCCAACAGAAGAAATGTCTAATTGGTGAAAACAAGCAGACCATAATTACTTTTGATATATGTATCAGTGTCTTTTAACCCACATGTAATATTATAATCCAGTACTATTGTTATTTATATTTTTCACAAAAAAATAAGATTTAGAGAACATGGTCAAACACTCCCAGATGTTAAATGTTTGACCTATCAATAGGATTTAGTTTAGATTTAGAGAACATGGTCAAACACTCCCAGATGTTAAATGTTTGACCTATCAATAAGATTTAGTTTAATTACTGGAGAGTCAATCCACATCATCATTATTACCACTACTATAGCCACCACTATTACCACTATATGTTCATACATGTGTCTGCATGAAGTTTATAAGAATGTCATATTATCAATTAATAGATAATACAAAAACTATTCCACAAGTAATAAAACATTTAAGTATAAATGTAGGTAGCTAAAACTTTTAGTAATAGTAATCTCTGTTAAATAGAATAATGCATTAATTCAAAATATTTTAAAGAGTTTGAATGTATTAGTTACATTGATCTTTTTTTGGGATTTTTATCTGTAATATGGAATCTGAAGCTAAATATAACAGAATAACTAACAAAAATATTAAGTATATATAACCAAGAAAAGTTAACTATTTTTCAATATTATGTACTTCATTAATCAATAACAATGAAGAATCAACAAATGAGTGAAATACAAATATTGCATTTAATACTTAAGCACCTTTATAAACCAAAACAGTGATAGGTATCAAAACTAAATGTGAAAAACATAAAATATATATTTTTTGTAATAATATATAAGGATACATTAGTTGCAGTTCCATAAGTTGCCATTAAATGTAAAAAAAAAAAGAATGTTTCATTGAGAAGATGTAATGGCTGAAACTGTGGTAGTATTTGAGAAAATTAAGATATCTGGGCATATATGAAATAGATTTTGGAGGTAATATAAAACACCATGACCCTTGGCTGTTAGGATATGAGTAATATGAATACAAATGAAATTGAAAGATTTTATAATAATCTCTAAGAGAATATATCCTTTACTGAGAGGAGAAAACTAGGAAAAGGCAAAGTTTCAGGGAATGATTAAGTACTTTTGACTACATCAAATTTTATGGATAAAAATTATGATATGTTTTAAGGATAGGGGAGGCTCAGTGATATCTCAGTATGTTCAATCTGACTTCAGAGTCACTCTCAACCTGTCTCTGTCTCCTGAATTTTGGGATTGCTTGTTGTTACCATCTTGCTTAGATTTAAGGTAGATTTTAATCAATTTACATATGCATATTTAAAAGGTACTTTGATAATAAATTTGGAATTCTAAAGGAAAGTCAATGCCAGCCATAGGTTTATGAACCATGAACTGTATATTATATTTAAGAATATGATACTACATTTTTTAAGGAATGGTAAATTTTTCAATATATAAGAATAGGGTTTTTTTGAATATCAGTGAATATGAAGAGGCATACCACAGTGCTGCATTCTTTTTCTATGTGTGTAGGTATTTAGCCTGCATGTATGTTTATGTAAGATATGGTGTCTGAAGGGGCCAGAAGAGGAGGATAGTTCCCTTTGAATTGAGTAATAGGTGGTTATGAGTCAAGATATGAGTACTATGAATTGAATCCTGGTCTTCCAGAAGAATGAAGAGTGCTCGTAACCACTGAGCTATTTCTCCAGAATCACTACTCCCAAAAATGCTCTTAAGAGGTCAACTGCTATATTTTTCCAGCTTAGGTTTTTCTTCCAATTTGAGTCAATTAGAGAGGATTTTCAGTGGGAATTTTCCAGAGGAAGTATACAGATGTTCAAATATTTAGCTATAAAGACCTTCTTCATGATATTGTTTGTTTAAAAATAGACAAATCATCCAAATATCTAAGAAGCCAGGAAATAGTCACATCATACACAAACTACTTAAAAGAAGATAAATATATTTGTGTGTACATTAAATTAAAATTTTCATAAATATTTAAGGATATAGAAATTAAAGCAAGCCAACAACTCAACATTTTAGATACAAAGTAAATTGTCATATAGGCACATACATAATTAAGAATTACAATTAAGTTTAACATTAAATAGGTCTAAAAATAAAAGGAAAAGATAGAAAAGGAATTGGTTAAGATAGATGAAGGGTAGTGTCTGGAAGCAACTTCTTAGAGATTTGGAGTGACTTGAAATTAAACCAATATCTGGCCCAACATGAGACCCATCCTATGAGCAAGCACTAATCCCTGACACTATTAATGATGCTCTGTTATGCTTACAGACAGGAGCATGTTGTCCTCTGAGAGGGTCAACCGATTGACTGACACACAGATGGAGATACCCACAGCCAAACAGCATTGGTCTTGGGGACTTTTGTGGAAGAATAGGAGGAAGTATTGCAGATTTTGAAGGGGATAGGAACCCCACAGTAAGACCATCAGAGTCAACAAACCTGGATTATTGGGGCTCTCAGAGATTGAACCACCAACCTGAGGTATCCAGAATTGAAAGCTTGAAGCTCTCTGAGACCCTTCCACTGTTAATCCCAGGCCATTACAATCTGACTACAAGCTGCACATATAATATACTCAATTTAACTTAGACCAATGACCAAAGAGAATATTGTATCAATAGTAAACATACATTGAAACATAGATGTGAACCATAGTTGTAAAGTAGAACACAAGATGTAATAATATAATATTACTGCGGATGATCAGGATTAAATAACCCTTTCCCACAGAGCAATAAAGTACAATGTTATACTTATTTCACAACTACTTTAAAATATATGTTTAGTATTTGAATTTCTTACTAATAACATTTTGAAAAACTAAAACAAATCATGAAAAGAAAATGGGAATACTTAATTAAGGCTACTTAATTATTTGATGATATAATATTTTATTAATTCTTTAAGAATGTCATACATACAATATATTTGGCCATTTTCAATCCCCACAACTTCCTTTAAGTTCTCACAGTCCCTAATGCCTCCTAACTTACTCCTAAATAAACTGCTAAGTTTAATTGGTACTACCCACTTGATCATGTACCTGGGGTTACCAATAGCACATGTCAGCCCACCAGGAGCCATGCAATCAAATGGAATTGAGTCTTCCTCCCCTAGATGCCGCCAGTGGTCAGAGTCAGTAGGTCCTGAGCTAGTGGTAGAATCTCAGGACCTCATTCTCCCTCTATCTATAACATTGCCTGCCTTGATCTTGTGCAAGTTTTGCACAAGTAGTCATAGCCACTGTGAATTCATCAGTGCAGTGGTTCTGTCATGTTCAACATATATCATTTCACCATGGATCTACTCAACCTATGGCTTTTAATAATGTTTCTACCCTGCTTGCACAAGAATCCCTATGACTTGGGTTGAAGGAGCAGTATAAATATCCCATTTACAGCTGAGAACATCCAATACACTTTTTCTGTGCTTTTTGACCAGTGTAATTTACTGCCTTAGCCACTGTCAATTGCACAAAGAAATTTCTATTATGAGCTCTGAGAGCTGCATTAACAATGGGCAGAGGGATACTAATTTAGAGGGCAGTTTGATTCTACGTTGATTTAGCAAAAATGGTCCTAGTATATTCAGACCTGTGACCTGTGAGCTCTTCAACCATGGATTCACTTATGAGTTACAACAGCCAGAGTAGGAAGATATCACTAAAGGTGCAATAAGTGCCACTCATATGCCAAAGGCAACTATCAGGTGTATAATTAGACAAAAGGTTCACTGAACAGAATGGAAATAATTCCTGCTACTGTAAATCTAGTTTGATCACCAATGATGCAGAGGTTATGTACATTAGGAGAGAATCCACAACCACCATTTTGCTTGATTAGAGTAATTCCTTGCTTTATTCTAAATCTTATACCCACAGATACATATAGCTATTATCCCTCACTAAAGAAGCCTCTTTTATAGTAAATGGGGATCAGCACAGAAAATCACAACTGTGCATAATGCAGAGATCAATAGATCATAGGGAGCTTAGCATAGGCAGATACATGTGCAACACAGGACCTGCATCTATGGCTCATGGAACATGCATAAGAAGAAGTCAAATAGTATATCAGGAAGTGTGCTGTGAAACAGACTTTCCTAGAAATAGCTGCATAAACAAGACAAGAACAATGTCAATGATATGTTAGTATGGAAGGGAAAATTTTTGCAGTGTCCCACTCCCACACAAAAACTTCCGGAAAGATAATTAGCTTGTCTAATATAGAGTGGTCATCCTTGAAAACATAAACATACAAATAACACCAATTGACACAGCAGTATGAATTTCTGTATTTGTATATACATATACATATACTCATAACAATAATAATCTTAGTCTTTTGTGTTTCTTCTGAGAATTCTGTTTAGTTTTACAATATTGTTTTCTTGGCATTTGGTATTTTGAACTATTTATTGTAGATACTAATTATTTGTCAACTGTGTAAATAACAAATACTTTTCCATTCTGTAGTCTTCTTCTTTAGTCAATAACAGGTTTTTAATGCTTTACAAAAAGCTTTTAATTTTATGAAGTCTTTATTAGTAATTTTTTATGTATTTTGGCAAATAGCATTCTATTCAGAAAGGTAGGACCTAAAACTGTGTTTGGAAGTGTATTCTCTACCCTTGTTTTTCTAGAAACTTTAGTTTCTTTTTGGTTTGTTTTATTTATTGATTTATTATTTATTTATTTATTTATTTATTTATTTATTTATTTATTTAGTGTCCTTTGCCCTACAGAAGCTTTCCAGTTCCTTGAGATCCCATTTATCAATTCTTTATCTTAGAACATGAGCCATTGGAGTTCTGTTTAGGAAATTTCTCCCTGTGCCAATGAGTTCAAGGGTCTTTCTCATGTTCTCTTCTATTAGAGTCAGTTTATGTATTTTTATGTTGAGGTCCTTAATCCACTTGGACATGAGCTTTGTGGAAGGTGACAAATATGGGTCTATTTTCATTTTTCTATATACAGACAGCCAGTTAGACCAGAACCATTTATTGAAGATGCTTTTTTTTTCATAGTACATTTTTGGCTTCTTTGTAAAAGATCAAGTACCCAAAAGTGTGTGGTTTTATTTCGGGGTCCTCAGTTCTATTCCATTGATCAATTAATCTGGCTCTGTACCAATTCCATGCCATTTTTTATCCCTATTGCTCTGTAGTAAAGTTTGAGGTCAGGGATGGTGAGTCCCCTAGCCATTATTTTATTGTTAAGAATTGTTTTTGCTATTCTGGGTTTTTAGTTATTTTTTATTTTTTCATTTTATTTTATTATTATTATTATTATTATTATTATTATTATTATTATTATTATTATTATTATTTTGGCTTTCCAGATGAATTTGAGAATAGCTCTTTCCATGTCTTTGAAGAATTGTGTTGGGATTTTCATGGGGATTCCTTTGAATCTGTAGATTGCCTTTGGTAGGGTGGCCATTTTTTACTGTTAATTCTGCTAATATATGAGCATGGGAAATTTCTCTATTTTTTTGAGATCTTCTTAGATTACTTTCTTGAGAGACTTGAAATTATTGTCATACAGATATTTTATTTGTTGAGTAATAGTTACACCCAAGAGGAGTAGACAGCAGGAAGTAATTAAACTCAGTGCCAAAATCAAACAAATAGAAACACAGAGAACAATACAAAAAAATCAAAAAAAAAAAACAAAAAAAAACAAAAGCTGGTTCGTTGAGAGAATCAACAAGATAGATAAGTCCATAGTCAAATTAACTAAAGAGCTCAGAGATAGTATCCAAATTAACAAAATCAGAAACAAAAAGGGAGAGATAACAACAAAAATGGAGGAAATTAAAAAAAAATCATCAGATCCTACTATAAAAGCCTATACTCAACAAAACTGGAAAATCTAGATGAAATGGATGGTTTTCTAGACAGATACCACATATCAAAGTTAAAATCAAGAGCAGGTAATCTGTCAAAACAGAGCTTCATCCCATAAGGAAATAGAAATCATTAAAACCCCTCAAACAAACAAACAAACAAACAAAGCCCAGGGCCAGATGGATTTAGTGCAGAGTTCTACCAGACCTTCAAAGAAGACCTGATATCTATATTTCTCAAGCTATTCCATAATATAGAAACTGAAGGAAAACTACTTAATTCATTCCATGTATCCACAATTATGGTGATTCCTAAACTACAGAAGGACCCAACCAAAAAAGAGAACTTCAGACCAATCGTGCTTATGAATATCGATGCAAAAATACTCAAAATTCTTGCAAATTGAATCCAAGTACACATCAAAACCATTATTTATTTATGTTTTTATACCCCAGATTTTATTTCCCTCCTGGTCCACCCTCCAACTGGCCCACATCCCATTCCTCCTCCACACCCCCTGTCTCTACAAGGATTTTCCCACCACCCACCACCAATTCCACTAGACCTCTAAACTCCCTGGGGCCTCTAGTGTCTTGAGGGTTAGGTGCATCTTCTCTGACTAAACCCAGACCAGGCAGTCCTCTGCTGTATATGTGTTGGGGGCCTCATATCTGCTGGTTTGTGCTGCCTGGTTGGTAGTCCAGTGTTTGAGAGATCTCAGGTGTCCAGTTTAATTGATACTGCTGGTCCTCCTACAGGGTTGCCTTCCTACTCAGCTTCTTCAAGCTTTCCACTAATTCTACCGCAGGGGTCAGCAGCTTCTGTCCATTGACTGGGTGCAAATATCTATACCTGACTCTTTCAGATGCTTGTTGGGTCTTTAGGAGTGCAGTCATGATAGGTCCCTTTTTGTGAGTACTCCATAGCCACAGTGATAGTGTCAGGCATTGGGGCCTCCCCTTGAGCTGGATCCCACTTTGGGCCTGTTGCAGGACCTTCTTTTCCTCAGGCTTCTCTCTATTTCTATCTCCGAAGTTCTTTAAGACAGGAACAATTATGGGTCAGAGTTTTGACTCTGGGATGACAACCCCATCCCTCACTTGATGCCCCAACTTTCTGCTGGAGGTGGGCTCTACATGTTCCCTCTCCCTTCTGTAGGGCATTTTGTCTAAGGGCCCACCCTTTGATTCCTGAGAGTCTTTTACCTCCCAGGTCTCTGCTAAATTCTGGAGAATCTTCCCAACCTCCTTCCTCCCAAGGTTGCCTGTTTCCATTCTTTCTTCTGGCCCTCAGGGCTTTAGTTCTTTTCTTCCATCCAATACCACATCATGTTCCTCTCTCTCCTTCCACCCTTGTCCACTTTCTGTTATAGGTACCTCCCTCCCTCCCCCTTGTGATTATTTTCTTTCATGACATTAATATAAATAACCCCATTGGAATTGCTATTTCATGATTTCTTCTTAAGATAGTGTTTATCTTTAATTTCAACCTATGTTTCTTGGAGGCAGAAAACAAAAATTCTCTTTTTTGTGATCCTCTAAGAATGGTGTTTATTATTATTATCATCATCATCATTATTAAATTATTTTTGTATTTTGATATCCTATCTCATACATGAGCTACTGTACTAGTGAGATTTTCCACTGAATTTGAAGTATTTAATTTTTACTTATGTTGTCATTTTGGTCTGGGGTTTCTTTAGTATTTCTATCTCTTTATGAAAGCTTTTTTCTATCATGAATTGTCTTCCTTATTACATTCAGATATCCATGTTTTATTGGAAAATATCAAATTCTTCTTTGAATAATTTTATCATATTTATAATCATTATTTTGAATTCTGCATCTGGAATTGCATCCAAGTCATTTTGAGTGAATGTTGATAATTTTTGGAAGAAACTTAGATTTTCCCTGTTATTTGTGTTCTTGCACTGGAATCTGTCTTTCTAGGTTTACATCTTTGGTTAAGATGCTGTTGTTACTGTTTTAATTCAGAATTCAGGTTGTCTTTATTCTTTCAGTGGACATACTATCATGATATGGGAGTAAGCAGGTTGTAGTATAATTGTAGTGATGCCTTCATCTTATAGATTGATATTACAATATTGGAGTCACCAGGTTCTATCTCCAGTCTGCCCCTGTGATTGGAATACTGGGAATTCTGTCTTGTGACTTGAATACTGGGAATATCCAATAGTTAACTCATTCTGATAATAGTTTAACAGATAATGATAAAATAGGTCCTCATGAAGCACCAATTAATTTCATGAGTAAAATAACTATACCAGTACCATTTATATTAATATGATGATATAAGTAAAAAGAAAATGAAAAAAAGAAGAGTTAAGCTATGATCATAGTGAGTCTCATGGTCAGATATAGTTTTTTTTCCTGGGATATATGCATAGGAGTGTGACAAATGAGGGCAAAAAAAAAAAAAATGGGGCAGATTTGCTTAAAGGTAGTCTAAAAAGTGAAATTAGAGATAAGTAATCAGATATTTTAAACGAGATAAGTCTATGGACTTTGAATACATAACAGTAGAGAAATTTATATGGAGTAAGAGACAGGAAGAAGAAGAAGGAGGAGGAGGAGGAGGAGGAGGAGGAGGAGGAGGAGGGGAGGAGAGCAAACGGAAGGGAGAAACAAAAAGCATGAACACTAGGAGACCATGTTCACCTTTACTGTATTATATAGACAATAATAAATAGCTCTAGGAAATAGGGAGAACTCTTTGGAGATGTAAGAAACTGAGATCATTCCTTGAAAGCTGATTTCTTCATGTTGGTTGATCTACCACTATCTTAGTTTGTCATCTCCAGGCCTGTCTTATTTTGCTTCTGTTACCAAATTGTAACTGTTTCCCAAAAGTTCATGCTTCTTCCTTCAAAGTCAGAGTAAATGTTTATGATAATACAGAGAAAACATCATGATGGAATTGCCTATATCTTTGATATTGTGGCAATTATACTGAGTAACAGATATTCTTCAAAAGAGATCCCACACTCACTCAATTTACCAATTTGAGTTGTAGTTCTGAAGGTTTACTTATATGTTACAAGTCATAGAGAAACTGGATGAGGAATACAAAGGACATGTCTGTGCTGTATCTTCTTATGATTCCATAATTATTTTAAAATAAGAAAATAAAATCTATCTCCGTGTCAGAGCCCACTAAGTAGAGAACAAAAGCTTCAAGATTTGTGGACGCAATGTCCTATTACAATGCTGCTTTCTTCTTTTTTTCTATTTTTTTGTCTACTATTTCTGCTCTTTCTCTAGTACTTTGTGAATACATATTCTCCCCTAGTTCAGGACAAAATTTTTCTTTGATATTTCTTTGTGTTCACTCATAATGCCTAGGAGAATCTGGTACACCCTAAAAAGGATTTTGTGAAATACAGAAAATATAGTCATATTCATCCAACTAGAACTTTCTGTTTCATCAGGGCTGTGGCATATATAAACAAGCTAAAAATCCTCACTTATAGCTGCAAAATATCAAACACAGTAGGCATTCTATTAATGTTTTAAGAAATAATAAATGTAATGTTATAAAAATCAGTAAGGATTATTGTTATTATCATTTTAAAGGTTTTGGAAGTCATCCATTGAAAGAAAATGTTTGTAATTTCCATTGACCTCACCTTTCTTTTTAATGTCTTTTATATGTTTTAACATAACTGAGAGAACACACTTTTAGCAAGGTCACAAAATTTTGTATGCAAGCCTATAAAATTATCCAATTTTCTCAAATAGAAACTTATAGTCAAAACTATTCTTTCTTGAAAATTACATTATGCACAGATTCTAGGTGGCTTTAGCCAAAGCTTTACTCCCTTTGGAAATGAACTAATAAGATACCATGGAATTTGAGGAAAAGTTTGTTTTACAAAGTTTGTATTACCCACCAAGTACAGATTGTCTGTCATACTATCTACAATATAATCTTCCTAAACTTTGTCATAATATTACTTGAATAATTATTCATTTCCTCTTTTCAAATTGTTATAACATTGATTCATTGTTGTTCCTCCAAAACTTCATAGGGGATGCTATTACTTTTTTAAATTTTCTCATTTTTTCCTTTGACTTTAAAAAATATAATTGTACCTATTTGTATAATGCTCATCCTTTTATGACTGTCTTAACTATCGTAAGTTTAGGTGAATGTACTTCTTTAGTTTTAAAAATTGCGGACCTTTGATCCTACCTTGGAATTATTTGTAACTATCATATATTTTTATATTAGAAAGGAAACTTATTACTGACAATATGGCTTTATATGATCATCCAAAATGATTAACCAACACAATAGGGTATTGGCTTACAGATTAAATCAATACTGTATCGATGTTAATGCATCAATGAGATATGGCTAGCATGAAAATTCTGAGCTTTAATAAATTTAATGCTTAAAATTGAAACAGAAATGCATATCATGTTTGAAGCTCAAAGGCAAGTCTGGAGATTAATTATATATAAAGTTACATCATAGGGATAAAAGCAGTAAACTGTTAAATCCATCATAGGAAAGACTTTCTTAGAATTTTCTATGGTTCTTAGTGATATTGTACTGATATTTTATAATAGGACAAATAGTACACTGTACAAACTAAAGAACATTTTAAAATAATGCAGTAATGACAATGCACTAAGTCTATTTTTACTGACATTTTGAGGAAAATGCATTCGATTTCCCATTGTGGCTGAATTATTTTATATCTACAACAAATAAAATTTTCCTTTTGCTATATCCTTACAAGATTCTTATGTTTTTGTTTGTTTTAATTAATTTCTATTTTTAGTGTCTTCAGATTATACTTCATTCCTGTGATAATAGTGATCAGTTTTTCCTATAATATTCATCATTTATGTGCATCCTTTTGACAAATGCATATATATGATAATTTTTTGACATTTCAAGTGGATTACTTAATCTTTTTAGTTATATTTGGGATGCTGATTTATTTACATGTTATATATTCATATTTATATTTTCTTAGATATCTTGTATTAATGTATATAATTTTCATAAATTTTCTCCTATTCTCTTTACGGTTATTGAATTTTTACTTTTTATTGTTTCCTTTGCTTTAGAGATATTTAGAAAGATTTGTTTGTTCATTTTAATTCTGTGTACTTCTTTTAATTTGTTTACCTTTGCAACAGAAAAAAATATTAGAGCTAAAATAAACATATGAAATTTTTATAGCATTACAATATGTTTCTCTTGTTTCAACATTAATGTTTCTCTAAATGGCTTAAAGGTTTAGTCTGAAAGAGAATTTTTATATAATTTGGTCCTTATTATAGACACATTTATTACATTTGACAGAATTGAATATTCTCTCATGGACATTTCATTGGCTTCTGATAAGTCACATATTTCTCTTACTTTTCTTGCTTTCTATTTTTCCATTTTTTTTCTTTTGTTTTGCTCTCCTAATTTTTTTATACTAACTCAGTACATAGGCAACTCTTAAAAGTTGGGGTCTTCTAATTCTTCAAAACTCATTTTATGATAAACTTTCTGAATTTATTTATAATCAGTTGGCTCCTAATCGCAACTTTGTATTTCTAACACATTTTTTTCACTTCACACCAAAATTATATGCACAGAAACTTTGAATAGGCACTTAAAGGTCATTATATCCAAAACGTAGCTCATCATTTTTCTCTTTGTATAAACTTTCTGTATTTCTAGAAACCATGTATGACACTAACCATTCTCTCAATATTATCTAGAAGCCTGGGCAATAACCCATGACTTTAATCCTTATCATTCATTTTATTTTCAAGATTATATGTGCATCATTTTTCAATTCCCTTACTTCCTTTCATATATACCTCCTTGTCCTTTTTAAACTCATGGTATCACTTTTCACTATTGCTACACACAAGTATGTTCACATTGTATACAATAGATATTATATGTGGGTATTCATATGAACACAATTTCAATGCCATCATTTACCAAATATAAACCTCTTTCATAATGGTGGGACTATCTCCTGTGAAATGTTACCTTTTTCTTAGCAATATTATTGTACAAATGTGAGAGAGTATATTTGTATAAACATTGGTTCTATATTCAACTACTCACTTGGATTATAGCATATGTTCATCTATAATATGGCATATTTTCCCTTGATCCATGAGAAAAGTACTGCATTATGTTAAATGAGGTTAAATGATAAGTGATAAAATCTAGAGTTGTAAGCATGACATATCCATAACCACCATGAATAACATAGCATTTGTGGTTTATAATAAGCACTTTTAATAAGTAGGACTATGTGAAAAACTATCACAGTAAGGTCCAATCAATACATAAATTCTAAAGATATGCTATTGCTTAATTTTCACACATTAAATACTATGTACTGCACATAACTGTATGTTATGCCTTCATATACTGTCAGTACAGTGTCTGTGTGTGTGTGAGTATATGTGTTTGTGTTTGTATGTGTGTGTGTGTGTGTGTGTGTGTGTGTGTGTGTATGTGTATGCTGGTGTATGCTCGTGCGTGCCTGTGCACTTGCAGGCAACAATTAGTGGAGTGCATTGGGTTCTATTACCTACCACCTTACTCTTTTGAAACTGGAGCTTGACTTGTGGCCAGAAAGCCCCAACAATCTCTATCCCTGAGTTATGCCCTCATTTTTATGTCAGTGCCAGGGATTTGAACTGAGGTCTTCATGTAGGCACAGTGAGCATATTTATACAGAATGCCATCTCTCCAGACAAATAGGATTATTTATATAAATATCATCAAAAAAATGTGAGTGATAAGTTGTGCTGTGATGTCATAGGGTGAAAAGAAATATAAAGCTCCAGGTTTCTTTCTGCTGCTGGAGACCTCAGTCTGTTCCACAGAGCTCCATAAAAAAATAGTGCCTGGAGAAAGCTAGCATCCCAGGAGTGTAGACAGTCCTGTGAGTGGAAGTAAGAGGAGCACCCCTGCTCAGCGGAACACACCTGGAATCATCAGAACATAGGGACTGAGGAACAGCCTGAGAGAGGAGCTTTTCATACCTTTGCTCAGAGAGACCTGCCTAGAACCCTAAGGACATAGGGACTGAGAAGTGGCCTTCTGGTTTTCTTCTGAGGCCTGAGAGGTGATCCTGTGACACAGGTCTCCATACTCAGTGCCAGGAGAAAGCTGGTCTCTGAGGAGTGCCGACACACCTTCGAGCACAGGAAGACCACCACTTCTGTTCAAATTCCTCAATCAAGAGTGACCCAAGCAGAGCCATAAAGGCACAGGAAAAAAGGAACAGCTGGGGACAGGATCCTTCTAGTATCTGTCTGAATACAAGAGCTGACCCTGTACTACAGCTCTCCAAACCCAAATTCTTCTAAGAAAGAGCTCGTCTCCAAGGAGTACTGACACAAAGGCTTGCAGGAGGGAAAAGCCACAGTCAGAGAGAGCAAGACCAGCTAATACCAGAGATAACCAGATGGCAAAAGGCAAGGGCTTGAACATAAGAAACAGAAACGAAAGCTGCTTGGCATCATCCAAATCCAGCTCTCCCAGTACAGCAAGCCCTGGATACCCCAACACACCAGAAAAGCAATACTCAGACTAAAATTCACATCTCATGATGACGATAGAAGATTTTAAGAAGGAAATAAATAACTCCCTTAAAGAAATACAAGAGAACACAGATAAACAACTAGAAGCCCTTAAAGAGGAAATACAGGAAAACAAAATCAAACAGGCAAAGGAAATGAACAAAACCATCCAGGATCTAAAAATGGAAATAGAAACAATAAAGAAATAACAAAGGAAGACAAACCTGGAGTTAGAAATCCTAGGAAAGAGAGCAAGAGTCATAGATGGAAGCATCAACAACAGAATACAAGAGATGGAAGAGAGAATCTCAGGTGCGGAAGATACCATAGAAAACATTGAAACAACGATCAAAGAAAATGCAAAATACAAAAAGCTCCTAACCCAAAACATCCAGGAAATCTAGGACAAAATGAAAAGACCAAACCTAAGGATAATAGGTTAGAAGAGAGTGAAGATTCCCAACTTAAAGGGCCAGTAAATATCTTCAACAAAATTATAGAAGAAGACTTCCATAACCTAAAGAAAGAGATGATCATAAACATTCAAGAAACTTACAGAACTACAAATAGATTGGACTAGAAAACAAATTCCTCCCATCACATATTAGTTAAAAATCCATATGCACAAAACAAGGAAAGAAAATTAAAAGCAGTACAGGAAAAAGGTCAAGTAACATATAAAAGCAAATCTATCAGAATTACAACAGACGTCTCACCAGAGACTATGAAAGCTAGAAGATCCTGGACAGATCTCATACAGATCCAAAGAGTACACAAGTGCCAGCCCAGGCTGCTATACCTAACAAAACTCTTAATTACCATAGATGGTGAAACCAAGGTATTCCATGACAAAACCAAATTTACACAATATCTTTCCACAAGCCCAGACCTACAAAGGATAATAGATGGAAAACACCAACACAAGGAGGGAAACTAGACCCTAGAAAAAGCAAGAAAGTAATCTTTCAACAAACCCAAAGAAGATAGCCACACAAACATAAAAATAACATTGAAAATAACAGGAAGCAATGAACACTATTCCTTAATATCTCTTAGCATCAATGGACTCAATTCCCCAATAAAAAGACATAAGCTAACAAACTGGGTACATAAACAGGACCCAGTATTTTGCTGCATAGTGGAAACACACCTCAGTGTTAAGACAAACACTTCCTCAGAATAA
The DNA here is from genome assembly GCA_019843965.1 of Rhynchomys soricoides. Taxonomy (NCBI): domain Eukaryota; kingdom Metazoa; phylum Chordata; class Mammalia; order Rodentia; family Muridae; genus Rhynchomys; species Rhynchomys soricoides. Next base: position 2,119,439 of record JADRCH010007488.1, on the reverse strand, counting down.
AGGGCTGGAAAACAATTTTCCAGGCAAAAGGTCCCAAGAAACAGGCAGGAGTAGCCATTCTAAGAATGGATAAAATGGACTTTCAACCAAAAGTCATCAACATAGATAAGGAAGGACACTTCATCCATATCAAAGGAAAAATCTACCAAGAAGAACTCACAATTCTGAATATCTATGCTCCAAATGCAAGGGCACCTACGTTCATAAAAGAAACTTTATATAAGCTCAACACACAAATAGCATCTCACACAATAATAGTGGGAGTCTTCAACACCCCACTCTTATCAATGGACAGATCTTGGAAACACAAACAAAACCGCGATACAATGAAACTAACAGAAGTTATGAACCAAAAGGATTTAACATATTTATAGAACATTTCATCCTAAATCAAATAAATATACCTTCTTCATGGAACTTTTTCAAAAATTGAGCATATAATAGGTCGTAAAACAAATCTCAACAGATATAAGAAGATTTAAATAACCCCATACTCCTATCAAATCACTACTGAATAAGGTTAGTCTTCAATGGCAACAACAACAACAGAAAGCCCACATACACATGGAAGCTGAACAACGCTCTCCTCAAAGATAACTTGGCCAAGGAAGAAATAAAGAGATTAAAGACTTCCTAGAGTTTAATGAAAATGAAAGTACAACATACCCAAACTTATGGGACAAGATGAAAGAAATGTTAATAGAAAAACTCATAGCTCTGAGTGCCTCCAAAAAGAAACTGTAGAGAGCATACACTAGCAGATTAACAGCACACCTGCAAGCTCTAGAATAAAAACAGGTAATACATACAACAGGAGTAGAAGGCAAGAAATAATCAAACTCAGGGCTGAAATCAAACAAGTAGAAACAAAAATAACTATACAAAGAATCAATAAAAACAGGAGCTAGTTCTTTGAGAAAACTAACAAGATAGACAAACATTTAGCCAGACTAAAAAGAGGGCACAGAGACAGTATCTAAATTATCAAAATTAGAAATGAAAAGGGAGATATAACAACAGATTCTGAAGAAATTCAAAAATCATTAGATCCTACTACAAAAGCCTATACTCAACAAAATTGGAAAATTTGGACTAAATGGACAATTTTCTAGACACATACCAAATACCAAAGTTAAGTCAGGATCAGATAAACCATCTAAACAGTCCCATAACCCCTAAAGAAATAGAAGCAGTCATTTAAAGTCTCCTAACCAAATAAAGCCCAGGACCAGATGGGTTCAGTGCAGAATTCTATTGGACCTTCAAAGAAGACCTAATACCAATACTCTTCAAACTATTTCACAAAAGAGAAACAGAAGGAACACTATCTAATTCATTCTATGAGGCCACAGTTACACTGACACCAAAACCTCACAAAACCCAACAAATAAAGTAAACATCAGACCAATTTCCCTTATGAATATTGATGTAAAAATTATTCAATGAAATTCTCTCAAACCGAATCCAAGAACATCTCAAAATGATCATTCATCATGATCAAGTAGGCTTCATCTCAGGGGAGCAGGGATGGTTCAATACCCAGACATCCATCAATGTAATCCACTACATAAACAATCTCCATGGGGGGAACAAAAAACAAGTTCATTTCATTAGATGCTAAAAAATCATTTGATAAAATTCAACTTCCCTTGATGATAAAAGTCTTGGAAAGATCAGGAATTCAAGGCCCATACCTAAACACAATAAAATCAATATACAGCAAACCAGTGGTCAACATCATACTAAATGGAGAGAAACTTGAAGCAAATCCACTAAAATCAGGGACTAGACAAGGTTGTCCACTCTCTCCCTATCTACTCAGTATAATAGTTAAAGTCCTAGCTAGAGCAATTACACAACAAAAGGAGGTCAAAGGGATACAAATTGCAAAGAAAGAAATCAAAATATCACTATTTGCAGATGATATGATGATATACTTAAGTGACCTGAAAAACTCCACCAGTGAACAGCCACAGCTGATAAACAACTTCAGCAAAGTGGCTGGATACAAAATTAACTCAAGCAAATCAGTAGCCTTCCTATACTCAAAGGAAAAACAGGCTGAGAAAGAAATTAGGGAAATAACACCCATCACAATTGTCACAAATAATATAAAGTATCTTGGTGTGACTCTAACCAAACAAGTGAAAGATCTGTATGTGAAGAACTTCAAGTCTCTGAAGAAAGAAATTGAAGAAGACCTCAGAAGATGGAAAGATCTCCCATGCTCATGGATTGGCAGGATTAATACAGTTTAAATGGCCATCCTGCTGAAAGCAATCTACAGATTCAATGCAATCCCCATCAAAATCCCAACTCAATTCTTCATAGACTTAGAAACAGAAGTTCTCAAATTCATATGGAATAACAAAAAACCCATGATAGTAAAAACTATCCTCAACAATAAAAGGTCTTCTGGAGGAACCAGCCTCCCTGACCTCAAGCTGTATTACAGAGCAGAAGTGATTAAAACTGAATGTTATTGGTTACAATGACTGGCAGGTTGATCAATGAAATAGAATTGAAAACCAAGAAATGAATCCACACACCTACAGTCACTTGATCTTTGACAAAGGAGCTAAAATGAATCAGTGGGAAAAAGACAGCATTTTGGTGCTGGCTCAACGGGCAGTCAACATGTAGATGAATAAAAATTGATCCATTCCTATCTCCCTGTACAAAGCTCATGTCCAAGTTGATCAAGGACCTCCACACAAAACCAGATACACTGAATCTAATAGAAGAGAAAGTGGGGAAAAGTCTCAAACACATGGGCACAGGGGGAAAGTTCCTAAACAGAGCACCAATGGCTTGTGCTCTAAGATCAAGAATTTACAAATGAGACCTAATAAAATTGAAAAGCTTCTGTAAGCCAAAGAACACTGTCAATAGGACAGATATTAGCCCAAAAGTTCAGAACACCCATGATTCGATTCACAGCAACTGTTGGACTGAGGGTGGGGTCACAGGTGGAGGAGTTGGAGAAGGGACTGAAGGAGTTGAGGGAGTTTGCAGCCCCATGGGGAGGGGAGCAACAGTATCAACTGGTCAGGCCCCCATGTGCTGTCAGAGACTGGACCACCAACCAAAGAATGCATATTGAAGGGCCCATGGTGCTGGCCACGCATATTGCAGAGGAGGGCCTTGTTGGTTATCAGTGGGAGGAGAGGTCCTTGGGTCTGAGAGTGTTAGATGCCCCAGTATAGGGGAATGCCAAGGAGGAAGACAAGAGTTGGTAGGTGAGTGGGGAGAATACCCTAATAGAGGCCGGGGGAGGAGGGATGGGATAGGGGGTTTCCAATGGGGAGACCTGGAAAGGGGAAATGTAAATAAAATATTAAAAATAAAAAAGTAATGTAAATAAATAAGATATTCAGAAGGGGGAAAAGAAAAAAAGAAATATTCAGCTCCATTTTCATGGAGCTTCTGCCGAATATATAGTTCACTGTTTACTAAAATACTTATAAGCTGCCTGACTGCTCTACAAACATCATTTCTTCAATATTTACTTCTTGTCTCTTATATAACCTGTACATGAAGCCTATATTCTTATCATCTTGCCTAGAGTAGCACACTATCCTTTTGATATTTGCCTGCATCAATCATTTTTTTCTCATATTAATCTTCTATACCACAACAGATTTAGTGCTTTTCTGCCTCTTGGCTTCTAAAATTATTATTTTCTGCTTTTCTCAGTACTTATTTTTTTTTCTTAGCTCCTTAGTTCACTCATCCATTATTTGTGCTGCTCTTCTATGCTCTGTACACCTACAATTCATTTTACGTTAAGTCTTTTTCATGGTGTAAGGTATAGATCCAATTTATTTTCTGGCAGTTTTCACAATCGTGTTTGTTTAAGAAGCTGTCCTTATGCTGTGATGTCTTCTCAGTACTCTTTTCAAAGTTGATATGGCTATACATATTTTATTTATTTACTTTTAAATCAACATATATGCACTGTTGTGATTTTTTTTACTTTCATGTATATATGTATGAATACCTCTTGCAAGCATGTCTGATATTCACAGATGTCAGATGAGGGAGTCAAATGCCTTGGAAATGGAGTTATGGATCATTGTAAGCTGCCATATGGGTGGTAGAAACTGATTCCAGGTCCTCTACACAAGAAGCAAGTAATTTTAATACTATTTGTTATTTATTTATTTATTTATTTATTTATTTATTTATTTTACATCCCAAATATTGCCTTCCCTTCCAGTCGAACCTCACAGAGTTCAAACCCCTATTTCCCTCCCTTCTTCCTCTGAGAGGGCAGCCCTCTCAGTATTCCCCCCACTGTGATACATCAAGTCTCTGCAGAATCAGATGCATCCTCTCCCAATGAGGTCAGACATTGCAGTCCTCTGCTACATATGTGCTTAGGGCCTTTGACCAGCCTGTATATGCTCTTTGATTGGTTGCTCAGTTTCTGGAAGCTCTCAAGTGTCCAAGTTAGTTGACACTGTTGCTTTTACTATGGGTTTGCCATCTCCGTGAGAGCTTCCAGGCCTCCCTTTAACTCTTCCGTAGGGCTCTCCAACCTCTGCCCAATGTTTGTCTTTGGATATCTGCATCTGTCTCAGCTGAGAGTTTCTCAAAGGGATGCTGTGCTAAGCTCTTGTCAGCAAGCACAGCAACGCATCATAAATAGTGTGAGGGTTTGGTGCCTGACCATGGGATGTGTCTCAAAATGGGCCAATCACTAGTCAGGCATTCCTTCAGACACTGTGCCCACTTTTGTCTCTGAATTTCTTTTAGACAGGACCAATTTTGGGTGAAAAGTTTTATAGCTGTGTTAGTGTTCCCAACCCTCTATTCGGGGCCCTATCTGGTTACTGGAGGTGGTCTCTTCAGCTTTCATATCCCCTACTATTCAGCATTTCAGCTAAGGTTACCTGCATTCATTTGTGGGAGACTCTCTCATCCTGAGTCTCTGGTACTTCTGAGAATCTCCCCACCCCCTAACCTTGGAAGCTGCATATTTTGATTTGTTCTACTGGCTCCCTGGGTCTCTCTCCTGTCTCACACCATGTCAGATCCTGCCCCCCCTATGTCAGATCCTGCCCCCCCCCATTCTTCTTTCTCTCTGTTCTCACCCAGATCCATTTTTCCCTCTGCCTCTCATGAATATTTTGTACTCCCTGTAAGTGGAATTCAAGCAACTCACAGACCAAAGTCAATCTGGCCTTTAAATAAGACTAAGCTGTTAATATGAGGCTAAGGCCTTACTGCTATGATGCTTCTTGATGTGATTGGAGCTTTATCTGAGTCCAGCAAATGACAAGCATAATTAGTGTCTTCTCAGTTATGGTTATTCTGATCTATACACATACATGCTCACATTATTGCTACCTAATGACCTATGATATCCCAGGGAAAAGTGACTCCATTATATAGCCACATAAGCCATACTGAGTGACTATGTCAAAATATGATCAATCCACAAAATTGTCAGGTCTTAGTGTTTTAGCTTTCATTTTCTGCTAATGTAAAATTATGAAGGTAATTAGAAGTGAAAGCTTTGATTTGATTAAGGTACTGTTTGGGCAATAGTACATGCCATCATATGTGAATTGCTTTTTATTTTTATTTTTTCAATTAATTATTGTATTTATTTATATTCCAATCATTGTTCCCCCTCCCATTCCCTGTCCTATAGTTCCTCATCCAACTCCCCTTCACCATTGACTCCAAGAGGGTGCTTCCCCTCTCTCCCCATCACATCCCCCTTCCTGGGCCTCAAGTTTCTATAGGATTAGACACCTCCCACTGAGGCCAGACCTGGCAGTTCTCTGCTATATATGTGCTGGGTACCCTGGACCAGCCTGTGAATGCTGCTGCCTGGTTGGTGGCTCAGTCTCTGGGAGCATCCAGGGATCTGAGTTAGTTGAAACTGTTGGAATTCTTATGGGATTGCCCTCCCCTTAAGATCCTTCAGTCCTTCCCCTAATTCCTCCATAGTAATCCCTGACTTCAGTCCAATGGTTGGGTGTAAGTATCTACATCTGTCTATATTTGCCTCACTCAGATGCTGATAGTGACCCTCAGACAGAGGACAGCCATGCTAGGTTCTGTCTGTAAACACATCCTATCATTAGTAATAGTGTCACATCTTAGTGACCACCCATGGTATGAATCCAAAGTTGGGCCGGTCACTGGACCTCCATTTCTTCAGTATCTTTTCCATTTTTGTCCCTGTAGTTCTTTTAGACAGGAACAATTCTAGGTTAGTGTTTTTGACCATGGACTAGTAACCCTGTTCCTCCACTTGGGGCCCTGTCTATCTACTGGAGGTGGACTCTTCGACTTCCCTCTCCCCTCTGTTGGGCACTTTGGCCAAGGTCACTGCAATGAGTTATGGGAGACTCTTACATCCCAGGTATCTGGTACTTTCTAGAGGGTTCCCCTATCTCCCATCCCTAGAAGCTGCACATTTCCATTCAATCTCCTGACCATCTGGGTTTCTCTCCTGAACCCCCTCCATCCCCATAGCTGATCCTATCCCCCTTAAATGCTTAGAAAATTAGAATGTACACAATTAATAACTCATTTTCCAGAAGTTTATATTATTTTTGACTAATCTGTCATTTTTCACCAAAGAAATTCCCTTTTCATGAGGTTTCAGTTCTACGTTGCTGTTTGGTGTTTTGCCATACAACTTGTGGCTAATATTTTCATTTCAGAAAACTAAATCAGATCAAATGGGTCCAGTGACATGCCTTTTCCAGAGTCTTTCTTCAGTTGAGTAACGACTATTTGGAGATGGAATATTCTGCAGGATTTAAAAACTCACTCTTTATCCTGTAGAGCATGTGGAAATGGAACCAGCAGAGTTCATTGGTTTTACTGAAATATAGTACCAGTAAGATTAAGATTTATTATCAGTAAGATTAGCCAGTAATCTTTTTCTGGGTTTCAGAAAGCCTTTTATTAATGTGTTACTTTTCTTCTCTTCTTTTCTTCTTTGTGAAAGTATTTTCACTAATTTTAGAGAAGAGCTAAACTTTAATGGTCTATCCTTTGTCATTATACGAATGACTCTATCCTGGCTATGCTTCAAAATCATAACTATTGTTGCCACACATGAATTGTATTTCATAATGTATTGCCCATGTTTGCTTTTGTTTAATCCTAACATGTTATTGAATCTCTCTTCATTTTCTGTTTATTTTCCAAGTGATTTTACATCAGATTGACATGGAATTACTATGGAATAACGGAGAACATCATTTTCATTGTAGGCTGTCATTTATAGTGTTCAAAATGTAGGGGGTATAATAGGTGGTCTTAAATGTGCTTTTAATAAAACTATGATGTTGTTTTGTTTGACTTTTTGTCACTAAAGTTTCATCTACTCTGCAGATTTCTTGGGCTTGCCAAAATCAGGCTTATAGGTCTGATTATGGTAGATGGCAGAAAGCTTTTTGAAAAGGAAAATGTGATAGCAGTGGGTGGATGCCCTAATGAAGTTCTACATTTATAAGTAGGGCATTCTGTGCTATCTCTACAGTGATGACTTTTAGTAATGTCACTGATGACATTTCAACCCCATCCATTAAGAATGGAACACTTTCAATCACTTACTTTTCCCCCTTTAAATTCAGCAATTCAGTTCTCTTGGCTGACAGCTTCAGAGGGACAGGCAATTAGATCATCTCATGAGTGGTTCCACTGTATTACAATGAAGTGCATGGGCTTCCATAAAGAGTTATACTGGCAAATATGCTTCAAGAAACTGGGTTAGAACTTCCCAAGTGAGAAATAAGTTTGTGGCCCTCTGTTGAAGGGCTTGGATACAGGTGAATTGCTAAGATTTACATTCTTACCACTTGCAAGGAACCCTAACATCATCTCAGGAAATTATCTCACACTTGCTCAAATCAACTAATTTCTTTAGTGTAAATATATGTTTTATTCACAGAATAATTCTTTCTTGAGTTAATGGGATTCCAAGGAACCTATCATTCTCCAACTTTGCTGGAGCTTAAAGCATAATGAAAACCTTTTTCTGTATTACACAGTTCATGAAAATCTTGTTCATTAGAGGTTAATCATCTTATAAGGACAAAACATAATATTATTGAATATTCAATAACAATTTCCTTATGTGTTCAATATGCAAAGTACCTTCACACTTGTATAACTTATTACAAGAAGCAAAATAAGCAATGGGTATGGGGACAAATGCATTATTTCAGTACTGTGCATTGAAAAGATATTCACAAGAAAAAATAAGGAACAATGTTCTTGTGTTCCTTATTTATATACTATGAAATTCATTCACATGCCCCAAAGGCATCATTCAATGTACATTATGCTGAATCTCAGAAAAGAGATTTGAACCTTGGAAGTATAAAGCCATCAGAAGAAACTGGGCTTAGAAATGCATTAAAACGTTTTGTTAAGTTTGTGAATATTGGTGGGAGATGGGGATGTTCTGCTCTAAAATTATGAAAAACATTAATGTACCCTGCACTGCCCATTTCCATCCTTTATAAAATTAAACAAAATAATTAAAAATAAAATAATTAATAGATCTTTTGGGTGGTTCAATAACTAATATAATAGAAGATGAAAAATTCAGACCAAGCTGTATGCTTGGTGATGAAGTATTTGTAGAATTCTCTCATTCTCATTTTTAATCTAATCAGTATTTCTTACAACAAACTAGTCACCATTATCCAGATCATTTACATAGATTAACTTTCACAAAATTTGGCACTTTAAGAATTTCTCCTATAAGGTTAAAGTGGAAAAACTTTGCTAATTAAGGTTAATGTCCACCATGACCAGATAGCCACTGGGCTCCATGCAATATGAGAATTTATATTCTTTAGCAGGGCTTTTCCTTCTCTGACCTACTCTGGGGAATTCTAAACCCCCAGATCTACCTCTACAAGTTAGAATACAGGATTGGTTTACTTTTTCCTGATAAACCTGTTCAGCTAGCACATGAGATTCCCAAAATGCTTCTCCATAGTAATTAGGCATTTCAATGCCCTAAGCCTTGACCAATGACTTTTGTCCATCCTATGGTCAATGCACTGAAACTTTATAAGCCTTCCTGGGAACCCATCTCATATGCAGCCTACAAACCCAGATACTATTGCTGACTCCAAGAAGTGCTTACTGATAGGAGCTTGATAAAGCTGTCTCTTGAGAAGCTCTGTCAGATCCTGATAAATGCAGATGCAGATGCTCACAGCTAACCATTGGACTGATCACGGGGATGCAATAGAGGAGTTAGGGGAAGAACTGATGGAGCTGGAGGGCTTGCAACTCCATAAGAAGAACATCAATATCAACCAACCAGACCCCCAAGAGCTCCCAATGACTAAACTGCCAATCAGAGTATACCTGGAGAGACCCATGGCTCCAGCAGCATATGTAGCAGAGGATGGCCTTGTCCAGCATCAATGGGAGAAGAGGCCCTTGATCCTGTGAAGGCTTGATGTCCCAGTGTAGGGGAATGTGAGGGCAGCGAGGCAGGAGTGGGAGGGGGGAGCACCATCATAGAAGCAAGGGTGAGGAGGGATGGGATAGGAGGTTTTCAGAGAGGAAATTTGGAAGGGGGATAACATTTGAAATGTAAATAAATAAAATACCCTCCCCCCAGACACAAAATGAATCATCATAACTAAAGTTGATCTGCTTCTGGATAGCTGGTCCTGTTTGTTTACTCGCAGGACTTCAGACCACCCCTCTTTTCATCTTATTGTTCCCACTATCTTTGCTAAATATCCATGAGATCAGGGAGAGCGTAGGCTTAACCTTTATATTTTTAACTTTTCATTTTTTAGGTAACAAAACTGGGGTGAAACATGATTGATAGAGTTCTCTTAACGTACTAAGTTCTATATGCTATTTTATTTATATCAATAATACAGAGCTTGAGTGATTTGTTCTTTTTACTGTTTTAAGCTTGCTCCAGTTTCCTATATCTGCTTTTTACTAATGTTAGTAGAAACACTGATACTTAAATTTGTTTTTGGTGTGGTCTGTATTAAAATGTGTATTTTTGGTTTTCCAAAACATACCTGTGAAATTACACTGAAATATATAAAGGGAGATTAGCCTCTCAAAGCAGATTTTCACGTAACTGCATAGTTACTGTATTGTTTATACCTTAGCTTTCAATTGTGAACCTATTTTAATGATTTATATATTTGTAGTAAATAATATAATCTAGATTTCAATTCAGTTTTATGATTTTATATGAATTTTGCTGTTACTGTTAATATTAGTATCTAAAATTCTTTACCCTATATAATTTGTAGTTTTATGCACTTGTAACTTCCCAGTTCTTTCCTTATTATATAAGTATTCTCAATCCCTTGCCTTTTGATAACACAAGCAATCCTTGAAAATATTGCAGATTTTATACTTGTTAAGTTTTGCATTATTATTTATTCTTATGATGATTTTTTTCATTTATTACTAGTCATTAAATATGTCACTGGAAATTTTAGAATCTCATCACAGTTGCCATATAATTTTTGGGAAGTCAGGATCATGCTTGGGGTTCTTAGTTTTGTCAATAAAACACTTTAAAGATAGTAATAGAAGCTCAAAGACAATTTTACTAGAGCTAAAAAAAAAAAAAAACAAAACAAAACATGGCAAAGAAGATATAAATCTTGATAGCTACCAGGAGAAAAATGAAGAACAAAAGGACAAAAAGGCATGACCTCTGACATGAAGATAGGTCACCTTGTGAACAAGTAGCCAACACAGCTGGAAGGAAAGCTTTAATCCAAGTATAAGCAAATGTATACTTGGCTCTGCATCTGAAAGAAAGTCAGAAAAGTAGAAATAAAGAAAAGATAGGACTCACAAATGTGGGCAGACTATGAAAAACTTCATGGTGATTTGTAAAAGCCCATTCAGGAAGTACATAATTTCATTAGGGGACTCTTTCTTTTATGCCCTTAGTGGCACTTAAGACAACTCCTCCTTTATCAGGAGGGTATCCTTAGTCAGCTGATTGACCTCTCCAGCTGGAATGCTAGATTTCCATCCAGACCATAGATCTCTATTGTCCAGAAGGAACAGGTTTCCTATAACAGGCCTTTACTGGTACTGTGAAGATTGTATTAAATCTTATTAACTTATTTTTATTCTTCTATACACAATTATATAATTTTTCATGACAGCATAGCTTCAGAGATAGAATTAGTCAAATCATGTAAAATATGTTTTATATTTCAACTGAAATATTCTATTTTAATTTAGTTTCCTAAAGAACACAAAATAGTACAGAAAAAAATTTTGTATAATTTCAGCATCACATTTTTTTGTATTCTTAGTTTGCATTTCTTATAGAACTTCTTTATTTTGCATCTCTTTATCATTGTTTGGTCTATATCTTTATATGTATATATATATATGAGAAAAAGTTTATTGTTCAACTATGAAGTAAATAATTGCATGTAGAAATATGATCTCATTAATTATTTAAAGCAATTGTGTGCATTTTTCTTTTCTGCTTACTTGAATTGTTATGAATTACAACATGAGTTGAAGTCTCTATAAAATAATATGCTTTCCATTTCTCTCTATTTGAGAAACATTACTGTATAAGTTTTTTTTGTTGTTTTCTTTTTTTTTTGTTTTTTGTTTTGTTTTGTTTTTTCGAGACAGGGTTTCTCTGTGTAGCCCTGGCTGTCCTGGAACTCACTCTGTACACCAGGCTGGCCTCGAACTCAGAAATCCACCTGCCTCTGCCTCCCAAGTGCTGGGATTAAAGGCGTGCGCCACCACTGCCCAGCTACTGTATAAGTTTTTATACTATATTATTCACACATAAAATTTCAGCACATCAAATACTCTTCATTGTGTATTGTACCAGTTTACTTTTTTGTATATGCCTGGCCTGGCCCCTCTCTGTCTCTGCTTCTGTCTATCTCTTTTTCTCTTTCTCTCTGATTCTCTCTGTGTTTCTGTGTCTCTGCTGCCCCCTAAAAAAGTTCAAAGGGCTTCACATATGATAATCAAGCTTCCACTTCAGTGTTGGAAAACATTTTTTTTCAATTAAAATTTAATTTTTACTTGATATATAAAACATTGCATTTGTTTATACTAACGGTTACTAATGGTAACTTTTGAAACACATAAATTATGAAAAGATTAAATTGTGTTAAATATGTTTTTATACACAAAATAATCATTTTGTGGTAAATAGCTTCATAATTTGCTCTGGCTGTTTGAAATATATAGTACATAATTATCTTCCATTTCACAGTACACCAGAACTTTCTAGTATCAAACAATAATTTAGTTTTTATTGATCAACCTATTCCCATGTATCCTTTCCACTTTCTCCAGTCCTTGCTAGTACAATTTTACTGGCAACATCCATAAAATTAAACTGTTTTAAGATTACACATATGAGTGAAAACAAACACTACTTGCCCTATGCACAAAATGATTTCCATTATATCAACATTATCACAAGTGACAAATCCCCATTGTGTTTTATTACTCAACAGTATTTTATTTTTAATGGATATTTTATTTCTTTACATTTCAAATGTTATCCCTTTCCCCAGTTTTCCCTCTGCAAATTCCCTATCCTATCTTCCCTCGCCCTGCTTCTATGAGGGTGCTTCCCCCCACCCAGTCCAACCTCATTGCTCTCACAACCTAAACTGGGGAATCGAGCCTTCTGAGGACCAAGGGCTTCTCCCACTGATGCAGGATAAGGTTATCCTCTGCTACATATGGGCTGGAGGCATAGTTTACTCCATGTACACTTTTTGGTTAGTGTTTTAATCTCTGTGAGATTTGGGTATATCAGTATTTTGTTTTTAAATGTACTATATTTCTATATTCATTCATAAATTGGTAGAAACTCAAGTTTATTCTATTTTTCCTAGGTTAAAAATTTACTTGTATATTTTAATAGTAGTAATCTCTAATAATATTTTATATTTTCTGTGATATCAATTGTAATGTGTAATTTTCATTGCTCTTTTTATTTGAGTTTACTCTCTCCTCATTTTAGCCTTTTGTATTGATTATTTTTTATCGTCTATTTCATTTATCTGTTCCAATATTAATTGTTTCTAATCTTCTATACATGTATTTTTTGGTTCTTTGAGATTAATTAAGTCATTTATGTGCAAGTTTTCTATTCTTTAGACATGGATATTAATTGTTACAAACTACTATAAATCAAGCCTTTTCTATTCAATATCCTTTTGTATATTGTATATCCATCTTAACTTGTTTCAAGAATTTTTTAATGTTTTCTGCCTGATTTCTTCTTATTCTAATGTCATTTACATGTCAACGAGAGTTTTTTAATGGGCATCCAATTTATAGCAGTAACAACTTTGTACTTTGATAATGATAGTTGTGTGTGTGTATGTGTATGTATATGAATGTATACATGTAGGTACATAAACTTGTGGGGCCATATATGTATGAAAACAGGCTGATACTGATTATCCTTCTCAATCACTGTCTACCATATTTTTTGAGATATCATCTATCATAGACAAAAAATATCCCTAAACTAAAGAAGGAGATACCTAAAATAAGGTACAAGAAGCTTACAGAATACCAAACAGATTGGACCAGAAAAGAAAATACTCCTATCACTTAGTTATCAAAATACTAAATATACAGAACAAAGAAAGAATTTTTAAAACAGCAAGCAGAAAATGCCAAGTAACATACAATCTTTCATATATCATAATTACACACAATTTCTCATCTGAGACTCTAAAAGCTAAAAGATCCTGGACAGAGTTCTTGCAGACCCTAAGAGACCACAGATGCCAGCCAGCCTAGAGTATTATACCCAGCAAGACACTCAATCACCATAGATGGAGAAACCAATATATTCCACGACAAAACCAAATCCAAACAACATTTTTCTACTTAGTTAGCCTTACAGAGTATACTAGAAAGATTTTCTCCAGTCATGATTGGTTCTACCTTAGGTTTCTGTGCTATACAGCCTCCAGTTCTTGGTTATCCTGGACCTCAAATTAGATGAGTCATTGTTTAGCCACTTCCACAAATTCAGTGCAACCACAGTCCCAGCCATCCTGCAGGCTGGACAGACTAGTGGTCAAAGGTTTTATGGTTGTTGTCCCAGTCCCACCACTGGAAGCTTTGCCTCATTACAAAATATGGCCAGTTTAGGCTCCCTATCCTCCATTACTTGAATCCTCAGAGGGTTACTCTCATATATTCCAGACAGTTTCCACTGGACTGGGCTTACACACTACCCTTCAAATGCTTTCCAATTCCATTGATCTCTCCCTGTACTCTTTCCTCCCATTCCCACCCAAACATTCTATTTTAAATAAGGATAGAGATTTTCTTACTTTATTTTTCTTCATTTTTGTCTTTTTTTTTAAATAGTAGTATGAATCAAATCCAGGACTTTGCAAGGGTTAGTCAAGCTTTCTATCAATAAACTATATCTAGAAATGTATTATTATATTTTATTTTACACTGAAACAATGTCTCATTAAGTTTCTAGACCTGTTCTGGAACATATTTTGTAGGGAAGAAAGGCATTGAACTTTTGATCTTCTTATCACATACTCTGGAATAGCTGAGATTACAGTATTACCTTACCAGTCCTTGTGAATTTTTCATTTTTAATACAATTTTCACATCGTATTATTATTACTCTTTATTTTTTGCAGTAACTAACATCATAAGAACAGTACAGATACTCATATAACAGAAATTACTCATGATTTTTCTGTGTTAGTTCACTCAATAAGTACATATTGATAGTCTCATGACAAAATCCGTCATAAAGGATAACTGATCCAACCACCGAAAAAAAAAGAAAGAAAGAAAGAAAGAACGAAAGAAAGAAAGATTCATTAGACAGTTAGAAATAAGAAAGTGATTAGCTTTATATATCCTTTCCTAATTTGTATCTGTTACCTGCAGTCGCTCCTTCCTTATAAGCAAACAAAAAGAATAAAATGCAATGTGACAGTCCACATTTTCAGAATGGCTATTATAACTGTATAAATGTTCATTGAGATATATGGACATTAGGTCTGGTTAATTTTGTTATGTAATAATTTTATTTGTAAAATTTTTATAAAGAATTTTATTAATTAAAAAGATGGTTTTAAATTTACCTCTTCATAGGTAATTGCCAAGTTATGTTTAGAAAGACTGACCAAAATTTTAACGACAAATGCATATTTTATGTGAATAACAGGCATAAAATGAAGGTATTTTTTGTCACACTGTAGAAGATCGAGTAACTGAAATATGTATTTTGAATTAAATAACTAACTAGAGCTCTATTTAGAAGAAAAGCCAAAGAAGAACACATCTGGACAAGCACACATAATAATAGATGATGGTGGGTAGACTCCTAAATGGAGGCATAGTCAGTGAAAATGAGATTTATTAGAAACTTAACGTATGTGAGTAGAAAAGTGACAGGTAAGTCTGATAAGAACTGAAAATCAGTAAGATTATTGTCAACTAAATGTATTGTGTATACATTGCTACATCAGTTCAAAATGTAAACATTTTTCCATAAAATAGATACATAACCATCTCTGATAATGATAGTCATCTCTAATGCTGATGCCAGTCACTGGAGAGCTGAAACAGAAAGATACTGCTGTATATTACCTGAATCAATAGTGTTTCACTTTACCCCTTTCCCCAGGAGCTGCACTCACAGTGCAGAAAGATATTGGTATCCCCACCTTCTGTCTAATTTTAGCTGTCACTCAAAAAGACACAACAGTAGATAAATCAGAAAAACTGAATATTTTATATATGCCACAGTAAATAGGATGATTTTTATAGACAGAAAGAAATTGGCACTAGATGCCATGGGGAGAAGAACCTTTTAATACTTCATGTACTCCTGTTTTAATCATATTGAAGTTGCCATTTATATTTAATAACTATAAATATATCATTCAAGATGATTTCCATTTTATTTCTGTTCAAATACAGCACAAATTATGAAAAATTAAAAAATTTCAAAGTCTGAACTTTGCATACCAAGAAGGCATTTTCACTGACACATAATACAATCAGTGGTTCACCTCTACTGTCAAAATTTTAATTTAAAACTCAAGTTTTTGAGAAGAGGTTATTTATATTTGAGACACTTTCATCCATTAAAAAATCTAGCATATTAATATGCATAACTTCCTTCACTTCAAAGTAATTTTAAGACATGAGATGATGAAAACACCATACGTAAGATTTTCAAAACTTCATTCTTGAAGTGAAAGATTTCTCTGGCAAGCTAAAAAGTCTTACTTTAATCAAAGAGTTTTGATGTCTATATGAGAAGTTACACTAATTCTGTTTGTGTTGCCTGGCAGTAGAGCTTGTATGACTAATTACATCAGGTTAGTGCATTGACTTTACATATTGGCCATTGGACTTTCACATCATCCACTGAATATTCAGATACCAATGCCTTGCAGCAGAGACATTGCATACAATTTCTCACATACTAGTCAGTTAATGAATTATTTTTATTTTAATGTGTGGACACAAGAATTTTAAATTCTATGTTTTTGTATTGAGATAGACTCTGAGATTTTGGGATAAAATTGTTAATATATAAGAACATATAATAAGTTATAATCAAGTTTACTCGTGTCCCTTATTCTTTCATATTGCATCCAAATTACTAACAATGAGACAATCTTTCATTCAACCTCCCACTTCAACAAAGAACATAGCATCCAGAAAAATCATTAAGTAAATGACAAATTTGGACAATATTGTGCAACAAATAAAGCAAAAATATATAGAACATCCTAGCCAACAACAGCAGAGCACATGTTTCAAGCACACATTGAATAGCCTTGGGAATAGATCTTAATTCACACACCTAGGCATTCGAAGAAAATGAAATCTATATAAATTGTTTTCCTAATCCATGTTACTGGAAAATTCATAGATACATTGAAATAATCATATCTTCTGTCATAAAGCAAAAGCAAACAAGCAAACAACAACAACAACAATAACAACAACAAAAAACCAAAAACTTAAGTGTACAAGATTTCAAAATAATGACAGAAAAAAGATAAATGGTAATATATTTTGAAACTTACTGAACATAGCAAAACATAATAGTTAATATGTTATAATGATATTCTATATCAATACAGTAAAAGCAGTTGAGTGCTATGTAATTCTAACACATTAGTAATGAAGGCAAGAGGATGCTGAATTTGAGGTCATCTGGGACTACATAATGAGATTTTGTCTTTCTGATCTCCCATCCCTCCAAATTTCTCAAAGGAAAATAAAGATACTAATTTTTATACAATAAGAATTTATAAAAAGAACAGAGAGTATTCAAACTGAAATAAAGAGGATAAAGAAGCTCAAAACATAAATGGCAGACATTAGAATACAACAGATTTATCATTGTAATAAAGCACAGATTCATTTTGGACAAATTTATAAAGGGACAATTCACACTGTATAAAAAGACAGTGTCTTCAACAAATGGTGATAGGCAAACTGGATGGCTACATGCAAAAGAATGCAAGTATATCCATACTTCTTGCCTTGCTAAAAATTCAACTGTAAATGTGTCAAAGACATCACCATAAAACCAGGTACGCTGAACCTCAGAAGTTGGAAATGTCTGGAACTTACTGACACATGAAAAGACTTTCTGAAGAGAACACAGCTATCAGAATCACTTAAGATTAACAATTAATATATGGGACCACATGAAACTAAAAACTTTTGTACAGAAAATGACATCATCATTATAAGAAAGCAGTAGCCTACAAATAAGTAAAAAGATTATTATCAGACACATCTGACAGAGAGATAATATCAAAAATATACATAGAACTAAAAACAACAACCCCCCAAAAACTGAATATTAAAAAACCAAACCAAAACAAAAAAAAAAACAATTAAAGTGTGGAGTAAAGATCTAAACAGAGAGTTATCAAAAGAGAAAACTCAAGTGGATGAAAAAAATTAATGAAAAGTTCGACATCCTTAGTCATCAGGAAAACTCAAATCAGAGCTACAAGATTTCATCGTATACCTATTAGACTGGCTAAGATCAATAAAGAAGTGATATCTTACACTTGCAAAGATGTAGGGCAAAAGGAAAACACATCCACTGCTTCCAGAGTACTAACATATATAGCTATTGTGAAAATCGGTGTAGTAGTTACTCAGGAAGAAGAGAATTAATTTACCACAAGATCCAGCTATCCTACTCTTGGACATATACCCAAAGGTTGCTTCATCCTACCACAAAGACACTTGCTCAACCATATTCATGGTTGCTATATTCATAAGAGCCAGAAATTGGAAACAATCTAGATGTTCTTTAATATAAAAATTGATAAAGAAAATATGATTCCTTTATACAATGTCAAAAAGAAGGAAGGTAAAATATATGTCTTCAGATGAATTCTATTAAGCGGATGTGACTTAGGAGCATAGTATGCCTAGTCTAAGGCTGTTTGCTCATAAAACAAACAAACAAACAAACATGTTCCCATGGGTTCAGCATAAGGATAAATGAGTAAGAGAAATAGGATTGTTTGGGGAGATAAGAAAATGAGTGACTCACAAACATGACATAATTACAATGTGGTAATTATAGATCCCTTTGAAGTGAATATCCACAAATTTGAATTAAAGTAAATGAGCAGTTTCACATTTTTCTCAAGCCACCTACTATTATGCATGTTTAAGTAGAGACACTTGATCTGGGTTACTGAGGCTCCAATTTTGCCGTGAATACAAGAAAGCAAGATAATGGTTAGTGGTTTGTTTGTCTATATAAGTAATTCTAATATACATTACATTGGTAAATTGCCATCTCTCAAGCTTACTGAAAGCCGATTCTGGCAACAAGGAGATCCTACCTTTTCCAAGACTCTATCACAATTATTTAAAGTGTCCTCCAAGAGAACCTTTTCTGGGACAGGGTAGCCCCCTGATGCTAGAGAAAGGAGGGACTGCTAAACCATAAAGCATTAGGTGCTTTAGAACCATTAGAAAGAAAACCATTTCCATCATTGGCTACTATTATTTACCCTATTGTATGAAATTTCTCAAAGTAAGAACAATAATCTGGAAACTCACGCGTGGAAAAACAAAATAAGCCAAAACCTCTCTCAAATAGGAACTCTAGATTACTGTCTCAACAGAGATGCCATTATTCCTTCAGGGTATTGCAAACCTTAATTTGAAGATGTTACTTTTGCTCCATAATCCTCCTACTTCAGTAGTCTTTTGGATATTTTAATTCCCTAGTTTGATAATATTTTGCAATGTAGTGTTTGCTGCTTTAAATGCTATTTGCTATTTGTTCTTTTTATTTTGTTTGCTGTATGTATGATAGATTCAATGATTGAAAATGGAATGTATGGCTAACAGATTATTCCTGAGACTGTACAAAACAATGAGTGATCATAATGATATGTTATAAAATAAGGAAAGAAGAGAAGACATCAAACGAGAAAGGCAATAAAAGCACATTTGTATCAATCACATAGAAACTAGTGAGATCAAAATGTCATTTAAGTTAGACAAATTGAAGAATAAAATTGTAAAATGGAAGTTATTAAATAAAGAATATGGTGTCTGACATTGATTTTATTTACTAGGCATATTTATTCATAATATGATTGTTTATAGTACTATCATGAATGGTCCATTTGGGGGTAAGGAATTGAGACAAGATTTCTCTGTGTAGCCTTAGCTGTCCTGGACTTTACTCTGCAGACCAGTCTAGCTCCGAACTTACAAAGATACACCTGACTCTGCCTCCAGAGTGCTAGGCTTAAAGGCATGCACCACCTCTACCCATCAAATGTACTTAGTGAAAGAGTATTTAAAAAGGAAGAAGAAACATGTTGAATTGAATTGGATTGTTTGTTAGGATGATAGTCTATTGAGTA
The DNA here is from genome assembly GCA_019843965.1 of Rhynchomys soricoides. NCBI lineage: Eukaryota > Metazoa > Chordata > Mammalia > Rodentia > Muridae > Rhynchomys > Rhynchomys soricoides. The sequence goes on along the minus strand of JADRCH010007488.1, from coordinate 2,099,529 downwards.
CTGAAATGAGTAATTGTTACATAAATAACATTGCTGTTCACAGATCAAGAACCAGTTCATCTAAGTATAAAGGACATTGCTTTATAATATTAATTAATCTGTTATGTAGCAGGGATAAGGCTGTATAGATTGACAAAGTATACTCAATATCAAATAAATTAAAAAGAATATTTGTCTGGTAATGGTAAATGTTATGAACTTCCTAATTTTATAAAGCTGGTTCAAAGATAATAGAATCACCAGAAAGAAGGTGGTATGTGAAGTGTCAACCACAGAAGATAACTGCTTTTCTGTATAGCCAAAATGCTTATAAGAAAATTGGTAGAAAATAAGAGTTCTCACTGAACATATATCAAGAGATTCAGTATGTTCAGCAAAATGGCCCCTGGGACTCAAATAAAAGAATGTATCAGAAAAAGAGATAAGCCATGCATGGAAATATTAGAATTCAGTGAATTGAGCATGCCCCATGATATATGGATTTCAGTGGAAACAGGTGTAAATAAATAAAAAGTATAGCCATTGTATTCTAGAGTCAGAATGTAGAACTACAAGTATGGTGAGTGACAATATAAGCCTGAAGAAAGAAGTTAATTTTTTTTTCTTTTTCTCTTTTACATTTGTAAGCAAGAACAGGGGCAGGCATCTCCAGAGCAAACAGAGTATTAAAACTTCCTTAAAAATAAACATTAATGAGCGATAGTTCCTTATTCCTTAGAATAATATCTCTGGGGTTTTTTCTTGATACCCAGAGATTGAGGTACAGATACAGGTTAAAGATGCTGCTTACCCTTCACAACCAAAATCACAGTAGTCATAGCAAAGGCAGTTATAATTCAGTGGTCTGAAACTCTCAAAGGGAATAAAGCTTAAGTAATAGAAGCCTGGAGCAATGCAGTTTAGGCTATCAATGACAAATTATTTCACTGAATAAGCAAAATAGAATGCATTAAAGAAAACAAATGAAGCTTTACATGAACATCTCCAATTTCAAAAGGACTTTGGAAGAAAATATAAAGAAAGGCATACAATCAAGGACAAACACATCAAAAATTCTTAAGACTAGTCATTACTATATTTTGGAAGTGGCAGTGGGAGGCTAGATAAAGGAAATGTACATTTGATCAGTATAAGTTGTATGCTTGCACATAACAGTCATACTGAGCAACATTCACAGGTTCAGTTAACAGATGTTAATAAGGATAATAGAAGCTCTGTATATATGAGCATGCTAAGCATGAATAGGAGGGACTCTGAAGATAGAAGGCTGGGTTGCATGTGGAAATCGAATTGTGGTTGGGGCTGGGAAATAATAAACTCATGACTTAAGGCAGATCAGATCACTATTTTATTCCACTTTAATAGCTAACAGAGTTAATTTATTGAGAAGATCAAAATATAGAATACGTTTCAACATTGATTTATACAACATATTTCTTCTCAGTGTCAGATATTATCTTTGTGGGATAGTATCTTAGAGGCCTGAAAATACTCGAGTGAAAATTTACCTAGGAACTTGCAATTTTGCAGTCGTCATATAAAAACAAACTTCTGAGAACAAATAGAGAGGGATACTATCTTAGAGGTCTGCAAATAACTTTTAAGAACAAATAAATGCAAATTAATAAACAGTAAAGTGTGATGCTGAGTGTGCAAAGCACAGCTGATAGTACTTATTAAACTTTACACAAATATGGATTACTTAAAAATTGTAGGCACAATTAACTTTCTTCAGGAGATGTTCATGGTAGAATGAAGCACTGCTGGAAGGCACAGTAGAATCTTCAGGTTAGCAGGAAGTAGTAAGAAAGAACTCCTTGTGCTAGTGATTCTATACAACTCTATTCATTATATTTCCATAGTAAGAATTTCCAAGATAGAGAATGGATACAGTAATACTACTCTAAAGATGTGTACCAAACTGCCACAAAAGCACAGTGAAGCATTTTCTATTTAGGAATAGAAGCAAATTTTATTTGGAGCTAAAGAATAGGCCTGAATGATATTGGCCAGTTTATATAACTTAAATGTCTACAAGTATTAAAAAGCTCTAAAATAATAAATGAGCTAGATGTTCCATTCTTGCCTACAGAAATACATGTTTTCAGCAGTTGACACTATTTCTTCATGTTTTCTTTACTTTGATATTTTATGAGGAAGATAACCACTAAAATCATCCGTACTCTAACCTAACAGCTTGAAAATTTCTCAAATAACCTTTAGACTGTTTCTGGTATTTCTGGTCCAAGTCTTGATACTACCTTTGACTTGGAGCAGGTTGGCTAATATATCTGTATGTGAATAAGTCATACCTTCAGTGGCATACTTCTCCCAGCAAGTTTCTAGCTACTAAATGTACTATAACCATACCAAATGGTGTCACTAACTAAAGACCAAATGATCGAATAAATGAGCCTTTGATGAACATCTCACATTCAAATCATGGTATTCTGCCCGCAATCCCTCTAGATTCATGGCCATCTCAGGATATAGAATGTATTTACTCTAACTTTAAATGGCACCAAAGTCTTTTTACAATAATAGCACTCAGAATGTCTTCTAAGATTTAAGAAAATACCTGAACCATTACCCCCTTCTAAAACTGAAAATAATATTTAATTATATGCATCTAACATATAATGGCAAAGAATGTGCATTCCCATTCTAAAGGGGGGGAATGGAGACCAATGAGTTATTATTGGACCAAAGAAAGACCCAAACCCCAGCAGGACAAACACCCAATGTTATAACATCATGTTAGGCATTGGAGGCTTCAATTTCAAAGGGTTTAAGTAGCTCTTTGTAGTAATATAACTTATACTCCACTCTTGGGTTGGCTGTATCCTCTATATGTATACCCCCCTCAGCAGATATGTCAACAACTGGCGACCAATTATTTAATTACCTAAAGAAATGGAGGACATTTCAATTCAAACCAAAACAGAACCTAATATACTTCAAGTTGATTGCATATATAAGAGTGAGCCGAGCTAAAATGAACTGTGCACAGCTGAATTCAGCTGAACATGTGAGGAAGAATAAGCTATGAAAATATTTACAGATTTATAATATGAAGCTTTGCACTTCATTGGTGTGCAGTCCTATTTGAGATTATTGTTAACTAATATAGAAATAAGTATCCAAGGTAGAAGAGAATGGGAATGGCATTATGATTTCCACAAATGTGTAGAAGGTAGAAAATAGAAACATCAGCCATTTGAGTTCAGACAGCGAACATACATAGGGGAGACTGTAGACAATAGCTATCAGTCTTCCAGTTCTCTTCCAGGAGTTAAAAAGAATAGATAGCAATGTTTAGAGATTCAGATTACTTGAAATTATTTTCAGAATAATTTTATTATTTTTCTGTCCATGTAGAATGATTTTTGTCATAGTAATAGGAAGCAATGAATGTACCTTCAATGAGGGATATTCTCTTCTAGGGAGATTGGGAGTTGATGCTGCTACATCAAGGATCTTGCTGACACAAATAATATGAGAAGAAAGTAAAAATGAATTGATGAGTGAAATACAATAAAATCCCTATACATAATAAGTCATCAAGAACTACTACTAAACATAGTAAAGTAAAAATGGAGATTTATGTATACGATATTCTGCTATGAAGGGAAAGACTGTAATATAATTTGGTTCTATGCAGGATGCTGGTACAGAAAGACATCAATTCTCTTAACCTAGTTCTGGACTTTGCAAACTCCAGTAATGACCTCTTAACCAAGATATAGCCATTGTTTCAGTAGTTGAATAACAGTATGGGGATATCCGATCACTATTCCTTTAAATATGAGGCCTTCTCCATAGGCAGAATTTTATGACTGGTACTATAAATCTACTCAAAAGCCCAAGACTAAGGAAAACAGACCCTACTGGGTAAGCTACTCTTGTGTGCTAAACACTCATGCTGCCAAACTGCCTTCTAAATATGGTTGCTTTGTGTTTATACACTTAATTTGTGTTGCTGTCCAACTCCATCAGAGAGGTTTCTTTTGCAATGGTTAGCAGCAAATGTAGAGACATAATTTGTGAATGTGCCAAATATAACCAAGTATAAATGCTGCAATGTGAATGGATCATCAATATCAATCTCCCCTCACATCCATACCCGCAGCTCATGAATATCACAAAGGAGGAGACAAAAAGAATGTACTCGGTGGCAAAGGGGGATGCTGTGGAATATGACTTTAGGATATGAGCATGTGCATATCAACTCACAGTGTCTGTGCTTAATGGCATAATATTAAGGCAATCAAAATTTCATCATTGATGAGGAAAGGCCACATGAAGTGCAATCCTTAGTGGAAGAGCTATTGTTGTTGATAGCTGCTAAAGGAGGGGGAATCATTCTGTCTTAGGTTAATGGGTGCTGATAGGTTGTCCATGGCCCTATAATCATGTACATATAAGCAGCACTAATTGTACTGGGGGTGATTAAGACCAACTTTATAAAGGATATAGAATTGGGAGAGAGATAAGGTATGGAACATTAGAGAGAATGGAAGGGAAGTATCTGGATGTGCTCAATATTCATTGTATAAATGCATAGAATTTTCAAAAAAAATTAAATATTATTACAAAATGCCACCAATATTTGTGAAGAGGAAGGGATGAGTGATGAACATGGCCTTTATGCTCTCAAGTTCTTAGATCAAGAAATAATCGCAAGAAGAAAACACTTAGCATTAGAGAGATGAACTTTATAATTGAACACAAATACACCACAGCAATTGCATCAATAGTGGGTCCATAAATTGAGAAACTTAGGGTGGGGAAATTTAGTTGTCATTACAAATTAATCTGTCATACTGTAGTCAATGCAATTGCCTATGAGTCCACAAATGTGAGAGTATAGGGCACAAAAAGTACTCCAGCATAGATAACTACATGGTTACAAGACTATATAGTAAGAAGTAGAAGAACAAGACTGTAATACTTTCACTGGAGTATTGATGTCAAATCTATACTCATGTCTGCAAAGCAATTGAAAGGGCAGGGAACTATTATTCTTATCAGCGTTGTTCTTGTCTGCCACTATGATCTCACAAATTCTTGTCTGCCACTTTTATCTCTCAAATTCACAAAACCGTTGCTTAGATGGAATGGTAATGCTGGAAAGGAACTCATTGTGATGAGTTATACACTAAAAGCTTCTGGCATTTGCATGGAGAATGGATTTTAGAGTCACAGATCCAATTTAGGAAATGGCTTAATTAGCTCATGAAGAAAATGTTTCTGTGAGAAAGGAAATCATTGTTCCACTCATTGAATCTCCATTCTTGTTTCCTTCCTTGTTTTCTAGCACAGTTATTACACAGGAAACATTTTCATGATATACTAAACCAATTAAAATTATTTATGCCTCTTGTCTTAGATTGAAAGTAAAGAAACATTGGGATTTGACTTGAAAGCACCTCGCTTTTGCAAGAGAGGATAGATGTTTTGATAAACTTTGCAAATCTGTCCTGATGAGGAGAATGAAACACCTAATAGCACCTTTTAAACTAATAATGAGACACTGACTATTCGTGTGTGTGTGTGTGTGTGTGTGTGTGTGTGTGTGTGTGTCTTTTCCATAGGGAAGAGGGTATCTAGTAGAGTGAGATTTAGAAGTGGGACTTATGCTTGTATTTCTGACTGAAATGCTTCCTAAAAGCAATAGTTTAAAAATACTAATATGACTTTATGCAGTCAGACAACAAATTTCTTCTCTATATGTGGTAAGGACACAGAAAGATGAGGATAAAGGACCAGAGCTACACAATTTCTTATGTACTTTTATATTAAAGAACTTTAAAGGATGCAAGGGAGTGAATTTCTGGGATAGTACAGATTCTTCAAAATAATTAAAGTTCTGTATACTAAAAAAATTCCTACAGTCAGATTAGTATATTTTACCCACGGTGAACTGTAGATAATATAACAGTTTACCTACTAAAGAAAAGCAAAGCACACAGAGTTGACATTAATAAGTGCAAAAGGAATCTCTGGCAAGATTTCCATGATGATTTATTCCGTTTATGGTTTGATATAAGACTACCACATAGCAGCTAAGAACACAGGTTCTGTATACCATTTTGGATTCTAATTTCACCTCTGGCAAACAGAGTTTGTGTAGCTTTCCAATGTTGATTATATTATTTCTCTTCTTGCTTGTTATTTACTTTCCTCATTTATAAAATAATGGTAAACAAGATATCGAACACACATTGCTACTGTAAAGATGAAGATAAAATGCTCAAGGATCTGGAGAGATGGTTCAACAGTTAAGAGCATTTGCTGCTGCTCAGGAGGATATAAGTTCAGTTTCTGGCACCCACATGGTAGTCCAAAATCTTACGCATTTGTAGTTCTAGGCAATACTATGCTGTCTTATAACCTTCATAGCACCAGGCATGCATGTGATACACAGACACCCATGCAAGCAGGATATTTTGTAATAGGTCTGAGATTGCTCAGAGGTTCACCTGAGCAATGACCATGACAAAATTGTAACAAATAAGAGGCTTTATTAAGTTATGGATTTGGATACTCATGGTGCAAAGTCTACATTCAAGATGCAGCACTTAGCTGTATTTTCTCTGAGTTTATGTATAAAGGAACCACAAAGTTACAAAGTTGAAGGTTTCCAGGGGTCTAATTAGCTTACATCCTGCAATGTATAACTTTTACATACCCTGTAGATGCCTCAGTTTTCTCCAGCAAGCACACATTAGCTTTATAGAAGCAAAACCAGCAATTAGTTCCTAGGACCCATTGTCTTGCAAGAACAATAGAGACAGTAAAATTTACAAAGCTAGGCAGTTTTATAAGCTTAGCTCAACTATTCTGGGAAGTTATCTGTCTTGGACAAATTCACTGACAGGGTATGTATGACAAGATAGCAGCTTACAAGCGAAAACAATTTTCTCATGGATTCTATTAAGTACAGCAGTCTTTAAATTTTAAATATGTAATTCTCTTACAATTTATACACACACAAAAATCTTAAAATGCTTAGAACAGAACTTTAAATATACTTAAGTGCTGTATACTTTTGTACTATAATAACTGCATGATCTTATTTATAGAAATCAGGTCAGAAAAAAATAACGACATCTCAAAGGCAGCTTGCACTAAGATCTATTTACCCAAAGTACTGGTATTTCTTTTTCATGGCATTAGTTTCTTAAAAAGACAAATGTTTCCACAGAGAAGGTGACTAAGTGCCTCTCTCCATTATGACGCTTGCGCCAATGCTAGAGGTAATGGATATGGAATTGGCTTGGATTCAAATGCTCTAGAAAGTACATGGAAACATGGATAGTGATGATTTACACTTAAAACCTGTATCTGAGATTTTTCAATTGGGAACTCTAAGTAAATGACATTCAGCTTTAATATGTAAAATGACTGTACAGATATATACCTTATCAAGCTTTTGTGCATTTATTGATGCTGCAGGAAATGGCAGATTGGATGGAGTAAAGTACAAGAGCTCCTTTCTTCCTGCATTGGTATGAGCTCTTTATTTTTGTAATCTGCATCAACTGTCTTTGCCTTTTTTTCTCATCTCATTACCCCAAAAAAGTATATGTACTGCAATAAAGATAATAAAATCACAGACCCTCCAAGTACTGAGAAATCAATGCTTTAACATTGTTTCCTCTCTCTCTCTCTCTCTCTCTCTCTCTCTCTCTCTCACTCTCTCTCTCTCTCTCTCTCTCCCTCTACCTCTCTGTCTCCCTCCCCTTTAGTATAAGAAAGGATAATTCTATGTTAACAAGCAAATAATGTACAATAGTTGGGTAATTACAGTGAGAGGCAAGTTGAAAAGTCAGTTGTAATAATTAGCCTATGATACGTTATGGCTCAATGATTTTCATGCAATACAGAACTTTCTGTCTGGTAAGACATATTAAGACGACATCCAGTTAATCAATATCAAGTGTCTTACATTAGGCTCCTTCAGATTTACATAAGTTAAAGTATACAAAGAAGTTTTTGTTGCTTACCACAATAAAGTTAACTGACAAATTTAACATGATGATAACCAAACCATATCTTTCATCATTGGTTTTGAAGTATATGATGTTTTACAGGTGCTTCTACATGCCATGACTTTTGAAACCTGTAACTTATTGCTTACAGCTATGATACACACATCATAAGAAGGAATAGCCCTCATTTTACATTTAAATGAGACATTTGTTTTAATTTGTAAATATAAAATTTATGTTCATTTTGGCCATTTAAAAACCAGAACACTGGAAAGTCCATGGAAAAGTTTAGACTTTACAACTAACTGATGGCATTGTTCAAAAAGAAAAGGGAAGTGCTACTGCAGCTCTTTGGATCTGGAAAAGCTAAATTATCTCTTCTCATTGTTTCTACCTTCACTGTGCCCAAATAGATACATTAATATAACAATAACAATTGCCAGAAAAAAGTGGTCAGGTTTAACTTCTTAGTGCAGTCATTCATACTTCAAGCCAATTTCCTTTATATCTCTTATTTCTGTATGCCTTGACAGTTATTAGGTGCACCTGCTTTAGCTTTACAAAACTGAGCTTTCACACTCTCAACTACTATAACACCAAATTAGTAGCTCAATAAAACAACAAAATCATCAAAATCTTTCATTGCTCACTAGACCTTTCATTAATACTATATATGGAAGTTCCTTGCTTTTTTATGTTTACTTTTTCTGTACTCATTTTTGCCATACTATCCCCTCCAACTACTGAGAATCTCATGATTTGGGATGGACATGTTTTCCTCTAGGGCATTTTCTTTATATTACCTTTTCCATTCCAAGTTTACTGTATTACTTTATTCATAGAAATTTGTACCTAGTCTTATTTTATTTTGTTAGGCTGTGTTCCATTGATATTCCATGGAGGACTGCTCTTTTCTGCAGTGAAATGGAGAAGGAGTGAATTTGAGGTAGAGGGAAGGTGGGCAAGACTGGGAGCAGTGGAGGGAGGGGAAACTGTGATTAGACTGTATTGTATGAGAGAAGAATAATTGATAATAAAAAGAAATGCAACCATAAATTTATCACAAAGACAATCACACTAAATGTTAAATTTTTGTTATAAGAAGCATACCCATACTTTCTGAAACCCTTACATAGAATGTCATTCAATTTTGAAGTAGGCACACTCTGCTATGAAGGCAACAGATAAATCTAGGCAAATTGTCTCTTTCTAACATCTTTTCAATTCACTAAGTGAAATCAATTCACATGTCGGTTTAGGCAGAAAAGAATATCAATAAAGCATTTTGATTGATTGGAAAATTACACAATTTTGACTGAATTCATGAGATAATTACTCTGTCTAAGAAACAGTAAAAGAAGTAATAGAACAGTAGAGATTTGGAAAGAATAAATAAAATGCCCTTACAAATATAGAATCCATACCCATTTGTTGAAATAAAAATACACATCTGCACATCTATTTGCAAATAATTATGCTGATATTTAAAAAGGGGGAAAACTATTGAGTTATCTTACAAGGCACCCCATTGTGCTCAGGGCAGCGTCATCAGACCTTAGAGTCTAATTCAGAAACCATATTGAGATTTTGTGATTCCCAACAAACTCAAATCAAGTTATAAACCACAGATAGTACTAATCTGGCCACATGGCTCCAACTTTGCTAAGAAAAAGTAGTATCTTTATCAAATGAGATATATCCATCAAACCCATCCACTCGGGGCTCAGGGAACTCTGAGGAAGTGGAGACAAAAAGATCAGAAGAGCCAAAGGGGATGGAGCACACCAGGAGAATAAGGCCATCAATATCAGCTGAGCAAAGCTCATATGAATTCAAGAGACTGAAGCTGCAAGCACATGGCTGACAAAGGTTTGCACCAGATCTTCTGCTTATGCAGTGTAGCTACTAGCTTAGTATTTTTATGGGCCTCTTGAGTGTGTGAACATGTGGGTCTCTGATTCTTATTTCTTCTCTTGTATTCTTTTATTGCAATTGTTTAGTCAAATTCTTATCTGTTAGCTTTTGTTTTGCTTTTTTATCATCACTAAGAAGCCTATTTATTCTCTAATGACAGACAGATTGGAGGGGATCCAGACAGGTGGTCAAGTGGGAAGGAATGTGGAGGAATAGAGGGGAAGATAAACCATAATTATCTAAGAAAAACATCTTTTGTTAAAAGAAAAAAAGAATAAGAAATATATGGTAAATTATGGTATTCTTAACTTTTTCAAATGCATTAATCTCTGTAGTTCTTATAGCTCCTATCACAGTTATGTGTAGTTTGTCATTTTGAGACTCCCTTCTAGTATGAGACCTAACCCTAGGATATAATAATATTTACAAAATTAAGTTAGCTATAGTACTGATCACTGCGTAATAGTTAATTCCAAGTTTCCTGTTTTTTTTTTTTTAATTTACATTTTCCTTGAATATTCATTTTGAAAACACTACAATCTCACAAAGGAAAAATGAGGCTCCATTCCATGTTCAGCATCTCAGGAGTCTCATTTAGCTCTTCCTTACCTTTTGCTTCTGTATACACTGAATTCTCTGTTTATCTTACATCTTATTCTTATGCAAGCGTAAAGTAAATCTAGTTTGTAAATTTTCATTTTTCTTTAAATCTGATATTTAATTTAACATCTGTCAACAAGAAACTTAATATGCTCCCTTGACTTAACCTAATGTATATCTCAAGATATAGATTTGTAGAATATTGAAAATTTATATACAACATACTAGAAATTATAAACTGTTCTTATACAAATGTGCTAAATTCATACTGTGCACTAATTGAATCAGCTCCCTAACATCCTTATATTTCTGAACATTGTCCCTATTTCTCCTTTTAATTACTAGAAATTTTATACCATCATTTGAAATTTCTCTATAATATCAATAACTCTTTTCATTTTGTTATACTGGATATCCCAGCTCCTTTAATTTATCTTCTTTTAGTTCTTAAAGTATACACAACATTTCTGGGAACTAGTGACAGATTTTATTGTTATCGTATATATTTGATCAAGGTATTTATCCAAACTTAAAACACTCTCTTAAGTAGACAGTAGGTAACTAATCTGAAAAAATATTTTCTCTTCTCCATTATATAATGTGTCAAGTAGAAAAAGATGTGCATAGGAAAAACTAGAGGATGAACAATTACACTGAGTAGGTCTTTGTAACAAAACTGACATGAAAATTTGAGTTAAGCGCTCGAGGATAAATAAAAGTTTTCTAAATATAGAGTAGAAAAGTGGTCTCACAAGTAGGGCTTGTTGTCTGTATTCAGTGTTCCTCATGGGGATACATCCAAGTTGCCCCACACTCATTACAATTTCCATTTCTTTCTGTTGATGCTTTTTATGAGGATATATTTAAGACTTCACTCATTGAACAAAAATGGTAACACATTTTAAAAAATTAAAAGTCAAAGCTCATGGAAAATATACTGTGGCGACAGGGCTTTATTCTAATTCCTTGAGAGAACAGGGTAGCAAAAGCTCTTTCTCTAGATGAAGATGAACTCTTTTGGCAACTGTATTCATAGTTATAGCAAGAGTTTATAGCCAAACTTGATCATAAATAGCTGATTTAAACCATGTGGAGTTCACATTGTGTTTAAACTAAACAAATGATTTTGGAATCATAAGAAAACTCTGTAGTTTTGTTTGCTCATTTTGGTGGTACTAGAGATTGTGTCCAGGATTACATTATTCATGCTAGACAAGTGCTCTATCTTTTACTTACATTGCCAGTATGAGAATTATATCTTTAATACCATCTTATTGGTTTGTTCTACTTTGGCATGCTATGTAGAAGAAAAAAAAAACAATGCTAACAGAAAATCACAATCCTATAAAAGTACAGAGATGAATATATCAAAACCACTCTTAGGAAAAAGTCATATAAAATAGCTTTTAGCCAGGTGTGTAGCACATAACAGTAATTCCAGCATTCAAAATTCACAAGTAAAATGCTTAAAATTTATGTCTTTCTTCCACTGTATGGTAAGCCCAGGGCCAGTCTTGGCTATGTGAAACAGGAACTCAATAAAATTAACATAAATATTTCCATTTCCTCTTCTTTTTATTCATTACTATTTGTAAAAGTAACTTAGAGTCTCATAATTTAAGTTTATCCCTTTAGTGACACTACAAATATAAACATCATAAGTCTGTCTTTATTATTAGACTTTTAAACTTGTACTTTATATAATAAATTTACTTCAAGCTGTAAATTTCATCAACAAACAATTGAAATATGTTAAACAGTATGATATACCTGTAGTAAAAGAAAGTCAATCTAAGAATACTTTGTTCTGCCTAAAGGAAAACAGAAATCATATTTCAGCATTACAAGTTTTAGGGAAATGATAAACATTGAGTCCTCAAACACTTTCAATAGGATAACTCATTCCTAAAGATGAGATTTTAGTGTGAAGGATGTTTATTTGTCTTAGTCATGGCTCAGTGATAGTATTGTCTTCCTATTCAAGTCCCAAAGATGCAAGGCTTCCTGTATTAAAAACTTGCAGTCCATTGAGAGAAGTAGATTTAGAACAGAAGATTTTTAGGTGCTTCTCAGCCCTTTGAGTTTCCTCAGTTGAGAATTCTTTGTTTTGCTCAGTTCCCCATTTTTAATAGGGTGATTTGGTTCTCTGGTGTCTAACATTTTAAGTTCTTTCTGTATATTATATATTAGCCCTCTATCAGATGTAGGATTGTTAAAGATCTTTTCCAAATCTGTTGGTTGCCATTTTGTTCTATTGACAGTGTACTTTGCCTTACAGAAGCTTTGCAATTTTATGAGGTTCCATTTGTCAATTGTTGACCTTAGAGCCTGAGCCATTGGTGTTCTCTTCAGAAAGATTCCTCCTGGGCCAATGGGTTCAAGGCTCTTCCCCATTTTCTCTTCTATTAGATTTAGTATATTTTCTTTTATGTGGAGGTCCTTGATCCACTTGGACTTGAACTTTGTACAAGAGATAAAAATGGATCAATTTGCATTCTTCTACATGCTGACTGCCAGTTGAACCAGCACCATTTGTTGAAAATGCTTTTTTCCACTGGATGGTTTTGGCTTCTTCATCAAAGATCAAGTGACTGTAGTTGTGTGGGCTTATTTCTGGGTTTTTAATTTTATTTCACTTATTTACCTGCTTATCTCTATACCTATACCATGTAGGTGTTATCACTATTGTTTTGCAGTACAGTTTGAGGTCAGGGACGGTGATTCCCCCAGAAGTTCTTTTATTGTTAATAATAGTTTTCATGCTCCTAGGTTTTTTGTTATTCCAGATGAATTTGAGAATTCTTCTTCCTATCTCTGTGAATAATTGAGTTGATGTTTTGATGGAGATTGTATTGAATCTATAGATTGCTTTTGGTAAATTATCAGTTTTTACAATGTTTATCCTGCTAATACATGAACATGGGAGATCTTTTCACCTTCTGAGGTCTTCTTTGATTTTTTTCTTCACAGACTTGACGTTCTTGTCATTAGATCTTGTCATAAGATCTTTCACTTGCTTGGTTAGAGTCACACCAAGATAATTTATATTATTTGTAACTATTGTGAAGGGTATTATTTCCCTAATTTCCTAATTTTCTTCACACCAATTAGAATGGCTAAGATCAAAAACTCAGGTGACAGTAGATACTGCTGAGGATGTGGAGAAAGAGGAACATTCCTCCATTGCTGGTGGGACTGCAAGCTGGTACAACCAATTTGTAAAACAATCTGGCAGTTTCTCGGGAAATTTGAAATAGTTCTACCTATAGATTAAGTTATACCACTTCTGGGCATATAACCAAAAGATGCTCCAACATATAACAAGGACATATGTGCCACTATGTTTATAGCAGCCTTATTTATAATAGCCAGAAGCTGGATGTTCCTCAGTCGAAGAATGGATACAAAAAATGTGGTGCATTTACACAATGGAGTACTACCTAACAATTAAAAACAATGACTTTGTGAAGTTCTCAGGCAAATGGATGGAACTAGAACATATCATCCTGAGTGAGGTTACCCAGGCATAAATTAGCACACATGGCATGTACTCACTGATAAGCGGATATTAGCCCAAAAGCTCAGAATACCCATGATACAAACCACAAACCATGTGGAGCTTAAGAAGAAGGAAGACTGAAGTATAGATGCTTCAATCCTACATAGAAGGTATAATAAAATAATTATAGGATGTAGAGGAAGGGAAGGATCTGGGATAGAGAGAGGAAGGGGAGGGAGAATGTGGGGGAGCAGGATTGTTATGGGAAGGGATGGGAGAGAAATAGAGAATGTCAGGAAATTGAATAGAAATATGTTGCAGCAGGAATGGGGAACTGGGGGTGGCCACTAGAAAGTAACAGATGCCATGGATGCAAAAGGTTCCCAGGACCCAGTGGGGATGACATTAGCTGAAATACACAACAAAGGGAAGAGAGAACCTGTAGAGGCCATATCCAGTGCTTAGGCATGGTCCCCTGGTTGAGGGATATGGCCACCCACCCATCTCAAAATTTTTACCCAAAATAGTTCCTGTCCAAAAGAAAAACAGGAACAAAAATTAGGACAGAGGCTGAAGAAAATGCCATTCAGATCCTGCTCCACCTAGAGATCCATCCCACTTGCAGACACCAAACCCCTACACTATTGTTGATGCCAAGAATTGCTTGCCAACAGGATCTTAGTATGGCTGTTCGCTGAGAGGACTGTCAGCATAGATACTGTAGATACTCACAGCTACCCATTGTGCTGAGCCTGTGGACCACAATAGAAGAGGTAGGGTAAGGACTGAAGAAACTGAAGTGGGTTGCAACCCTATGGGAAAAACAATATCAAGTAACCGCACTACCCAGAGCTTCCAGTGACTAAACTTCCAACCAAAGCATATATATGGAGTAATCCTTGGCTCTAGATAGATATGTAACAGAGGATGGCTTTATCTGGCATCAGTGGGAAGTAAGGCCCTTGGTCCTGTTGAGGCTTGATGTTCCAGTGTAGTGGGATGATAAAGAGGTGAGGTGGGAGTGGGTGAGTGGGTGGAGGAGCACCCTCATAGCGACAAAGTTTATGGGGGAGAGGAAGGATGGGATGAGAGTTTTTGGAAGAGAAACTGGAATGGGGAATATCATTTGAATTGTAAATGAATAAAATGATTAATAATAAAAAAGAACAGATGCTTGTATTTGTAATGGTATTAAGCAAATAACATATGGAGATCAGAGGTCAAGTATGGTTATTCCATCATTCCTGAAGGAGAGAAAATTCTTTCAGTCCAAATTAGATTCTAAATATGCTTGGCTTAGGATCTATTTTCCTATTTCTCAACAATTAGAAAGAACCAATAAAATGTTGGATATACCCTAGTAGATAATAAACTGAAGTCTGTGTTTTCCAATTTGTAAGGAAGGCATAGCATGAATAAAGCACACACACACAAAGAAAGTAGGATGTCACATTTAGGTTGTCAACAAAGATAACTATTGCTGGACCATACCAAGGAAAGTAGTATTGTAGTACTAATCGTAATAGGTGTGTTGTGAAATCAGCATAAGTCTAAGAGAAAATGTGAAATTTATACAAAATCGATTTTTCTGTATAACCTGATTAAAAATGTATGCAAAACATGATTTCTTTAGACATAAAGAAGAATGAAGTTACTTCCTTTGCAGGAATATGGATACAAGTGAAGATAACATTACATGAATTAGGGTTAAGGCAGCCTCTTAATGACAAGTGTATATTTTACTCATTTGTAGGGTCTAGATTTTAATACATGTATAAAATAGACATAACACAGAAGTAGAATTGAATTTGTCTGGGGAACATAAGGAATAAAATGGACATAAGTGTGAGAAAAGAAGTAGATTTTATAATAAAAATGTCTGAAAATATTTTTCAAAAGTTTCATATGGAAATTAAGTTTAAAAATATTTCTGTTTACTTAGAGCAGGGGTCCATTAAATACAAAGCATACCCTAACGATAAAAAGTCTATCACTATGGGTGAATTTCTACATTTTTTCCTTGAATATTAAATTTATAATAGCTCATGGTGCAAGAAAAAGTTTAGTAAAATTAAAAGCAAACAGACATTTCTCTGGTGTTCTTGAAACTTAGAACCCAGCAAAACTTAATTAAAATGAGTATATAAATGCAATTACAAAGTATTTTTATTTGTTACTGAGATTGTAAAATATAAAATCTAGCATATATTTTAACAGTAGGACTCAATGCATACTACATTATTGCATGCTTATAAGCCTAGGCAAAGAAGAGGTAATAGGCTATAGCTTTAAAATGATGTATTTGAAAAGGAGCAGAGTGATGATGGCTAATGGTATTCATGAACTTACAGAATTTAGACTCATTCAATAGATATTCCTTGAAACATACCCATAGGGAAACGTTCTTAGTTAAAGGAATTGATCTTGGAATTCTCCACCTTAAGTGTGAATGAGATTATTTCTAGGGAAAGTGTCTGTTTTGTTAACATAAAAAGCAACTGAATATTAGTTATTTTTGTTTGTTTGTCTCTCTATTTGTATGTTGATGCTTCAAGATTCTGTGAGTATGACTTCCCTGCCATGAAATGGGACCTGGAATTGTGAACAAAAGTGAATCTTTTCTCCCTTAAGTGGAAACAGGAAAAGAAGTTTTGATAGTTACTTCAGTGTCTTAGTTACATTTTCTGTTGTTGTAAAGCCACCATACCAAGGCGACGTATAAAATAAAATAATTAATTGTAGGTTTACAGTTTTTAAAGTTCATGACCATCATGGAAGGGAACATGGCAACAAGCATGGTGCTAGAGTGTAGCTAAGAGCTCACATTTAAGATGTAATCATGAGGCAGAGAAATATAACCAGTAAAGATATTGGCTTTTGAATCAGAGCCTGTCCCCAGTGACACATCTCCTCCAGTGAAATCACACTTCTAAATACCCCCCCCCAACAGTTCCACAAAACTGGGGACCAGGTGTTAAAAGGCATGTGCCCATGAGTGCCATTTTACTTCAAACTGCCACATGAAGCATGCCAGAACCTTTCTATGTAATACTTTGTTACTAATCTCTTCTATTTTGACTCAGAAAATTTACATTTATTATAAATAATATTTTGTCTAGGTTTTTGTGCAACACTTTCTGGACAGTACTTTGTTGTAAAGAAAACAGTAGAAAGTTCATAAAACAAACAAAGAAAAAAACAAGAACAAAATGAAAATACTTGGAAGATTTCTTCATTTCCTAATGTTGGGAACATTTTCCCTAGTGCAGCAGTAGTTGAAGCTGTAAAAGTTTCGTAAGAGTCACCTGTGAAACCATCTGTACAAGATGAGGTTTGGTGAGATTTGTCATTTGACAGTTTTATTTCTTCTATGATATATGTTTTGTTTAGATTTCCTAGCCTTTAAAATACCTGTCTTGAATTTATGTGCATATTTCTTGGCATGGCATTTAGAAAAGCAGTCATGTGAGTCTTTTGCTTTGTTTTCTATCATGGGTGTTTTCTAGTTAGTAGTCATTACTGCATATGTTTGTACTTTGTATTATTTATAAGATAGCTAATGAGTTGGGGAGAGCGGCTCATGATTAGAATGCCTGTCTTACATGTGTTTGTCTCTGAGTTCCACTTTCAATGTTCAACTCCCAATGTTTATTATTAATTATTCTTTTATTCTCTCTATCTAAATATCTCTGCAGTCCCTGCCTTTTTTATAGCTTCCTTTCTTTAAGTTATATGTTATCATTCCACTCTTGGATGCTATATTCCTTCTTTCCATTCTGCTTTCTCATTACATTTCATTGTAGTTTTAGAAACTTATGGAGACTTTTTTTTAAACTGATCATTAATTCTTTCCTTGGTCAAATTGAGTATCTTAAGGAGCCTCAGAAAAGTAGTCTTCATTTCTCTTAAAGCCTTATTGTTTTAACTTTAACATTTTGTTTCCCCTTCAGTTTAAATATCTCTTCTTACATTATTTTTACATGTTATAATTCCCCCTCATTGGACATCCCAGCACATACATATTTTTAGATCTCTGATATGTCAGTTCCACTGAATTTGTCCTATTTCAGTCTAGTTATAACGCTACTTTTGTCTTTGTAAATGTTTATTGTATGACTTGCTTTTGTTTCTCTTTTTTATTTGAAAGGCAAGAATGCATGAGCTAAATAGAGCTGAAGTAACTTTTAGAGTAGGGTTATATATTTATCTGACTGGAGTTTAGGATATTTGCTGTTTTCTTTCTGTGTTGTTTCAGAAAATACAATATCTTTTCCCTACCATGTTATTTTTTTATTTATGCTATTTTAGTTAATGACTTGAGAATTTTATAGATATATTAGTGTTTTGATCAAATAAATCTCTCATTCCCTACCCTCCAATTCCACCTTGATTCTTCCCACTTCTTGTCCCTCTCAATTTTATGTCTGTCCTATTCTTTATTGATGAACTAATTGAATCCACTTACTGCTGTCTATATTTACATGGGTGTAAAAGAGTGTACTGGAACATGGGTAGCCTCTCAAGAGTCCCTTTCCTAGGGAAAATTGGGTGTCTATCCCTAGCAGCCACCAACTCTCAATACTCCATCAGCTATGGATCAAACTTTATGATACTTTACTTTACAAGATACTTTGCAAGACAGCAGTACACTTGAGTCATAAAAGAAAGGAGAAGTCAAGATGGTATGGTCCTGGAACTTTCCTCTCTACTAGCTAGCTTCTACAGTACCAGATGTTCTATGCATCTGTTGGGAGAGAGAATCAGTGAATGGATTTTGAACCATTCTATCTACCAGAAGAACTGATATGGTAAGATATGCCTCTTGGTACAATAGTGGTATCAATATGATGGAAGTAACTAATCACTTTCTGATTGCACTAAAGGTTTTCTCCAGAGGATTGAAATCAGGCCTAGACCTTATAGTTGGGTAGCTCATAGACCCAAGGGGAGAACCAGTGGCTACTGCTATGTCCCAGTTTTCCTTTCCTTTTTATCTTTGTGTTTCCCTGAAGTCATTAAATATTAAAGATCTCAGAAAAGCAGTATTTTAGTTATGTTTACTGCCATTTATACAGGGCACCTACAAACGAGGCAGCAAAGTGTGAGAGAAAAGAAACCTTCTCAGACTTCAAGATTATATCTCAATTGTTTTGTGTACCTAATCTGTGATTTCATATATCCCTTCTCTGGGAGACATGGAGGTTGTTTGGTACATGAGTTTGATAAACCCTATCACCCATTTAAAATAGCACATACTAGAGGCAGCGAATTTTTCTCTGTACAGATTGCTAATTAGTCTCCAGTAAATTTCCAGTTGGTTAGAGGTCGGATTCTGGTAAAGTAATAGCACTTGAAACCAGGTTTTAGGAACACACACACACATACACAAACACAATTTCACAAATCTATATATGTAGTTATTTTTCAGAGCACTGCAAACACAGACACAAACAGTAAAATCAGATAAAATTTAAATCTAAGTTACCTCCTCTATAACATGAGGACATTTATGGTAATTACTTTATAAGGCTCTTACATGATTTAATGTTTATAAATTATTTGCCATTATCCAACACAGTAAGTCTCAAATCTCATTTTTCCCCATCAACTCCCAAAGCTGAAAAGTGCTAAGCTTAAGGCAAATTATATGGCACTAACACTCACTAGACACCACTTTTTAAATAAAATTATATCATGTTCAGAAATCAAAGCTTAATGGATTGTGTTCTCAGAGACTATCATGTACCTACATATGTGTGGTAGCCTTAAAACTTCATTTTCTCATTTAAAAATTCTGAACAATAATTGTAGGAAGCATTTTAAGCATTAAATAGTCAGAGAATACCTAATTCCTACATCTTACCTATTTATTTAAAAACTCCAGATAATTGTTCCCCATGCAGATATCTGTAGCAAACAGCTAATTGTATTGTAGTTATACTTTGATCTTTCAAACAAAACTTATGTCAATCTAGATATTGTAGTGATCATTTCTCTGATCTTATCCTTCTATGAAGATCTGGTACAAGGCTCAGCTAGCTTCTAATTACACTACATCATTACTGAATGAGACTTACGTTAATCAAAGTTTGAAATTTTTCCTCATTGATATTTCTTAATGTTTCCCATATGATTATCATTGAGGAAGCCTAATAGTCAACTTCCAAACTTACACTAGACTGGGAAAAGTGTCTCAAGCTCTCAAGCTCTCAGATTAATGACCTTCTTCAGGGTGTATATCTTACAGCTGACAGCAGTAAGTAACAGAGAAATCATCAGGCTCACTAATGCCCATGAGAAAGCTTGCCAGGGATTCTATATACTACCTTACTCACATATCATCTTCTGAGAATATCACCAAATGTGCATCTTATGTTTTGAATCTTCACTCCTGGTTAAGCTTTATAGGTAACTTAGATCAACACTCCTCTGAAGAACTCTGGCTACTTGGGCCTCCCTCATCTCCATTTATATCAGCTCAAAGAAGCTTGAGTGTCCAGCTCCTAAATCCTTAACAACAGTTAGAGTGACTTCTGAGATGCACTAGAAGTTAGACAGCTACTCTCATAGGGTGAAGCAGCCTGACAAGACAATAACAGTAGTGAACTTCTAAGAGAGCTGGCTTTATCCTTTTCAAGATAGCTGGCATCTTCTGCATGCAAAGTGTTCTGAGAACAAAGCCTGGATGCTTCAAACAAAATCCTTGTGAGTATTTTTGCTCCACCTGTAAGAGAACTCCTCCCCTGATAACGGAGAGAGAGAGAGATGAGTTCAAAAGCATATCCAGGCAAGTTTACACAACAGCTGAGGGCCACACAGCCATCCTGTCTTTTGTTCAGAATGAAGACTGATGCTAAATGAGGAGAGAAAGTCACTTCAAAGACTTTAAAAACACTAGCCTTAAAGGAAAGACTAGATTCTTAGCCTTCAGAGACTCTTTCTCCTTTGCAGGTTTGCTATGTGTGCTGGCTGAATGTTTGTTGATGTTTTCTCAGCCCTCATAAATGTTTTTCTCCACTAATTAAAAGAAATGTTCATTCTTTTAAAGTCCAATGGTAGGAGCATTTATGTGTTAAATCCTTAGATTCAAATCTATACTGTTACCTGGTATATCCAGCTCCTAAGACATACTTTTCATTCTGTAAGCAGAGTTTCAGGATGATGATATATAACTCATTGTTGTTCTGTAGAGATTAAAACAGACCTCATGAATCAATTTGTTTGAGACCTTATAGATCATACTAATGTTTTGGAAGAGCAAGCAACAACAACTGTCTCTAAATACACCCTCAATTCTTTTATAAAGACTCCAGAAACCTTGTAATGAGAACTTTGTGGAATTTAATGATGCTGTTCAAAGAGAATGTCTGGTCCAATATATTTATCTTCCTTACTTATTTTGCCTTCAGCATAACATGCACAGTTGTACACACAAAGGATAAAGGCAAAGAAATACCTGTTAAAGGGCCATTTGCACGTTAAGGAAAAACCTATTTAAAAACCAAAAAAAAAAAAAAAAAAAAAACCAAAAAAAAACCAAAAACAAAAAACCAAACACAAAGAAACAAACAACAATAACAAAAACAGCCTGATCTAAGGAGCGAAAATCACAATGCTATTTAGATCCCCTTTTTACTCAAAACCTCCCACCTGAGGCTGGCAAAGACATATTATTTCTAAGAATTTATTGTAGAAAGAAGGCTGGAACTTGACAAATTTAGGGGAATTAGACACACCTACATAACTGTTTCCAAATTTTGAAAATAAATGCAAGAATTTCAGAACTGTTTACTCATACCCATCTGTAGAATTAAGGTATTTTAAAATTTTTTCAGGCTGCATTTGACTCAGATAAGGAGGGAATGTAGGAGCTACCCAGGACAGGCCTTATGGTCATTTATAATAGCATTCTGTTCAAGACTTCTTCAATTACGCCTGTAAATTCCTATCCGTGGAAGGCCCCATAGACCTTGGATAGCAGTGAAAGAAACAGCCAGCTCTCTCAGCACTTCACTAGTATCCTGATTTTCTTAGGTCTCCAATGATGACATGGTTCACAGTCAGCAGGAAGCAATCTAAAAAACACAACACCCTCACTCCTGCCCCACTATCATCCCCTCCTAGTTACTTATTTTTAATTTTTAAAAAAGGGAGGAATGTTAGCTTACAGGTGATTCCACCAGGCTCTTCCCAGGGAACCTAGCAATAGCTTAAATCATCATCTGCTACAGCCAGATGCTTCCGGTTTGGGTTACATATAAAAGAACTGCCTAGTACTCCAGCTCTCTCTCTCTGTGTTTTCAACAGTTCCCACTGGTCTATCTCTCTCCCCAATTATGTCCTTTTCTGCCCCCTTTCTCTTCCTTCATGGCTTTGCTCCCATCTGTCTCGTCAACTGTCTACATGTCTACTCATCTAACTTTTCCCCTTTCCAGGACCTCAGTTCTCTCCTCTTCACACAATAAACCACTCTATACAGAATAAAAATTATGGGCTATACAGCAGCCACAGCTACACTCAGATGTTATATGTTCTACTGTTTAGTGAGTCCTAACTTATACATAGTGTTACAGCTCTTTCATATCTAGCTAGAATGCCACTAACTTTTCCTGGCCCTCATGGTTAAAATAGTACATAAGTATACATCATATGTAAATAGTTTAAAATGATTTCCAATTTTCTCTGAACATTAATTATATCTGTCTCTCCTACTACTTAAGGGGATTCCTGACAATAAACACTGGATTTTAAGAGTATTTAACATGTTTTACATGCACACACACACAAATTCACATGCTAACATACAGGCAAATATTTGTGTCAATTCTGTTTGAATTTTAATGCATATTAGAATTAAAAAGCCTGTTGCAACACAAGTCATTGCCCCATATCCCACCCTTATAGTACTTTACAGGACTTTAAATTGACAGTCTGTCTACCTTGTATGCACTGTGGTAAAAATCTAGGAGTTGAGTTCAAGCCTTCACTATTTGTATGAATTCTCTTATTGAGGTTTACAGAGAAACCAGAGTCATAGTATAATGGTAGTTTATTTTTCTCTTGTTCCACTCATTTAAATATGTGTACTCTTATTGCTATATGTTCATTGTACCTACTGCTTTGCACCAAAAATACATTTTTTTTAAGTGTATTATGTCTTATTCCCTTTGATCATTTCCCCTTGGCCCTTCTAGTAATTTCCTTTCTTTTTCCAGCCCCACTTTGGCTTTCAGGTTTCATTTTTAAACTAATTTTATTTATTTATTCACTGTACAACCCAATATCAGCCAGATTTTATGTCCCAGTACCCCCTTATGGAAGTCATCCCACCATTCCCTTAAGAAAGGGAAGCCCACCTATGGAATCAGCCACCCAAATCACCCTTCCATCAGTTCACCTCACCTTCCCTACACCCTGCATAAGTTGTTGCTTGACTGGGAACATACTCTCCCACTGAGGCCAGAGAAGGCTTCTCCATTTTGGGGTGCAGGAACTACAGTGATGCTGGTAGGCAACAGGCTTAGGAACAATCTCTGTTCCAGTTGTTTGAGGAAGCTGCATGAAGACCAAGCTGATCATCTGCTACATATATGCAGGGGCCTAGGTCTACCCCATGTTCCATTTTTGGTTAGTGATTCAGTCTATGGGAGACCCCAATGGTCTCAGTTAGTTGATTTTGTTGGTCTTCCTGTAAAGTCCCTGTCCTCTTTGGTTCCCTCAGACTTTCTCAAAACTATTCCTTAAGATTCCATGACCACTTTTGGGTATATGCCCAGGAGTGATATAGCTGGATCCTCAGATAATATAACAAGGACACATGCTCCACTATCTTCATAGTAGCCTTATTTATAATAGCCAGAAACTGGAAACAACCCAGATGCCCTTCAACAGAGGAATGGATATAGAAAATGTGGTACATTTACACAATGGAATACTACTCAGTTACTAAAAACAATGAATTCATGAAATTCGCAGGCAAATGGAAGGAACTAGATAATATCGTCCTAAGTGAAGTAACTCAGTCACAAAAGTACACACATGGTATACACTCACTGAAAAATGGATATTAGCCCAAAAGTTTGGAATACCCAAGGTACAATTCACAAACCATATGAAGCTCAAGAAGAAAGAAGACCAAAGTGTGGATGCTTCAGTCCTTCTTGGAAGGGAGAACAAAATACTCAAGGGAGAAAATATGGAGACAAAATGTAGAGCAGAGACTGAAGGAAAGGCCTTCCAGAGACTGCCCTACCTGGGCATATAAAGTCACCAAACTCAGACACTATTGTGGATGCCAAGAAGTGCTTGCTGAGAAGAACCTGATATAGCTGTCTCCTGAGTGGCTCTGCCAGAGCCTGACAAATACAGAGACAGATGCTGGTAGTCAACCATTGGATTGAGCACGGGGTACCCAATGAATGGGTTAGAGAAAGGATTGAAGGAGCTGAAGGGGTTTACAACCCCATATGAAGAACAACAGTATCAACCAACCAGATCCCCCTCCAGAGCTCCCAGGGACTAAACCACTAACCAAAGAGTAGACACGGAGGAACCTATGGTTCCAGCTGCATATGTAGCAGAGGATGACCTTGAAAGGCATCAATGGGAGGAGAGGTCCTTGGTCCTATAAAAGCTTGATGTGCTGGTGTAAGGGAATGACAGGGCGGGGAGGTAGGAGTGGGTAGGTGGGGGGGAGCACCTCATAAAAACAAGGAGGGGGGATGTGATAAAGATGTTCCGGGGGCAGGGAAACCAAGAAAGCAGGTAACATTTGGAATGTAAATAAAAACAATATGCAATAAAAAAATGAAAAAAAAAATTCCAGATTCCCTGACCTCCATCTGTTGTTCAGGTGTGAGTCTTTGGATCTCTTTCCATAGGCTGTTAGGTGGAACATCTCAGAATATTGCTAGGTTCCTGTCTAAAAACATAATGGAGTATCATTAATACTGGTAGAGATTGGTTCTTGCCCAATGGTTGGGTCTCAATTTGGAGCAGTCATCAGTTAGACATTCCCTCCAGCACTGTTCTATTTCTGCCCATGCTAATATCCAAAATATATGAAGTACTCAAGAAATTAGACATTGACAATCCAAATGACCCTACATAAAATGGGTGTACAGAGCTAAACAGAAAATTCTCAACAGAGGATTCTAGAATGGCCAAGAAGTACTTAAAGAAATCTGTTCTCTATCCTTAGTCATCAGGGAAATGCAAATAAAAACAACTCTGTGATTATACTTTACAGCCATCAGAATGGCTAAAATTAAAATCTCAAAAGACAACACATGCTGTCAAGCTTGTGGAGCAGGGGAAACCTTTCTCCCCAGCTTGTGGGAGTACAAACTTGTTAAACAACTCCAGAAATCAATTTGGCAGTTTCTTAGAAGATTGGTAATAGTTCTACCTCAAGCTATACCACTCTTGAAAATATACCCAAAAGACACTCCACCATCCAACAAGGACACTTGCTCAGCTATGTTCACAGCAGCTTTATTCATAATAGCCAGTAACTGGAAACAACCTAGATATCTCTCAACTGAAGAATGAATACATAAAATGTAGTATATCTATATAATGAAATACTACTCAACCATAAAAATAAGAAGGACATCATAAATTTTAGAGACAAACTGATGGAACTAGAAAATATCATTCTGAGTGAGCTAACCCTTACCCAAAGGACATGCATGGGAGGGACTGAGGGACAGCTGGGAGGTAAGAGGCTGTCTGCTTGCAAATGTGGCCTGAGACCTCCATAGCCAACCAGCAGAGGGAGAAAGTGACCCTCTCACTTGTGCGGAAAAGCCAGTGGAAGGAGGGCTCCAGACACAGAGATTGAGAAACAGCCAAGAGGTAAGAGCCTGTCTGCTTTCACCTGTGGCAGAAGACCTCTGCCTGGGCCACCAGGCCTCCATTGCCAACCAGCACAGGGAGAAAGTGACCCACCTGCCCACATGTGTTGAAAAGCCAGCAAAAGGAGGACCCCAGACACAGGGACTGAGGAACAGCCAGGAAAGAGAACTGGTCACCAAGGAACACTGACATCTGGGCCTGTAGGAAAGACAAGCCACAGTCAGAGAAAGACCAGCTAACACAAGAGATAACCAGATGGTGAAAGGCAAGAGCAAGAACACAAGGAACAGAAACGAAGACTACTTGGATTCATCAGAACCAAGCTCTCCCACCACAGCCAGCCCTGGAGACCCCAACACATCAGAAAAGGAAGACTCAGACTTAAAATCACTTATCAAGAGGATGATAGAAGACTTTAAGAAAGAAACATATAACTCCCTTAAAGAAATACAAGAGAACACAGGTAAACAACTGGAAACCTTTAAAGTGGATACACAGAAATCCCTTAAAGAATTACAGGACAACAAAATCAAAGAAATGAACAAAACCATTCAGGAATTAAAAACAGAAATAGAAACAATAAAGAAACCACAAAGGGAGACAACCTTGGAGTTAGAGAACATAGGAAAGAAATCAGGAGTCAAAGATGCAAGCATTACCAACAGAATACAAGAGATGGAAGAGAGAATCTCAGGTGAGGAAGATACCATAGAAAACATGGACACAATAGTCAACGAAAACACAAAAAGCAAAAAGCTCCTAACCCAAAACATCTAAGATATCCAGGATGCAATGAGAAGACAGAACCTGAGGATAATAGGTATAGAAGAGAGGGAAGATTCCCAACTTAAAGGTCAAGTAAATATCTTCAACAAAATTATAGAAGAAAATTTCCCTAACCTGAAAAAAGAGATAAACATAAATATACAAGAAGGCTACAGAACGACAAACAGACTGGACCAGAAAAGAAATTCCTCCTGTCACATTATAGTCAAAACACCAAATGCACAAAACAAGGAAAGAATATTAAAAGAAGTAAGGGAAAAATGGCAAGTAACATATAAAGGCAGACCGATCAGAATTACACTAGACTTCTCACCAGAGACTATGAAAGCTAGAAGATCCTGGGCAGATCTCACAGAAACTCTAACAGAACACAAATGCCAGCCCAGGCTGCTATACCCAGCAAAACTCTCAATAATCATAGATGGTGAAACCAAAATATTCTATGACAAATTCAAATTTGCACAGTATGTTTCCACAAACCCAGCCATACAAAGAATAATACGTAGAAAACACCAACTCAAGGAGGGAAACTACACACAAGAAAAAAGCAAGAAAGTAATCTTTCAACAAACTCAAAAGAAGATAGCCACACAAAAATATAAAGAACATCAAAAATAACAGGAAACAACAATCACTATTCTTTAATATCTCTTAACATCAATGGTCTCAACTCCACAATAAAAAGACATAGACTGACAGACTAGATCCATAAACAGGACCCAGCATTTTGCTGCATCCAGGAAATGCACCTCCATGTTAAAGACAAACACTACCTCAGAGTAAAGGGCTAGAAAACAATTTTCTAGGCAAATGGCCCCAAGAAACAGGCTGGAGTAGCAATTCTAATATCGGATAAAATTGACTTTCAACCAAAAGTAATCAAAAAAGATAAGGAAGGACACTTCATACTCATCAAAGTAAAAATCTACCAAGAAGAACTCTCAATTCTAAACATCTATGCCCCAAATGCAAGAGCTCTCACATTCATAAAAGGCACTCTACTAAAGCTCAAACCACGTATTGCACCTCACACAATAATAGTGGGAGACTTCAACACCCCACTATCAACAATGGACAGATCTTGGAAACATGAACTAAACAGAGACACAGTGAAACTAACAAATGCTATGAACCAAAGGGATTTAACAGATATTTATAAAACATTTCATCCTACAACAAAAGAATATACCTTCTACTCAGTTCCTCATGGTACCTTCTCCAAAATAGATCATATAATTGGTCACAAAACAAACCTCAACAGATATAAGAAGATTGAAATAATCCCATGCCTCCTATCAGATCACTACAGAATAAGGTTGGTCTTCAATGGCAACAACGACAACACAAAGCCCACATACACATGGAAGCTGAACCACACTTTATTTAATGATTACATTGTCAAGGAAGAAATAAAGAAGGAAATTAAAGACTTCCTAGAATTTAATGAAAATGAAAGTGCAACGTACCCATTCCTATGGGACACAATGAAACCAGTGTTAAGAGGAAAACTCATAGCTCTGAATGCCTCCAAAAAGAAACTGGAGAAAGCATATAATAACAGGGTAACAGCACACCTGAAAATTCTAGAACAAAAAGAAGCTAATACACCCAAGAGGAGTAGAAGGCAGGAAATAATAAATTTAAGGGCTGATATCAACCAAGTGGAAAGTAAAAGAACCATACAAAGAATCAACAAAACCAGGAGCTGGTTCTTTGAGAAAATCAACAAGATAGATAAACACTTAGCCAGACTAAGCAGAGAGCACAGAGACAGTGTGCAAATTAATAAAATTAGAGATGAAAATTGAGATATAACAACAGACTCTGCGGAAATTAAAAATATTATCAGATCCTACTACAAAAGACTATAAGCAACAAAATTGGAAAATCTGGAGGAAATGGACAAGTTTCTAGACAGATGTCAATTACCAAAGTTAAATTAGGATCAGATAAACCATCTAAACAGTTCCATGAGCCATAAAGAAATAGAAGCAGTCATTAAAAGTCTCCCAACCAAAAATAGCCAAGGACCAGATGGGTTCAGTGCAGAATTCTAACAGACCTTCAAAGAAGACATAATACCAATACTCTTCAAGCTATTCCGTAAAATAGAAACGGAAGGAACACTACCCAATTCATTCTATGAGGCCACTGTCACACTGATACCAAAACCCCACAAAGACCCAACAATAAAAGAAAACTTCAGACCAATTTCCCTTATGAATATCAATGCAAAAATACTCAATAAAATTCTTGCAAACCGAATCCAAGAACATATCACCACGATCATTCACCATGATCAAGTATGCTTCATCCCAGGGATGCAGTGATGGTTCAATACCTGGAAATCCATCAATGTAATCCACTATATAAACAAACTCAAAGAAAAAACCCACATGGTCATTTCGTTAGATGCTGAAAAAGCATTTGACAAAGCTCAACATCCCTTCATGATAAAAGACTTGGAAAGATCAGGAACTCAAGGAGCATACCTAAACACAGTAAAAGCAATATGCAGTAAACCAGTGGCCAACATCAAACTAAATGGAGAGAAACTCAAAGCAACCTCACTAAAATCAGGGACTAGACAAGAGTGTCCTCTCTCTCCCTATCTATTCAATATAGTACTTGATGTTCTAGCTAAAGCTATCAGACAACGAAAGGAGGTCAAAGGGATACAAATTGGAAAGGAAGAAATCAAAATATCACTATTTGCAGATGATATGATGGTATTCTTAAGTGACCCAAAAAAATCCACCAGAGATCTGCTACAGCTGTTAAACAGCCTCAGCAAAGTGGCTGGATACAAAATTAACTCAAGCAAATCAGTAGCCTTCCTATACTTGAAGGATAAACAGGCTGAGAAAGAAATTAGGGAAATAACACCCATCACAATTGTCACAAACAATATAAAATATCTTGGTGTGACTCTAACCAAACAAGTGAAAGATCTGTCGGACAAGAACTTCAAGTCTCTGAAGAAAGAAATCGAAGAAGACCTCAGAAAATGGAAAGATCTCCCATGCTCATGGATTGGCAGGATTAATATAGTTAAAATGGCCATTCTGCCGAAAGCAATCTATAGATTCAATGCAATCCCCATCAAAATCCCAACTCAATTCTTTTTTTTTTTTTAATTTTTAATTTTTTAATTTTTATTTTTTATTTTCATATTTTCTTTACATTTCAAATGTTTCCCCCTTTTCAGCTCTCCCCTTTGGAACCTCCCAATTCCCTCCGCACTCAACTCAATTCTTTATAGACTTAGAAAGAGCAATTCTCAAATTCATATGGAATAACAAAAATCCCAGGATAGCAAAAACTATTCTCAACAATATAAGGACTTCTGGGGGAATCAGACTCCCTGACCTCAAGCTGTACTACAGAGCAGTAGTGATAAAAATGGCATGGTATTGCTACAGTGACAGGCAGGTAGATCAATGGGATAGAATCGAAGACCCAGAAATGAACCCACACACATATTTTCACTTGATCTTTGACAAAGGAGCTAAAACCATCCAGTGGAAAAAAGACAGCATCTTCAACAAATGGTGCTGGATCAACTGGCGGTCAACATGTAGAAGATTGCGAATTGATCCATTCCTATCTCCCTGTACAAAGCTCAAGCCAAAGTAGATCAAGGACCTCCACATAAAACCAGATACACTGAATATAATAGAAGAAAAAGTGGAGAAAAGTCTAGAACACATGGGCACAGAGGAAAAGTTCTTGAAGAGAACATCAATGGCTTGTGCTTTAAGATCAAGAATTGACAGATGGGACGTCATAAAATTACAAAGATTCTGTAAGGCAAAAGACACTGTAAATAGGACAAAATGGCATCCTACAGATTGGGAAAAGATCTTTACCAATCCTACATCCGATAGAGGGCTAATATCCAATATATACAAAGAACTCAAGAAGCTAGATTCCAGAGATCCAAATAACCCTTTAAAAAAATGGGGAAGAGAGCTAAACAGAGAATTCTCAACTGAGGAAACTCCAATGGCCGAGAAGCACCTAAAGAAATGTTCAACATCCTTAGTCCTCAGGGAAATGCAAATCAAAACAACCCTGAGATTTCACCTCACACCAGTCAGAATGGCTAAGATCAAAAACTCAGGTGACAGCAATGCTGGCTAGGATGTGGAGAAAGAGGAACATTCCTCCATTGCTGGTGGGATTGTAAGCTGATATAACCTCTCTGGAAATCAGTTTGGTGGACCCTCAGAAAAATGAACATAATACTACCTGAGGACCCAGCTATTCCACTTCTGGGTATATGCCCAGGAGATTCTCTAGAATGTAATAAAGACATATGTTCCACTATGTTCGTAACAGCCATATTTATAATAGCCAGAAACTGGAATCAACCCAGATGTCCATCCACAGAGGAATGGATACAGAAAATGTGGCACATTTACACAATGGAATAATACTCAGCAATTAAAAAACATGACTTCATGAAATTTGTAGACAAATGGATGCATCTTGAAAATATTGTCCTGAGCTAGGTAAGGCAGTCACAAAAGAATGAACATGGTATGTACTCACTGTTAAGTGGTTATTAGTCCAAGTGTTCTAAATACCCAAGAGTCACTTCACAACAACAGTAGGGCGGAGTGTGAGGTTCCAGATGGAGGACTTGGAGAAGGGACTGAAGGAGCTGAGGGAGTTTGCATCCCCAGAAAGGCAGCAACAGTGGCAACTGCCTGACCCCCTGATACTCCTGGAGACTGATCTACCAACCAAAGAATATACATGGAGTGACCCATGGTGCTGGCCACATATGAGTCAGAGGAAGGTCTTGTTAGACATCAGGGGGAGGAGAGGCCCTTGGGCCTGAGGGTATTAGATCCCCCAGTATAGGAGAATGCCAAGATGGGAAGAGGAGAGTGGGTAGGTGGGGGGATACCACAATAGAGGCAGGGGAGGGGGGAGGGAATAGGGAAGTTCTATAGGGAAGATGTGGAAAGGGGAAAACATTTGAAATATAAATAAAGTAAAAAAACAAACAAAAAACCAAAAACAAACAAACAAACAAACAAAAAAAAACAAATGCCATAAAATACAGGATAACCAAACGATAATCAACAGACCCAAAGGAACCCAATATAAAAGAGAACACAAGTGAGGGTAGTTGGCTCTTTCGTAGAAGGGAAAATAAGGTAAATATTGAAGGTTTATGGAAGGAGTGAACTGGATGGCAAATAGAATGGGGAAGGGATGTGAGTAGGGGTTTGCCATCTGTAGAGAGAGCAGGGGAGTGAGAAAGGAGATCAAGTAGAGGCAATCTTTAGGACATACTAGAGACCTGGGATGGGCAGAGGCTCCAGAGGATGTAATGGGGCCTCTCTAGCTAAATGTCTTAGCAGTTGGGTATATGGACCCTGAAGTGGCAACTTCCTGTAGTCAGGAAGGACTCCCAGTGGAAGTATAAGTGCAGCAACTCACCCATAAACCCTGTAACCCAAAATATGTCCTGTCTACATGGTAATATTTTGTCACAGTGTTAAATGCTTTTATATTGATTTCCATGGTGGCAGAACTAATTTACATTTCCACTATCAGTGTATAACTATTTCATTTTTTTTTTTACATTCTGGCCAGCATTTTTTCTTATTTAATCTTTTCATGATATCCATTGTATGAAATCTTGATGTTGCTTTAATTTTCATTTTTTCTAGTTGATAAGAATATTAACTATTTTCTTATATTTGCTGTCCATTCCTACTTCTTCTTTTGAATGCCATCTATTCATTTCATAAGACCATTTACTCAAAGGGATATTTAATATTTCCATATTCACTTTGTGTGCTCTTTACACAATCAAGTTATTCATCCTTTACTTGATACATAGTTTGCAAACATTTTTCTCCCTTTCACTAGATTATTTTTATCTGTGTAGAAAATTTTTAATTTTATTTCATGCAGTCACATTTGTTGATTCTTGTCATTATTTCTTAAGCTGTTAGACTCCTTTTCAAATTCAAGGAATTTTATGTGACCTCTCTGAAAATATGAAAATGATTTATTACTTCTCAGGATTGTGAGGAGTACAGATGATGGTTCATCTTGTGTTTTATAGATGTGGTGTTATCACCTCCATTAGCATGATGGGACAAGGTGAACTAGATGGTGAACAAGCATTCTCAGATAGTTAAATTATAGAGAAAGTCATTTTGTAACAGGCAGATGTTTTTAAAAATGAAAATGCAATATACACGAATGTTTCTACTAAAATATAAAACCTTAAATATAATCAATTCTTACAGGTAATTACTTCAGTCAGCATTATTGCTTTCTATGTATTTCTATAAGAAAAACAATTGTTAATGCAAGCAATTATTGGCAGTTTTTCTTAAGTTATAAACATGTCACAATGTTATCATTACTTATATTCAAGGCAAAGGGAGAAAATGAAAATAAACACACACACACACACACACAAAGAGAGAGAGAGAGAGAGAGAGAGAGAGAGAGAGAGAGAGAGACATGCTGAAATAGCAGGTAGAAGATAAAGGAAGACAGCAGTAAAACCTAATATCAAACCCAGTAGATTTGTAGTAAATTGTACTAAAGACCTTGTTGGGAACAGTTTACTTGTATATTGTCTTGAGGGTAGTGATTTAAGATGAGTTGTATAAAAATTATCTGGAAGCCTTAAAGAAATATAGATCACTAGGCCTCAGTCCCAGAATTTCTGATGTAAAAGGTGTCATACCTGTAACTTCTATCTATATATTGTCAAAATGGGAAAGAAGTGGTGAAAATACATTTAAAAAAAAAAAACTTGTTTTAAATAAACATTGCTGCTGACTTTGTATTGTGCTTGTGCACTTGTGTGCATTGTATCTATGCACTCTTGTACATGAGTGAAAACCAGAAGAGAACTTCAAGAGTCCTATTCTTTAGCATTCTGCCTTATTTCCTTAAGAGAGGTTCATTCCTTGAATTTGGAGATAGCATGGTGGCCAGGAAACCCTAGCAATCTTCCTACTTCTTGATCCTCTCAATGCTGTGTTTACTGTCACTTAATTGTATAGACAGAATGGCTTTAATGTGTGTGCTAGGAATTCAAACTCAAGTATTCATTATACATGTTCAGCAAGTGTTCTTATCCTCCAAGTCATTCCCTTAGCACCTCATTGCTGTATCTACATAGCCTAACTAAATTCAGCTTATTCTTAATCTTTTCAATTTGTATGAAAAATTCAAATTGTACAATTTATTGTATAAAAGTATATTTTATTTTAATTTTTGTTTGTGATTTATAATGGAAAGAAACTAATGTCACATTAAAAAAAATCTCTGAATAATTATTAATAATGTTAAATAAACCCCTTCCACCCTTCTGCCCAGGCCTTTCTGCTGGGGCAGACTCCTAGCTGGTGTTCTCCCATGAAGACCATATCTTGACCCATTCTAGAGGCTCCACTGAACTCAGAGCAGTTGACACCACAGATTGGAGGCACGCAGAACAACTGACCCCACAGACTGAAAGCCTCCATGAAAATCTGCTGCACACAGGGAAACAGAAACCATAGTCAATAGGCCCCTCTGGAGAACATCTTCATACAGGATAACAGCTTGACTGTTCCACTGAAGACCCAACAGTCTGAAGGCCTCCCAGGAGATCTACTGCAGCAAGGACAAAAGATCAGCAGCTTCTCTGTCCATCTGAAGAGCCTCCTAGTGGGGAAAGCCCCACAGGTGGTCTGCTACAGCCAGAGCGACAGGCCTACCAGGAGACCAGAAGCAACTCAGGAACAAAAGATTCAGACTCCAGACAGAGTCACCCAGACCAACAAATATTAGAGAAATCCAGATGGTAAGAGGCAAGCCCAGGACCATAAGCAAAAGAAGGCAATTTACATGGGCATCATCAGAACCCAGTTCTTCCACCACAGTAAACTCCGAATACACCAACACACCTGAAAATCAGGAAGCTGACTTAAATCCTATGTCATGAAGAAAATAGAGTCCTTTAAAGAGGATATCAATAACTCACTGAAAGAAATACAGAAAAATACAGGTAAACAAGTGAA
This sequence comes from Rhynchomys soricoides, assembly GCA_019843965.1. Lineage (NCBI taxonomy): Eukaryota > Metazoa > Chordata > Mammalia > Rodentia > Muridae > Rhynchomys > Rhynchomys soricoides. The sequence goes on along the minus strand of JADRCH010007488.1, from coordinate 2,064,832 downwards.
GAAATTTAATAAAGTAATCCATGACCTAAAAGGAGAAGGTGTAACAATAAAGAAAACACAAATCGAAGCAAACCTGGAAATGGAAAACCTAGGAAGATGTCAGGAATTACAGATATAAGAATCAACAGAATACAAGAGATAAAAGAGAGTCTCAGGTATAGAAGATACAGTAGAAGAGATTGACACTATAGTCATAGAAAATTCAATACATAAAATACTCCTAACACAAAATATCCAGGAAACTCAGGGCACAATGAACAGGCTAAATCTTAAAATAATCAGAATAGAAGAGAATGAAAATTCCCAGCTCAAAGGACCCTAAAGTGTTTCAACAAAATCATAGAAGAAAAATCTCCCAAACTAAAGAAAGAGATGGACATAAAGGAACAAGAAGTCTATAGAACAACAGATAAATGGGACCAGAAAAGAAAATCCTCTAGACACATAATAATCAAAACATTAAACACAAAGAACAAAGAAAGAATATTAAAAGATGCAAGGCAAAAAGGCACAGTAACATACAATGGTTGAACTGTCAGAATTAAACCAGACTTCTCAACAAAGGCAGAAGAGCCTGGTCAGAGCTCATGCAGACTCTAATAGAATACAAATACCAGCCCAGGCTACTATACTCATCAAAACTCTCAATCAACATAGATGGAAAAACCAAAATATTCCCGGCCAAAGCCAAAGTCAAACAGTATCTATCTACCAATTCATCCCTACAGAGGATCTTCGAAGGAAAACTACAACAAAAGGAAGGTCCCTGCACCAAAGAAAGAGCAAGATATTAATCATCTCACAACAAAGCCAAAAGGAGAGAACCACAAGCACATAAAGCCACTTATAAAAACAAACATATCAGGAACCAACAGTCATTTCTCTTTAATCCAAGGGATGCAAGGTTGTTTCAATATGCAAAAATCCATTAAAGTAATCCACCATATAAACAAACTCAAAGAAAAAAAATTACATGATCATCTACTTAAATACAGAAACAGCATTTGACAAAATACAACCCTCCTTCATGTTAAAAGTACTGGAGAGATCAGGAATTCAAGGCCCATACCTAAACATAATAAAAGAAATGTACTGCAAACCAACAGCTAATGTCAAATTAAATGGAGACATACTTAAAGCAATCCCATTAAAATCAGGGACAAGACAAGGGTGCCCACTCTCCCCATATCTATTCAATATATTACTCCAAGTGCTAGCTTAAGCAATAAGACCACAAAAAGACATCAAGGTAATACAAATTGACAAAGAAGAAATAAAGATATCACTAATTGCAGATGATATTATAGTATATATAAGAGACCCAAAAAATTCTAACAGAGAACTTCTCCACCTGATAAACAACTTCAGCAAAGTAGCTAGATGTAAAATTAACTCAAATTAATCATTAGCCTTCCTCTATACAAATGATAAACATGCTGAGAAAAATATTAGGGAATCAACTTCTTTCACAATAGCCACAAATATATATATAATCTTGGGGTAACTCTAACCAAACAAGTGAAAACCCTGTGTGAAAATAACTTCAAGTCTCTTAAGAAAGAAACCGAAGAAGACCTCAGAAAATGGAGAGATCTTCCATGCACATGGATTGGCAGAATTAATATAGTAAAAATGGCCAAGCTACCAAAGGCATTCTACAGATTCAATGCAATCCCCATCAAAACCCCAACACAATTCTTCAAAGACATTGAAAGAGCAATTTTCAAATTCATCTGGAAAGGTAAAAAAAAAAAAAAAAACAAAAAAAAAAAACAGAATAATGAAACTAATTCTTAACAATTAAAGAACAGCTGGGGAAATCACCATTCCTGACCTCAAACTTTACTACAGAGCAATAGTGAAAAAAAGCTGCATGTTATTGGTACAGAGATAAACAGGTTAATCAATGGAATAGAATTGAAGACCCAGAAATAAAACCACACATGTACGGACACTTGATCTTAGACAAAGATGCCAAAAATATACAATGGAAGAAAGAATGCATCTTCAATAAATGGTTCTGGTCTAACTGGTTGTCTATATGTAGAAAAATGAAAATAGACCCATATTTGTCACCTTGCACAAAGCTTAAGTTCAAGTGGATCAAGGACCTCAACATTAAAACCAGATACACTGAATCCAATAGAAGAGAAAGTGGGAAAGATCCTTGAACTTATTGGCCCAGGGGAAATATCCTAAACAGAACTCCAATGGCTCATGCTCTAAGATTAAGAATTGATAAATGGGAACTCATGAAACTAGAAAGCTTCTGTAAGGCAAAGGACATGGTGAATAAGACAAATTGGCAACCTACAGATTGGGAAAAAAATCTTCACTAACCCCACTTCTGATAGAGGGCTAATATCCAAAATATATAAAGAACTCATGAAGCTAACCATCAAAAAACCAAAGAACCTAATCAATAAATGGGGAATAGAGCTAAGCAGAGAATTCACAACAGAGGAATATAAAATGGACAAGAAACTCTTAAAGAAATGTTTAAAATTCTTAGTGATCAGAGAAATATAAATCAGAATGACACTGAGATTCCACCTTACACCAATCAGAATGGCTAATATCAAAACATCAGGTGACAGCAGATATTGGCGAGGATGTGGAAAAAGATGAACACTCCTCCATTGCTGGTAGGATTGTAAGCTGGTACAACCACTCTGGAAATCAATCTTAAGGTTCCTCAGAAAAATGGAAATAGATCTACCTGAAGACCCAGCAATATCACTCCAGGATGCCACAATATACCACAGTATACCACAGTATGCCACAGTATGCCAGCAATATCACTCAAGTATGCCCCAGTATGCCACAGGAGAACGTGTTCCACTATGTTCATAGCAGCCTTATTTGTGATAGACAGAAGCTGGAAACAACCCAGATGTCCCATGATAGAAGAATGGATACAGAAAATATGGTTCATTTATACAATGGAATCCTACTCAGCTATTAAAAATTACGAGATCTTGAGTTTTGCAGGCAAATAGATGAAACTAGAAAATATCCTAAGTGAGGTAACTCAGACCCAAAAGGACATGCATGGTATGTACTCACTAGTGGATATCAGCCCCCACCTCCCCCCAAAAAATACAGCATTCCCAAGATACAGTCCACAGAACTCAAAAAGTTCAACAAGCTGAAGGGCCCAAGTGAGGATGCCTCAGTCCCACTTGGGTGGGAAAGGAAAGCAATCACAAGTGGTGAAGGATGGAGGAACCTGGGAAGGAGAGTGGATGGGGGGAAGAGGGGAACCTGATCTGGTATTGGGTGAAGGAAATTGACTGAGGCCTGGGTGGGAGGAGGGAGTGGTAGGGGAAAAAGTGGAGGCAGGCAACTTTGGGAGGAAGGAGGTTGGGAGGACCCTCAGGAATGCACTAGAGACTTGGGAGGTGCCAGACAGTGGGGAGATGGAACTTGTGGAGCTCACCTCTAGCAGGAAGACAGGGCATCAAATGAGGGAGGGGATTGTCATCCTATAGTCAAAACTCTGACCCATAATTGTTCCTGTCTGAAAGGACTACAGGGATGGAAATGGAGAGGAACCTGAGGAAGGGAAGGCCCAGTGATAGGCCCAGAGTGGGATCCAGCTCAAGGGGTGGTCCAAAGGCCTGACACTACTACTTAGGCTATGGAGAGCTCACAAAAAGGGACCTACCATGCAGGTACTCCATAAAACTCAATGGGCAGCTGAAGGGGTCAGATGTGGATGTTTGCAGCCAGCCAATGAACAGAAGCAGATGATCCCTGTGGTTGAATTAAGAGGGGTTGAGGGAGGCCGGGGAAGAAGGCAACCCTGTGGGGGGACCAGAGGTCTTGATTGATCTGGACCTCGTGGTCTCTCAGACACTGGACCACCAAACAGGAAGTGTGCACAGGCTTATGTGAGGCCCCCAACACATGTATGTTTTCAGTAGGGAATGATGATGCATCTATCCGGAGGCTCCCGAGGGTTTAGAGTTGGAGTGGGGGACGGAATGGGGGTGGGGACAGCCTTATGGAGACAGGGGATTGGGAGGAGGTATGGGATGTGGGACAGGTAAATGGTGGATAGGGGAGGAGGAAATCTGGAGTGTAAAAATATTAAAAAGTAAATAAATAAAAGAAGTATGTTAAATGTATAAATGTGTTACATAAATGTAAAGGAAATACTTCCTTTGGCATCATTAGTATGAAAACTTCAAGATAGCTTGATAAATTTGGTGCCCCATTACTAGATTATAAGGAAGGCAGATTTCTCATTTCCCTACTTCATAAAATATCTAAGATTTATAAATCATTGTGGTAAATTTCAATTATCTTCAAAAAATTTAAAAGTAGCACAATAGGAGTGATTAATGTAGCAAATAGAGATACACCTGTAGGGGACAAGATGGATAAAACCTCAGGGTCAGAGACTGACTCATTTGCAATGTTCTCTGTTTTGTTGTGTAGAAGGAAGCTTACAAAAATAACTTAAGAATGTAGGCATGAAGTGAAAGGAGGTGAAATGACAAAAATGAAGCCAAGAAAGCTTGGTTTCTGTCCAAAAGAAGAAAAGATAATAAATAGTGGAAATCTATGTTGAAGTAATTTTCGAGAAGGACAAAAAGTGCAATGGGAAACTGTATTCCTTATACATTGAAAACAGCTCTGATAAACTTCAGAAAACAAACAAACAAACAAAAAATAACCTACAGGATGTTCTGGGAGTTTTATTTCATTTTATATTTTATTCTTTTATATATCTTAAGATATTCCAATCATAGGATGAGAAATTTCTTTAGATGCTATACATGCACTATGAAAGACAGTTACAGACTCTCATGCTCTTTGTAGACAATATATGGATAAGAAATATAGATGTTTATAGGAGAATTCACATTCCTGGAAGACTATACTGTCAGGAAATGCAACCACACTGGTTGTTCACCCTCTTAACATTGGGCTGCCTTTTTCCCATGATTAGCCATATGGTAGGGCAACCAGAGATCAAAAAATTTAACTTACATCAACTTATTCAGCCACAGTTCTAGGAAACATTTGATAAAGGCCACAATTCTTCTGTTATTTATAGCAAAGATTTTTAATTGTTCTTCCAATTTTAAGGGTTTCCATGGGTTCTTCATATTATGGCAACTTCAGTTCAATCTCAGTTGAATCTGCTATATTGTGTTTTCATTGTACATGTGATTCAATGTCTGTCTGTTTTTCTTGAGAATATCTATAGGTCATATTGAATTGAATGTTATCTTAGTGAATTTGTATCCACGTGGCTTCAATCTGAAATAGACCTATAAAGATGCATTGATAAGAAGCCAAGGTTAGGACTTTCACATTTCTTTCCAGGGAACATAATTTGATCCTTAATAGTTTTGTCTCCATTGGAAGCCATTTATCACTATATGCTTTCAAGGGGAAAAATTCTATTTTAGCTCTTAGTAATCTACTGAATTACATAAAGCAGCATCTGAATGGGTGTGATCTATAAAGAGATGTGAAAATATAACTAATAAGATGACTTTTAAGCCTCTGCTGGTATGGACAAGGTTTTAACATGGCTTAATGAATTATTGAAAAAAAACAATTGCCAATATATTAGCCTTTTCATCAAAAGGTCTCTCTATGTATAAATGCTGTTACTGAATAGAATAATGGCTGCAAGTCATTAAAGTCCTAACAAGAACTATATATCATTATTTGGCTTAAGTAATTCTTAGAAATAGTCCCTTCTTGAATGCAATAATCTATTGTTTCTCATCAAAGTGAGTCTATTTTTTTACAAACATATTTATGATATTGTTTAGGTAAATTTGAACATCAACAATGGTCCTTTTGTTGTACATTATGCATCTTTTGAATGAAAGGGAACTTGAGGAGAATTTGTTGCTGATTGTACAGTCTTCCATAATAAATTATTTAATTAATTAAAATATATAAAATAAGTTATCAATCATATTTGAAAATGAATTAATAGATCAGAGAGAGGTCTTATAGCATGCACTGATTTTTTTCTCTAAAATCCATTAGACAAATTTAGGTATAATGGCAAGAAAATGGTATAAATAAATGGCCCTCCTAATTTTCTAAGTCAAGTATCTATGGTGGCTGATACTATCATCCAAAGTTAGAGTGAGGGTATGAGTGAACAGAGGTTTGCTTAGTAGTGTTATCAGACATACATAAGTTAGTGATATCTTTTTTCTTAATCATTCTGGGAAATGTTAAGGATGGTGGTGAATCCAGAGTCCTGTAGAAAGCCAACTTAGTTATGATTTAGCTGAATTGAACAACAGTATCATGAGGAATTTAAAGGGATGGCAGGGACAAGAGAACTTTTCATGGAAAGGACATTACATACAAAGTTGCAACACACAGGAATATTTGAAAGAGATAGTTCTAGATGTTGTGTGTATTTCTATATGCTGAGGACATGTGGAATAAGACTGCGGATAGATTTAAGGGAAACTTTTAAAAGTAGGTTGACATGATATAAAATCCTCATATCATTACAAGATAATTTCAATATAACATCAATAAATTATGATTACTTGATGGGTTAAAATCAGAATTTTAGAAACATCCTACTATATATGTACATAATTATAATCTGTACACTAAATAGAATACTGTATTTTCCTGTTTGGACCATATAGTTCCACCATCAAGAGTAAGTTTAAATATATAAGTGATACTATGAAGGATGAAATCAAAAGTCTAAGAGTTAACAATGAAGAAACCAAACAACCCAATCAAAAATTGGGCTATAGAACTAAACAGAATTCACAACAGAGGAATCTAGAATGACTGAGAATCACCTGAAGAAATGTTCAAAGTCCATAGTTATCAGGCAAATGCAAATCAGAACGACCCTAAGAGTCCACATTACACCAATCAGAATGGCTAAGATCAAATTCTTAATCAACAGCACATGTTGGCAAGGATATGGAGAAAATGGAACACTCCTCCTTTGCTGGTGGGATTACAAGCTGGTTGAAATACTCTGGATGTCAATCTGGAGGTTCCTCTGAAAATTGGAAATAGATCTACCTGAAGACCCAGCAATACCACTCTTGGCATATACCCAAAAGATGCTCCACAATGCCACAGGGGCACATGTCCCACTATGTTCATAGCAGCCTTACTTGTAATAGGCAGAAGCTGGAAACAACTCAGATGTCCCACAACAGAAGAATGGATAAAGAAAATGTAGTTCATTTACACAATGTAATACTTACTACTCAGCTATTAAGAATGAAGACAACATGAGTCTTGCACACAAATGCATAGAACTAGAAAATATCATCCCAAGTGAAATAACTCAGACCCAAAAGGATATGCATGGTATGTACTCACTAATAAGTGGATATTAGCCAAAAATATGGAATTCCCAGGATAAAATCCACAAAACTCAAGATAGCTAACAAGCCAAAGTGCCCAAGTGAGGATGACCCAAGGCCACCTGGGAGGGAGAAGAAAGTAATCACAGGAGGAGGTAGGGGGTAAGGATCCGGGTAACAAAGGTGACAGGGAGAAGAAGAGAGGAGCATGAACAGGTATTGGTGTGGAAAAGGACTGAAGCCCTGAGGGGTAGCAGAAAGTAGGGAAACAGGGAATCTCAGGAGGTAAGAAGTGGGGGAACCCTCTAGAATATACCAGAGACCTGGAAGCAGAGAGACTCTCAGGACTTAAAGGGAGGGACCTTAGATGAATTGCCCTACAGTTGAGAGAGGGAACTTGTAGAGTCCACCTCCAGCAGGAAGACAGGGCATCAAGTGGAGGGATGGAGTTGCCATTCCACAGTCAAAACTCTGACCCAGAATTCTTCCTGTCCGAAAGGACTGCAGGAACATAAATGGAGAAGAGCCTAAGGAAAAGAAGGTCCAGTGACAGGCCCAAATTTGTATCCAGCTCAGGAAGAGGCCCCAACTCCTGACACTATTACTGATGCTATGGTATGCTTACAAACAGCAGTCTATAATGACTGCCCTCCAAGAGACTCAATAAGCAGCTGAAAGACTCATATGCAGATGTTTACATCACACCATTGGACAGACGCTGCTGACTCCTGTGGTTGAATTAGGGAAAAGATGGAAGAAGTTGAAGAGGATGGTGACCCTGTATGAATATCAGCAATCTCAATTTACCAGGACCCCTGAGATCTCTCAGACATTGAGCTACCAACCAGGCAGCATACAACAACTGATATGAGGCCCCCAACACATATACAGCAGAGGCCTGCCACTTCTGGACTCAGTCAGAGAAGATGCACCTAACCCTTGAGAGACTTGGGGTCCCAGCGAATGAAGAGATCGGGTGAAGTAGGAGTGGGGGTGGGGAAATCTTCTTGGAAACAGGGGAGAGGGATGGAGGAGGTATGGGATGTGGAACAGTCAGAGGGTGGACTGGGAGGGGGATAAAGTCTATACTGCAAAAAAAGGTTAAAGAATAAATTTTTAAAAAATTAAAAAATGAAGTAGTAAAAAGAGTAGTTTGGCTATATATATATATATATATATATATATATATATAATCACTTTTTGAGGTTATAGAATGGAGTTGCTAAGAATGCATTACTACACATTACACTTGAATTATCTTGATGCTGCTGAATTCTAGAAGATAAATAATAGAAATATATATATTGAATAAAAATAAAAGCAATATATTAAAGCAATATATTAAACATATATATGGGCATACTTTCAATTGTAACAGGATGGCTAAACTCATTTCTTTCAGTAATAGTTCTGAAGTCAAATTAAGGAATCTTAAGAAAAGAATAAGAATTTATACTAAGATTGAGAACCCAGGGTTTCAGCTTTCTTATAGGGATAGGTATATATTCTCTGCCTCGCAGGAATATGGTGAGAAGCAGACTGAGACCTACCTCAAATGAAATTAGAGGGTGTTTCAAAAAGAGTTTGACATGTGCTCCCTGAGGTCACTTTGATTATTATCTGAAAGTGTTGGGTCTTAAAGAGTCATGGGTTAAATTCATCTTTGTGCCTGCAGAATAAGAATGAAAAGCTTTGCAGTGAATAGCCTGCTCTTCTGGAGTTTGTTCAAACACCTCACACACACACACACACACACACACACACACACACACACACACACACAGGATTTTCATTCTTGTACAGGTCAGATTGGATGCTTCTGGGAAATCATTGCCCTGATTAAATCTAGATAAAGGTCAAAGTCTGCAATCCTAAGTATACCAACATACCAACATCTAGTTATCATTATGTTCACAAATATAAATTGCTCCTTCTTTTCTTCCTTTATGCATCATTTTACCCAGAGATCATAGATTAGATGGAAAGAAGTGACATGATAGCATTCATTCATAAATTTATCAAATAGCTCTTGAGTGCAGTGCTTCTCCATGTTCTTGGAAAGAATGTTGTACAAAATTGACAACAACAACAGCAAGTAACCAACAAAATCACATCCTTGCTAGGGTTTGAAAATGATTGAAAGACAAATAAAAATTTCCCTCTATTATATGGACACATACTATAGTATAGTTAGAACTGAAAGGCTCACAGGTAGATGTGCTTAAATATTTGGTCCCTAGATAATTGTCTGGTTTGTGGAAATTGAGAACCCTTTGGAAATGGAACTATATCTTACTAAGATAGGTCACTGGGGACAGGCTTTAAAAGGATTTATCTCAGACTACCTTCCAGTCCTGTTATCTGCTTCCTAAATCAGTCTTGTAGATTAAATTTAAGGCCTTGAGATTATGTCTCTGTATCTCATTTTGAGAAGTATGGCATCATATCACTTTGAGAATACATTGTGTTTCTACATTGTAATTTATGTAAATAATAGATGTAATATTGTTAAATTGTTAACGTTTATACCTAGCTATTTCTGATTACTATGTTTTTTGAAAAGGAAAGATATTTATGCATTTTCATAAACATATGTTCCATTCTGTTTTCCATATAAGCACAAGGATTCAATCAAACACATATTTTGGAACCATCTAATTTTATAACATCTCCTCAGATCATGTTTGGTCCTGAATCAACTGAAAATAGAATTAAGTAGAAAATAGAAACCTAAATGGATTGCATTACACTACAAGCAGATTGTCATGAAGCCTAGGAATGCAGTTGTCCCAGTGGGCACTGTGACTCAGGTAGCCTCCTGAAGGGAGATGCCCCAGTTGTTTGCTGACACACACATTTGCAGCACCAGCATTCCAGCAGGGCTTCAGAACTATACTGTCCTTATCAACAACCTGAAAGCTGTTGCCCATAGAGGAAACTGCTTTCTCAGATATGCTGATCCAGCCTGTTAACAGTTTTACCAGTTTCTAGGAGTTATGTAATTAATTCAGAAATTAGCCAGAGGTTGAATTTAAAGAAATAAATTGATAATATACCCAAATTAAATTTACTAGAGATTCACTGATTGAGTGGGGCTAATATTTGGGAAATTGGAAACTCAGTATGGCACTGGACTCCAAATATTTGTGTCTCTGGTACACTTTGCTTTTAGCAGGCCCCTAATTTTGAGTTTTTACTGATAATGTCTATATAGCACAACACTTTCCCTACCTTCTCAATCTTCAAGTGTTCACCGAGATGACTTCTGACAGTTCTTAGTTCTCATTCTCTTCTACTTGTACAATTTACCTTTACAGGGGAATGATTAAAAATATATGGCATTCTAAGTTTTCTTTCTCAGATCTCCTTAGGCAGACACCTCCCAAGTGATTATATGGAATATGAGCAAAAATAAAATGCACTTTGACCTACAGGAAGTGCCATCTTGTAATCTTATTGGAATTTTTAGAATCTCATCCAATTTCTATTTAAATATGTGGGGTAACAATTCTTAATTTATACCATGAAATGTAAGTTATATGATAGATATGAAAGACATAACTCTTAGTTCAGGATGAGTCATATGATAGATGTTAAATCAAGGCTATACGCAGTTTCGGTTATGTTGCTGTAGTACGCATTTTGGCTTTAGAAATAGACAGCAAAGGTGATTGCTAAATTGTGTTCACTTCACACTTCCAGAATGAATGTATCATTTACCATGTAGTGTTTGAAACCTACAATATACTGGTGAATAAATGAATCAATGGAGGTATGCTCAGTGGAAAATGATTCTATGATTTATGGTAGGGTTTTATCCACAAGTTTACACTGCTAGTAACTGTTTATATTTTTAACATGATTTTAATATCATTTTTGTGTACATATATATATGTAGTTGCACATGCATCCACATATATGGAAGTCAGAAAACAACTTTCAGAGACTACTTCTCTCCTTTCATTATGTATGTTTTGGAAACTGAACTCAGATTATTAGCCTAGGTGGCAAGTATCTTGTCTGATAGGTCATTTTGTCAGACCCATCAGTGTCTCTTTCATATTTCATAATAAGGTGCCTAAATATCTTTGCTCTTTATTTCAGAGTTTCCTACAACATTGAATCATTTCAGTCCTATGCTTTCTACCAATAAAATGAAATATAAGAAATGTGTTCTCATTGTACAGTGATATTACTATACTTAAGATAAAATAATGTTTATTCATCGATTGCCCTATAAACCTATAGTTACCAATTCAGCCAGCATGCAGTCACTATTTCTGTTGACAGAGTACTGGGTCTGATTCAACATAGCGGAATACCGAGAGAGTTTGTTTGGGTGCCTTCCTGCTTCTTGAATCTCTCTTGACTTTCAAGCTGCCTCTCTTCCAGCATTATTCTTTATTCTATCTTGTGGGCTTTAAAAGAACATTCAGAAGGACACACTATCTCAGCTGAAAGCCTAACACTCGTTCGTAAAACAGTGACTCAGATGCTGGAGGCGAGACATGTTTGTATCACTCCCCACATAGGTGGACTAATTCTTTCACTGTAAGTCATCATCCTTCCAACTAGCCTTTTGGCTTTGGTTTCTTGTCTCCTGAGTGTGATCTTCATAATGATTCTGGAATTATATTCAAACAGCAAAGACTGTAACTCAAATAATGCTTCTTAAATCCTTTCAGTGACTACTATTTCCTTTTATTGGCATTTCTTGCACCTTTCACAGCATAGCTATATTATCTAATTTTTCTAATCTCCTACCATCTTCCTCCCATAGGGTCAATCTGCTACCAGTGTACTCTACTTGTGCCACAGTTAACATTTTCTGATTATGTCTCACAGGATACATTATATTTTGCTCCCATCTTCTGGTTTCCATGTCCCCAGTGGAGAGAGAGGAAACATGTTTAGCACATAGAATGAGCACAATAAACAGTCTGTATTTGTTCTGATAATATAACATTTTTAAATTATACTTGAACACACAAAGCACTCTTTTTATGAATGAATCTATGCTAAATTTTTCTGTTTTGTGAAGTCTGTGAAAAGAGTTTCTAGAAATATTTTGGTATATGATTCAATTTTATTTTCAATACCAAATGTTTTTCTCTGCCTGTTTGTATTTGAAACACTTGGGTCATGCATAAATATGTATATATTTTCTAAATTAATATTACCCTGACACCTTATAGTAATGCTAGACTGAAATCTCCTTTAGAGTGATGGACTGTGAATGATTTAGTTAGGTTACTACTGGGCCAGAAAATAACAAATAGCAAATCCATTTCTAAGCAGCATGCTCTGATTTCATAGTTTAAGACACTGAAACAAAGAAGGATTTAGAGCAAGAAGATCGACTTGGAAGGAAAGAAAATGCATCATCTTAGGCATCTCAGCACATGACTGTGAGAAAGAATATTTTTAACATCACATTCTTGAAGAGACCAAAATAGATTTTTAAATTGGAATCATGCATTTTAAACAGAGGTGGTGATGTGCATTCCTCCTTGTAGTTCATAAACAAAATAGCTGCAAAGCACTCATAAACTGCTCTAATTCTCCCTATATATTTATGCTTATATTTATAGATTATAGAACTTTCTTATGCTTTATTTTTCCCTAAAAGACACTTCAGACTTCTGTTTTAATAAGGAAACACAGTTGTTAACTGACATATTTAAGGAAACTTGAATCATAATTTTAGAAAAATCATGATCTGAATCCCCACAATATTTGTATAGATTAACTCTGTTGAATTTATGGAGATTAACATAGATTTTACTTCAGGATTTGAATATCAGAATAACTCTGTAGGAAAGTGATATTATATTCATTTACCAATGAGGTCATTGAGACTAAGGAATGAATGATTCTTTTAAGATAAAAGGTAGCACTAGAACTGATATATAATATCCAGTGGTTATATATTAATCATATTCTCTATTCTACTCTAGATTTCTGTCTTTATATCATTCATATATTTGATTCTGTAGGTGACTACAGAGACTGAGAAAAGGTGTCATTCTATTGTTAGTGCTTGTAAATATAACAAGTAAACAGGTAAATGAATGATTATGGATGGAAAGCAGTAGGCAAATTAGCCAGCTAATAATAAGTGACTATTGGTATTCATATGTAAAAATATGGAAAATTACTGGATAGTTTAGAAGTAAGGCAGAATGTATAAAGATTGGGTTGGACCAAAATAAAGTCTTTTGAAAATTATGTGTCTGGAGTAGGCAAGATAGTTCCAGCATAGTGACCTGAGTGTGATCCGTGGTAACCACATAGTAGAAGGAGAGAACTAATTAGAAAAGTGGTCCTCTTACCATTACGCTTATTTAGAGTTATGCACATGCATAAACACAGACATACAGAAACATGCACACACACACACACACACACACACACACACACACACAGACAGACAGAGACAGACAGAGAGACAGAAAGAGACAGAGAACCTAAATGAATGTGAAAAATATATCTCCATTAAAATAAAACTCTGTACATTTTTTCTAAAAATGCAGCCTACCATGTACAATGCTTCATATGGATATGCCTGGATGGGAGCTTGAATATCATATATTTTCTTGCATATGGACTTTAAGTTTTTTGGAGATTGCAACAAGGAACAAGGTTACTCTAATACTATTGAATGAAAAGCAATAGTCTAATATCATGGAACTTTAAAATCTTACCCTAAAGGTTCAGCTTTGAGAAGAAAAAATATGCTAGGAAAGGATGAAAGAACTCTCACTGAGTCAACTTCATTATTTTTTAAAAAATAGCTATATTTAAATACATTTTTGATATTTATTTACATTTCAAATGTTTTCCCATTTCCAGGTATCCCCTTCAGAAACCCCATATCCCATCCCCTTCCCCTGCCTCATTGAGTGTGTTCCCCCACCCACCCACCTACTCCTGCCTTCCTGCCCTGGTATTCCCCTATACTGGGGGATCTAACCCCCTAAGGCCCAAGGGCCTCTCCTCCCCCTGATGGCCAACAAGGTCCTCCTCTGCCACATATGTGGCTAGCACCATGGGTCCGTCCAAGTGTACTCTTTGGTTGGTGGTCCAGTCTCTGGATACTCCAGGAGGTCTGGCAAGTTGACACTGTTACTCTCTCTATGGGGTTGCAAATATCCTCAGCTCCTTCAGTCCCTTCTCCAACTCCTCCATCCGAAACCCCACACTCAGTCCAATGGTTGGCTGCGAGCATCTATCTCTGTATTTGTCAGGCTCTGCCTGAGCCTCTCTGGAGACAGCTTATCATGCTTCCATCAGCAAGTATTTCTCAGCATCCATAATAATGTCCCAGTTTGGTGGCTGTATATGGGATGTATCCCCAGGCAGAGCAGCCTCAGGATGGCCTTTCCTCCAGTCTCTGATCCATACTTTCTCTCCATATTTTGTCCTGTGAGTATTCTGTTCCCCCTTCTAAGAAGCACTGAAGCATCCACACTTCTAGGGGAATCAGCATCCCAGATCTCAAGCTGTACTACAGAGCAATAGTGATAAAAACTTTGTCTCCATATTTCCTCCCATGGGTATTTTCTTCACCTTTCTAAGAAACACTGAAGCATCCACATTTTGGTCTTCCTTTTACTTAAGCTTCATATAGTCTGTGATTTGAATCTTGGGTATTCCGAACTTCTGAGCTAATAACTACTTATCAATGAATACATACCATGTTTGTTCTTTTGTGACTGAGTTACCTCACTCAGAATGATATTTTCAAGTTCCTTACATTTGCTGGAGAATTTCATGAGGTCATTGTTTTTAATAGCTGAGTAGTATTCCATTGTGTAAGTGTACCTCATTTTCTGAATCCATTCCTCAGTTGTTTCCAGCTTCTGGATATTACAAATATGTCTACTATGAACATAGTGGAGCATGTGTCCTTATTATATGTTGGAGCGTCTTCTGAGTATTTGCCTAGGAGTGGTATAGCTGGGTCTTCAGGTAGTACTATGTCCAACTTTTTGAGGATCTGCCAAACTGAGGAATTAGCTTTGTTTGCCCAGTTAACCTGCCTGGGAAGAGAAAATCTCAAGTGGGGCATCTCTTCCATCATACTGGCCTGTGGACATGTCTGTGGGCATTTTGTTAATTGCTGTTTGATGTAGGAGGCACAGAATACTTTGTGTTGTACCATCCTTGGGCTGATGGGGCTTGATTATATGAAGAAAATAGTAGTCTTTCATGATCTGTATCTCAGTTTCTGCTTTTAGGTTCTTGCTTGAATTTCTGCCCTGACTTATCTCAATGATAAAATGTGATATGAAAATGTAAACCCAGTATCCAACCACCAAGTAGGTTTTGGTTGTTATTTTATCATAGCAACAGAAAACAAACCACAAACTATGACAGCAACCTAATTAATTTAATCAAATTTTAGTATCAGTGGATGGCAGAAAATACAGCCAGGTTACCCTAAAATCCTTATATCTATTCTGAGAAGAGTATAGATTTTCTATAACCCAGTTTGTCAAATAAGTTTCATACATTGCTCATTTATAAGCCTCCCTTTCTTATCAATTTATTCTTGTACCCCACTTCAACCCTAGTTATCAGCATACCCCTTATCTCGAACATTTCTAAACATTATATTTGAATGCTATAATCTTTATATACCAAAGGTACATTTTAGGAAATTAAACAAAATTGAAAATTTGTACAATTATGTGTGTGTGTGTGTGTATGCGCATGCATACGTTCAGGTTCACACATGACCTATGTGTTCTTCACATCAAGTTGGCTAAGCCAAAATTGTTAAGTAAAATAATCCAGGACTGTTTAACAAATTGCTACAAAAGCAACCATCTTTGTTTGCTACAACAGATATTTACTCTTTCAGTTTCTGTGGGTAGCAGTAATTTTGGACAATTTAGTAAGTGGTCTTAGAATCCATTTTCTCATTAGCTAAGATCAAGCAGTCTTTCCCAATGTACTCACTTGATTGTTTGACAAAGCTCAACGATCTCCTTTACAGTTGCCTTACTATGCAGTGACTGGCCCAACATGGGATACATCTTATGAGGGGACACCAAGGGTTAACACTGTCACTGATGCTATGATGTGCTTACAGATAGGAGCCTACCTTGGCTGTCCTCAGAGAGGCCCTACCAGGAGCTTACTGAGACAGATGCAGATACTTACACCCGACTATTGGACTGAAGTTGGGAACCCTATGGAGGAAGTAGGGACAGGGTTGAAGGAGCTGAATGAGAGGGCTACTCCATACGAAGACCCAGCAATCTCAACTAATTTAGACCCCTGGGAGCTCCTAGAGACATAGCATACACAGGCTGGACCGAAGTCCCTGGCACATATATAACAGAGGACTTCCTTTTCTGACCTAAGTAGGAGAGGATGCATCTAATCTTGTAGAGACATGAGGCCTCAGGGAAGGGGGATGCCTGGTTGGGGTGAGGGGGGAGCACTCCCTTGGATTCAAGGAGGGGGAAAGAAATGAAGAGGGAGAGGGGGGACTGGGAAGAGGCAATATCTGGAATGTAAAAAAATAAAATAATTAATTAAAATTAAATTAAAAATAAAAAATTAATGATGCCTTATGTTCAACTCAATAGCTATTGGTAGGAGGCTTATAATCCATATTATATATGTGAATCCTTTTATAGGGCCATTAAAAATACAGCAGTTGACTTCTACCATATCAAATGATTCCAAAGAGTAAAAACCATCACATAACTAATGTCAGTAATAATCAAGGGTCCAGTATTCCAAATTTCTGTAATTTTATTGTTCATTCTTTAAGTGTTCATACAACATGGAAAGTTCTAAATGAGGCTGTCAAGTCTAGAAAAGGAATGATCATTGGAACTATTTTGGAAATCAGTAATCACATAATATCATATGCTTTCAAAAGTTAAGAGTCAAAAGACAGGTCTTATATTTCTTATATCAGAAAAATACTGATGCAAAGATAAGAAAGTTGTGAAAACCCTGAAATCCTGTTTTTCAAGTTGCTGTTCCACTTAATGATCTTTGAAATCACTGTCCTAGATAAGGCAATTATGGCATTTTAGTCAAATATGCCCTGAAGGCATTTTTGTTTATCTTTAATATTTGTAAAATAAGTTAACTAAGTAATTTTTAAAATATTTTTAAACGTGATGAAAATAAGTACTAAATCATGAGGTGAAATGGATAGATAGAGAGAGAGATGATAGATAGATGGGTAAAGAAGTATTAGAAAGACAGACCAAGAGATGATAGAGTGATGAATAGAGAAATGATAGAGAGATGGATAAATGATAGAGAGATGATAGATAGATAGATAGATAGATAGATAGATAGATAGATAGATAATGGAGAGATGGAGAGATAGAAGGTAGCTACCTAGTTATATGATAGAAAGATAATAGAGACTATATGCAGCTTATAGCATAAAATTCACAAGTATATAAATATATGTATCTATACAATAGTTAATACCATTACACTAGTTATATTCTTTTTTACCATAGGAGATATAGTCATGGGTAAAAATGTATATATTTCTACATCTAGAATGCTGGATCTTTATACTATTCTAAACCCTTAAGTTGCTTGCATTATAAAAGAAATACATACATTGACATTCTTATTTAAGCATATTCTAAGACTGCTTAGCTGCACACAATAAGCTTTTATCTGACCTATGTTTCAACCCTGCACAGTGATTTTATTTGTGTATATTTAGATTTATTTTCATTTTTATTTGTTATTTTATTTATTTACATTTCAAATGTGATCCCCCTTTCCTGTCTCCTCTCCGAAAACTCCTATCTCTTCTCCCTCTCCATGCCTCTATGAGGGTGCTCCCCCACCTACCCACCCACTCCTGCTTCACTATCCTAGCCTTCCCCTACCCTGGATCACAAAGTGTCTACAGGACTGAGAGACTCCTCTCACTTTTGAAATAGAGTTTTATTCAATGTTTCAGTAATTCATTTTTTACTACTTAATCTATTATCTTATTTCTCAATTTTTCATAAACTCTTGATTTGCATCTTAATATCCACTGCAATGCAATTAGTGTTACTGTTAAATATACTCTAACTGCTCTACTCTGGGGTATTTTAATAGCTTTACTTCAGTCTCTGCTTACCCTATGGGAATCAATTCTTATTATTGTTCTAGAAGACTAGAGGACTTTTAAAAGAGGTTTCTACAGGAGTGCTATCAGCATATCCTCAGAGAGGAACAGGGTATATGCAAAATTTCTGCATTAGTAAATTGTATATTTTAGAGATAATCCTGTTGTGGATTGCTGTCTGCACATATGTGAGGTACAGTGAAATCTTAATTAGTCAGATAAGGCTACAGCTCGTGATTGGGCAGTGGAAAAAAGAAGGAAGAGCTGAAAGTTTTAGAGATGGGACAGTGTGTGTGTGTGTGTGTGTGTGTGTGTGTGTGTGTGTGTGTGTAAGAGAGAGTAAGAGAAACCGCGAGAGACAGATAGACAGACAGAGAGAGAGAGAGAGAGAGAGAGAGAGAGAGAGAGAGAGATAAGATGGTACCTGAAGGAGAGGATGATGAGTCAGACCACATGGTCCTAGGAACAATAAGTAACTGGGGATTTCTTAGATGATTTAATAATGTAGGGTACATTTGTCCAATCTAGGTGTGCAGCTTGTATCTACTTCAGTTGAGTTTTGAGTTCTTTGTGTGGGCATTTTGGGGGTTGAGGATTTACTGCTATAAATCTGGCAGGTAAATTACAGGCCTCTGGGGTTTTTATTTTACAGGGCTAGGGAATCAAAGTGACTAGTAGCAATTTCTGCAGGCTAGCCACAGGGGGTGGTTGGCTTGGGAGTGTGGAGTGGTTCAGCAGCAGCTGAAAGCAGGAATCTGGGCAGACCAAAACTTGCAGCTCCCCATGGGGGTGGGGGTACTGCCTGTGCCTAGCCAGCCATAGTGTGGATATATATATATATTTACGTGCTGCATAATCTTGTCCCTATTGGGCTTGGGGTAAGATACTACTCTTCAGTTTATTAAACATTTTAATCATGTGCTTTGTGAGGATACATGCATATTCCACTGCATGTGGTAGCGTTCACAGAGCAACCTGGTGCTGTCTAGTCTGTCCTTTTTCATGTGGATCCTTGGGTTCACACTCTGGTTGTCAGGCTTCATTTTAGGCACGTTACCATTTAAGACTCCCATGTAAACTTATTCCTTTTTCTTATTAGTTGTTTAATTTATTTACATTTCAAATGCTATTTATTCCCCTTCCTGGTCTTCCCTCCACAAGTCCCCACCTGCTCCCCATTCCCTTTGTGTCTAAAAGGGTGCACCACCACCTGCCCACCCACTCCCACCTCCCCCCTCTAGTTTCTACCTTCTCTGTGATAAGAAACCTCCACAGGACCAAGGGCCTCCCCTCCCATTGATGTCAGATAAGTCAGTCCTCTACTACATATGTAGTGAGAGCTATGGACCCACTAATATATACTCTTTGGTTGGTGGTTTAGTCCCTGGGAGTTCAGAGGGGACCAGTTAGTTGATATTGTTGTTCTTCCTATGGGGTTGCAATCTGCTTCAACCCCCTTCTCTCCTTCCCCTAACTTTTCCATTGGATTCCCCTGGCTCAGTCCAATGGTTGGCTGTGAGTATCTGCATATGTATTAGTCAGGTGCTGGCAGAGCTTCTCAGAGGACAGGTATAACAGGCTCCTGTCAGCAAGCACATCTTAGCATCAGCAATAGTGTAGGGATTAGGTGGCTGCATATGGGATGGATCCCAAGATGGAGTGGTCTCTGAATGACCTTTCCTTCAGTCTTTGTTCCATTCTTTGTCCCTGTGTTTCCTTTCGACAGGAACAATTCTGGGTTAAAAAATTTGAGATGGGTGGGTATCCTCATTGTTAGCATTCTGTCTAAACTCCACCCCACAGTTACCTGGCAACAGCCAGGTATGTTCCTCCCCACAGTTGTCTGGCAACAGCCAGGTGGGCCTGACCCTCTATGAAAGGGGCTGTTTGCCCCTCCCCTCTCTCATATCTCTTGCTCTTGCCTCTCTCTTACATCTCTTATCTCTTACCTCTCCCCATTCCCTTCCTCCCTATCTCCATGTGGTCATAGCTGGCCTCCACTCCTCTACTTCTCTACTCTTTCCCTCTCTCTGCCTTTCTCTGCCTCTACTACCCTCTTAACTCCCCTCCCCATGCCCTGAATAAACTCCATTTCTATACTATACATTCGAGTGTGGCTGGTCCCTCAGGGGGAAGGGATGCCTGGGCTTGGGCCTGCTGAGGCACACCCTTCCCCCACACCTACCTCCCCATAACCCTATATAACACATATATCTCTATACATATATTTTTATAAACACATCACTCATCCCTTTACTGGAGGCCATCTATCTAATGGAGGTGGTCTTTTTAGGTTCTTTCTCTCCATTGTTGGACATTTAGGCTAATGTTATTCCCATTGGGTCCTGGGAGCCTCTCATATCCCTGGAGTCTGAGACATTCTAGTGATTCCCCCACACATACTTCTACATATTTCTATGCACTCCCAAGGTCTTCTGGTCTAGGCCCAAAAGGATACACTTGGTATGTACTCACTGATAAGTGGATGTTAGCCCAAAAGCTCAGAATATCAATGATACAACTCACAGACCTTATGAGTCTTAACAAGATGGAAGATCAAAGTGTGCACGCTTCAATTCCGCTTATAGGGGGGAACAAAGTAGGCAGTCGAGGCAGAGGGAGGGAGGGATCTGGGTGGGAGAGAGGATGGGGGGAAGGAGGGGGAAGATCAGGTATGAGAAGAGATAGGAGTAAGCTTATTCTTAATTCATTTAGATACTTCAACCTTTATTTAGAAGTTATGCTGCTGTTGTGACTCATGTTTGTATCCCAATGTATGCAAAGTTGTCCTAAACAACTCTGCTGATTCTATCTCTACTTTAATCTACGTGGCCAGTGATTTTTCATCAGTTGCCTAAAACTGATGATTATAAGGATATCTATACCACAGAAATAAGCAAACAATGCCAATAAAACTTAAAATACATATCAGAACAAAGTTATTTTTGATGAACATGAAAACAAGTCATAGCACAATGATGTATCTGGAAGTCAAGCGGAGAATGGCTACACCATTTTGGGATGTTTTATCTCAGTTTTGCAGTGGAGTATTTTGTGACAGTAGCTATACTGTCCTTTGAATACATCTACTGTTTTTACACACACCCTCCTTATTTTTGCTTTGAATGAGAATGTCCACTACAGGCTCATACATTTCAATACTTGGTTCCCAACTGGTGTAACTATTTGAGAATGATTAGGAAGTCTGGTGTAGTTGGAGGAGGTGTATCAGTGAGAGTAGGCTTTGAGGTTTTAAAAAACTATGCCATTCCCTGTTACCATTCACACCTCCTCTGCCTTGTGCTAGCACAATTGTAAGCTCTTAGCTACTGCTCCAGTGCCATGCCTGACTGCTATCAAGTTCCCTGCTGAGATGGTCATGGATTTAGCCTGTGAAAATGTGACCCCCCCCCCAATAAAGACTTCTATAAGTTGCCTTGGTCATGAAGTCTCTTAACAGTAATAGAAAAGTAGCTAAGACACACCTCATAGATTTTGACTTTGGATTTACATTTGGTATTTTTTTACTCATTATACTGGCTGGTTTTGTGTGTCACCTTGACACAAGCTCGAGTTATCACAAAAAGGAGCTTCCTAGAGGAGAAAATGCCTCAATGAGATCCAGGTGTAAGGTATTTTCTCAATTACTGATCAAGGGCTGAGGGCCCCTTGTGGGTGGTACCATCTATGGGCTGGTAGTCTTGGGTTCTATAAGAAAGCAGGCTGAGCAAGTTAGGAGAAGCAAGCAAGTCAGTAAGGAACATCTCTCCATGGCCTCTGCATCAGCTTCTGCTACCTGCCCTGCTTGAGTTCTAGTCCTGAATTCCTTGGGTGATAAACAGCAGCATGGAAGTGTAAGCTCAATAAACCCTTTCCTCCCCAACTTGCTTCTTGGTCATGATGTTTCTGCAGGAATAGAAACCCTGATTAAGACACTCATAATATGTTCAGTGATGAAGAATATATGGGCCCTGTAAACAACATACAAATCATATTGTTTAAGAGCATATGGTACTGCTACTACTGTTAGTACCATCTGTGCTCTAAGCACAGCAACATCAACTCAAAACTATTTCTAGATATAATATTCAAATTTATCCTTAGATATGATCACTGTTTCTCTCACTTTACCACCAAACTTTGTTCATTTCCATCAATACTCTCCTCATTATGACCATAAGATTTGTCTACAACTGATGGTCAAAGTAACAGCTCATACTTTTGTAGATAATCTATAAAACAGTCTACTCTCTGGTAGTCTAGATGGCAAAGGTAAAAATTATGAAAAGAATTTTAAGTTAAAATATTAAATCATGTTTTCTATCATGCACTTACCAAAAGCATACAGCTATGAATTTATACAGTAGAGATTAACTAATGAAGGTTTAAACATTCCAAATATGCTACAGAGGTTGTTTTCCAATATATTGAAGATTGTCTTTGGAAAATTGCAATTAAATATTTGTATAGTTAATTACTTTTGAATGAAAGAAAATATGTAGATCCTGATTTCCTTGGATGCTCTGACAATCAAGGACAACTGTTCTGTTTTGTTTTTCAGAGCTTATATCCTTGACCTATCTCTCTTAGATGACCTGAATGCATTTTAATATTGGTCATAACAAGAATTTATTCTGATCGACTCAGACTACACTTCATTAAGAGTTTGTATACATTTTATCATCAATTTCTTTTTTTTTTTGAAAATGCAAATAAATTATTCCAGGCTTCAAGGGGATTATTTGAGATGCAGTTGTTATTTTTCAGCTTGGTTGTATTGCTATTTACTTTTATGTAACCATGCAAATACAGGTGTGTATTTGCTGATATTTTGCTTATTTGGATTAAAAAAAGAAGAAGAAGAAGAAGAAGAAGAAGAAGAAGAAGAAGAAGAGGAGGAGGAGGAGGAGGAGGAGGAGGAGGAGGAGGAGGAGGAGGAGGAGGAAGAAGAAGAATAATCATTTCCAGAAATGCCACCAACATTTACAAGCTCTTGAGACCAGGGACTGAATCTTGCTCACCTTTTTCTATTCCTCATAATTGAGAAAAGTGGCTTTCATTTGAAGATGTGCAGAGCCTGATGGAAGCATCGAATTGTCCTTTATATTCAGGTGTCTTCAGTGAAGACACTGTGCTCACATTCAAACTCACTGAAGGTCTTTAATGCATTATCATAATTTGAAACACAATGTACTGTCAAGATGAGTTTATTGAGTGCTTTATAATGCCATCAGACAAGAAAATATTGCTCAATCACTTTTAGTACTTATGGGAGTGTTCACTTTTGTGCCCTTATTGTAAACAGCACAAAGATGGCTTTATACATTAACACTACTTCAAACCCTGATCATATTATGGAGGTTTACTTTAGTAAAGACTTACTTACTTAGACTCCAGTTACTCTAGTGGTGCTTCTATCAAGATTATTCCTGAATATCAACCTTCCATCATTTATTCCTTCTGAAGCTGTGTATAAATTGTTTTCACATGATGTCCTCTCTTCCTCTTTTCTTACACACACTATTCAAAACATCTCTATATGACTAAGTCTTTTCTGAAAATTCAATCATAGGTAACAACATCACATTGCCTTTTCTTTTTAAAAGAGCAGTTGCTCTGAAAAAAATCTATTAAACAAGGACATTTAGTATCTTATTACATTTTGTATCTTACAATTATGTTTTAGAGAAAAAAGACATATATTGATATTAAATTTTTACAGATTAATTCATTATTTGTGGTTGCCCTAACAAGGTACACACATGGTTTAAAAAGAAAAATATATTTCTTCTGATTTATGTGGGGTTGAAATCCCAAGTCAGATGTCAGAAAGCTTAAGTCTCTTCTTCACTTAGATATCTTTATATGGCTGTATATTTGTCTGTGTATTTGTCTCTAAATATCTTCTTATGGAAGCATTACACACGTTTGTGTAGAGACCTCTCCAGTGACTTCATTTAACACATACTTTGGGGGAGGTTTTTTTTTTTTTCTTTCTGTTTGCTTTTTTGTTGTGTCTTATTCCCCCAAGCTAGTGCCTTCATTTTTTACTTTTTAATTAAAATGTTTACTTTATGTGTATACACACTCGTCCCCATGTATACATGTGTGCCTCATACATGCATGGTGCCTGTGGAGGGCAAAAGAGAGGTCTGTTCAACTGGACCTGGAACTACGGGTTGTTAAGTAGTGTGGGTTCTACCTGCTGAGCCATCTCTCTGCAGCTAATTCATTTCATCTTAGTTATCTCCATAAAGATGCTGTTTCTCAATGGAGGCATAGATGAACATACTACTAGAATTTCATCTTAAAATGTTTGTATGGTATAATTAATCATATAGCAGAGTATATATGAAAAAGAATCACACCCAGAAAAGTTGTATAACTTACATGTAGTAAATTAGTGCCACTGTCACCAAAATATCTGATTGAAACTATTTAAGGGAGAATGGGGTTTTTAATTTCATGATAAAGAATTTTTATATTGAAGTAGGTAACATACTATAGACAGTGACTCTCCTCATGTTCCTTGGGAGTTTGAGATGGCTAATGTTTACCTAGCACAAGGTTGTGAACAACGACTAGATCACAGGTTTAGAGCAAATAATCTAGCTCCATTAGCTAGGCTCCATTTCCTATAGCCTGTGTATTTTTCAAATTAGAGTGACAAGCTATAAAGTAAATATTCAAAACATAGGCCTGTTATATATACCTCATATTAAAACTATAACCTTCTAACCCTTGTCCCCATAGACTCACTGCCATTTCATAATGTAAATTATGACAGTTAGTCCTATTTCCAGAGTCCTCATAATTTTAATAATTCCAACATTGTTCAAGATTTCAAAGACTCAAAGCAAACTCTTAGTATAAGACCACATTACTTATTTCCAATATGCATCATGTTAAAACAACCATTCCCATTCCAATTGGAACAAGAAAATAAGAAGAAAAATATGAATAAAAGCCAGTAGTTCAAGCCCTATACCCTTTCTAGTATGACAGTGGCACTTATATAGACATTCAATCTCTGTTACATGCAGACTTATCTTTGTGTTTTTCAAATCTCCTGGACAGATGTTCTATGATTCTGGCATTACCAACATTCTGTGGCCTTCATTGAAATTCAGGTGTTCACCCTCATGCCTTCATATTTAGACCACTGAGGTAACCCATTTAGGGAATCCAGGCTTACCACATATTTCCCAGCCTGAGACTTCACTCTGCAATACTGGTGATAGCATTCACAACCCTATAAAACTTGCATTATTCATGCATGCGAAACCAACACAAAACAGACAATGCCAAATTCTGCTGCTAGTTTTAGGTGGATCTGGGTTCTCTTGAACCACCATAGTGGAGGCTTCTGATTTCCTGGGCAGCTAAACTTAGAAATGCTCTTTTCTATATGGTCATTTTGCAGTATGATTCACAGAAGGTTTGCTTTCAAGCTATGGCATTTTTATAGGCAATATCCTTTCAAATGAAGAGTTTTGCTCTAAAGAATTTGGCATGTTCTTACCCTGGAGTCTTCAGTAGGTACACTATTGACACCAAACAGCCTTTCCTATAGTTGTAATACAAAATTTGAGACCGATATTCAAGGGTACCAATTTATATAACAATCATTCTGGCTTTGTCCAAGCCTTCTCTAACTATGGCTTTAAATGTATTCAAACTCATTTGTGGCAAAGCCACATGTTTCACATCTTCATGTTCTGCATATTTCTCTTGCTTTCTATTATAAACCTATGTAAAGTCAGTCACAATAACCATACTAGTCTAAATGTTATACTTTCTAGAAGTTCCTTCTACTAAATTAGTCCATTAATTTTTAACTCAGCCTCATTAATAGTTGTGGCACATGAAAATGCAGCCAGATATGTTACCAGAATGTAACATGGTCTTTAGGCTTGATAAAGTTTTATTCTCATCTGAAATTCATGAGCACATCATATACTGCGTAAAATTCTATTATCATTGTGTTTTGTGACCTATCACCTAAATGATCGATTAAACTCTGTTTATAGACTTCTACAATTTCTCTATTCTGTATTTCCAAACTCATCCACTATCTTCCCACAAACCACAGCCAATGGTCCCCACATAATTTGTTCAGATTTATTACCTCAGTGACTCCATGTTTCTCAAAGTAATTTTTTGGATTATTTTCTGACTCTGTGACTAAAACATCTAACAACAACTACTTAAGAGAGGATAAGCTTACTTTGGTTGAGAAATTTCAGTCCTTTCTGACAGAAGAGGCATTAGGAAAGGAGCTTTTATAAGTGTTGGTTGATATTCACATGGTATGGGTCAGCAGCAAGTACAATAGATAAATAAAACCTACAAAGTTTTGCATATAATCACTTACTTTTTACAGACATACCTGGCCTTTTAATAATTCCTTAGCCTTCAATATAATGCCATATTAGGTCTGGAGCATCCCAAATGTGAATTTATTAGGGGTATTTGCAATTCAAATGATAACAGCTACTAAATAAAGAACAATACTCTACTATAACTAACCAAAGGATTCGATGATTATCAGTTTATATTCTTTATACTCTCCAGGTCAAATGAGTTGGTGGTCTGTCAGCCCAATTCCAATATTGACAGTAGAACACACATCCATATATTTCTATACCATGTGTCTTCTGAATCTTGCAAGACAGCAGATCTTGAATTTGCTTTTAAAATCAGGAAAAAAAAATTTTTTAAAAGGACAGCTTCAAAAAGAATACTCCCAGTTGTTTATTTAGTGAAAATAAAGTTATGTTAACTCATTGAAATTTAATTGCTAATGGTTTATAAGATCTTTGGAGCTACAGGCTCAGCATCTGTCTCTTTTTAGTGTCTCAATTATCACCACAATAATTTAATGGCATCCTGTTGAAGAAGTATCTCTGACATGCTAATGAATGGCACCTTGCTCATTTCCATGAACTTCCATTCCCAAGGTGATAATTTTCAGTGATGCATTTTAGATTTCATTATCATTTGGCCATATAGACAGACTTAAAGAAGATTAAAATCATACATTAAAATTCTTAGTAATAAATGACAATATCTTAAAGTGTACTCAGAGTTTTCAAATTCTTCAAAATCAAGTCTAGACCTGAGAATTGGAATATCTACTACCTTATTTAATTATGTTGCTTTTGTATTTATGTTAATCTGCTTGGGTGTTTTTTCTTCATTTTAAGACTCTCCACAATTAAATGTTTTTTCACTTATATTTAATATTTTAATTTTTTATGTTCAATTTTTTTTTCAGATTGCATTTGCTGTTTACCGGTTGTATTAACATTTCCCCACATGTAATACTGAAGTAAGACATGGTAATAACACTGAATAACAAGGTCTTGGTTTTATTTTTCACACCTTTCACATTGAAGATAGAAGATATAAACAAATAAATGTATAAAAGCATTTTTTCTTCTCATGAGCTCCACTCATTAAAATGGCTACATTTTTCACAGGTGTTTCTTAATAGATATTGAGAGAGAGAGATTAAAAAAGAAATATTTCAAGTTTACTGGGTATAATTGATTAATACTTTTTAACAAGCATTATTTTCCTAGATTAAAACTAAAATAATATTTTGAGAATTTGTTTCTTTTGTGTGTGTTTGTGTGTGTGTGTGTGTGTGTGTGTGTGTGTGTGTGTACGCGCATGGTTGTATGTGTATGCACTGTGGTTCTCTCTCCCCTTGTCAGTCATTATCTTATATGGTAGATGTGGGCAAAGGGAGCAGAGACAATGAACAGGGGGTAAGGAGGATTCAGAAGCCCTGTGAGTTCATTCTATGTATGACCACACTGGGACTGGATATAAGGAGTCAAATTAACTTTACTTAGGGTGATTTAAGGCATAAAACGTTTTGGAGGACTGATGGTAGGGACATCAGAGATAGGCAAAGGTCATTTCCTGAAGGCTTAGAGTACTGAAATGCTTCCTTAGTATTGGGGCAAAATTCAGGAATCTCAGGTGTTAGCTGAACAGAATTTATCAGGAGAAAGGAAATTGATCCTGTAATCTAGCTAAGGCTATGTGGCATAGTTCAGGTAGAGGCATTTGAGAAGGGTTAGAATTCTCCAGACAAGGTCAGATATGACACACATACACACAACACACACACACACACACACACACACACAATTGAAGGAAGTCTCCCATTATATGCTGTCGCCAGAGTCTATCTACTCAATGGTAGACTTCTACCTTAATTGGCAGAGTTTTCTCACAGTGCACCAGAAACATGTATGCAATGTTCACACAAGACAGAAGGCAATTTTATCACTTACTCTGGAACTAGAGTTATATAAGCAGTTGTGAATCACTCAACGTGGGTGCTGAACACAAGCAAAATCCTCTGTAAGAACATCAAGTGCTACTAACATCCAAGTAATCTCTTGGCCCCTAGAACAGCATTTAAACACAGATGTAACACTAAATTACCATCAAGATTAATTTTGAGAAGATTTTAAAAGCTGTTGTGAAATAAAAGTCTGTATAGTCCAAAATGAAAGCAAGGAAACAAAGAAGAAATCAGAGGCAGAATAAGATAAGTAAAATTAAAGTCTGATTTCTTGATTGTGATGTTCACTCAGTTCTAATGGAAGAGAGTTTTAAAATTTCTTGCCCTTCAGACCTTGAAAAAGAATATAAATACCAATTTATCTAAAGATATTTCCATGTCATCCTGTCTGAATTTGGTCAATTAGCTGATTAGATGTCCCCTTGTGATTGGGAGCAATTGCTTAAATTGTAAACAAGATAGAACTGCTCTCTCTTGGAATATTTGTACTGCAATCAGTGAGTGCAATTTGAGCTTTGTATAAAAAGTTTTAACTTCACACAGTGCCTGAAGACTGTGTATCCAGGCAACATAGAATCTTGATAAAAGGGATATGGTCTCAATTATTTGAACAGCTTCCAATCTAAAGAAAATCCATTTTTCTTGCTCTCTAAAGCAATAGAAAGAAAGAGCCAGTCAATGATCTATAGAGCATTGCCAATCTTATGAAGAACGTCAAGCTTCTTCTCTTCATGAGTGATATACACTAGAGTAAGAAAAGTAATATCAGATTTCATGTGTTCACAGTTAACCATCCTTATACCTACAGAAGTCTGTGTAATTTCTATGTATTACAATGGTGCCTAAGCAGCTGTACCCAAGATGTAGAGGTGCCTTGTACTACTGACAGCAAAATAGAATTCATATAACTCTAGCATCCTTGAGGAACTTACAGACTAGATTTCCTAGATAATGCTACTTATTATTATCTCCTTTGTAGGAGGAGATAAACTCAAGTCTATTCTTCTTAGAGCTAATAAAGTGAGTATAATAAATTTAATAGTTATGATTAAACAATTTACTAAATATCAAGAAAGAAACATATGCATTCTCTAAATGAACATTTGAAAGTATAGGTAATGGATGTATTTCTCACTGAACTAAAGTTTATAAAATATTAGCCAGCTATAGAGTAATATCAGAGCTTCTGACAAATAATTATATATGAAAATAACCTTGTTTGACCAAAAACATGTCCTTGCTAGTGTTTATATTCACTTAAACTAATGAAGGTTACAAACCTACTACATTTAAAATATTGTACTGTATTCTGTGAGAAATAGAGTGATAAATATCTATTTGGGGAAGATTTATAATTTTGTGACAGAAAATGTGAACCTAACATTTGTTGAAACTTAACTATACAACACATATTATGTTATGAACCTTAATTGTGTCTTCTCATTTAATCTCTGAAATTAAGTGATATATGATATATATGCATTCACAGTATAATTTATTAGTATAATACATTTGTATGTATGATATTTGTTTGAAGAGCCATGTACCAAAGGGTAGTTATAAATACGATGGCCCATATGTGGGGGTCCAGGAAAAACTACCTGTTTCAGTTCTTGCCTTTTACTTTTTTTGAAGATAGGCTATCTGGCCTAAAAAGCTTCTAAAAATCCTCCTGTCATATGCATATACATGATCTGGAATTACAGATGCTCACACTGAGGTATCCAGCTTTTATGTGTGTTCTTGGTATCAGAGTTGAGTCTTCACATTTTTTGATTCTACCTGAGGATACTGAGACTTTAAAATGTGAGACAGCTTGCCCCAATTCTGTTTTTGATCCAAGAAGGTTACCATAAAGACAATTAAAACCTGAAAGGTAATATGTCTCTTAGATTGAGAAAATAATTAAAACCAATTATTTCTATGCATTTATCCCATTTAGTACAGCTATAGAGATCAGAGAATCTGTTCTAATCTGTCAATATGTTGCTTTTCCCTTGTTTCAGGGACTTATGCCATCTCAATTTTTATCTCAAATAAAAGAAGACCTTCATATTTCAAGTCTTCTGAATTTCACTAAACAGCAATTCTATTCTTACAGACCAAGATGCTTATATCATTCCATAAATCTTTCTGTCTTAAACATCCCATAGTTACCAAATAACAATTCCTGAAGGCTCCACAGAATATTAACAGTTCAAAGTAATCCACATAGAGTTATTACTGTTCCCAGTCACCACCACCTCATGTTGATCTCTATGTAACAGTCTTTGAATGAGCCTAACCTCACTTGATTTTGTGTATCTTCAGCTTCTCATCTGTAGAATAGCTAGAAGTATTCTGATAAGGTGTCTTATGTCATATACATCAGCTGTTGAAAAAGGAAATTTTATTTCCTACCATTTGCATTTTCCTAACTCAGTAATACAATCTCATGGAGTTTATTCTTCTGCAATACAGCTAAGCCATGATTTCAGTTTCCAAAAGTCTATAATACTTTACCCATAGGAGGAACACACTTTTATTCTATGTTTACATTATTTGAATTATCAAAGAACCCTTTATAAGGAAATAATGCAAATGCATATGTAAAGATTTATATGTAAAAATATATAAGCACTAAATAATTAATATACTATCAATGCATAGATGAAATAAAATTGCTAGTGTTATGGATATATTTAAATATGTGATGGAATACTCATGCCATAAGTGTTTACTCATACATTGAAAACAATGTAGGAGAATGGTAGGTGACCAAGATTGTAATGAGTTAGCATTTAGCAATATACTGGTTATAAATAAATAGTCAAACAAGCCATGCGAATCCTTACATGGCTGAAAATGACAAGTAATATAATGAAATTGAGAAAATAATTTTTCCAGGTGTCTTTAAAGATATTATAATTTGGAGGCAATGAATCTATTAATGTAGTAATTAGGTTGGATATGAAGTGGTGGTTGAGATTGTCAGGGCTATGTTCTTATAAAACCCTTGCAATAAAATTTCTATTTATAGTTGGATCCCCAGATTCCTTCTGATCAGCACCTCCTCCTGCACTCACAGCAGATAGGCATGCCTACTTCCTAATCCCACACACCTATCTGTCTCTCAGGAAGACTGCTTTATCCAGGGACAAAGCTGAGACCTATGCCTCAATTACTCACAGCAGCTGGGACCCTACAGAGACCATCAGATGTGGGCTCTGTCCCATCCTGTGGAGCCACATCTCCCTCCTGCTCCACACCTCCACTTGTACTCTGGCAGATTTGGTGTCCCCTCTACCTCCAAGCTCAGGACTGTCTACCTCTCAGGAGGCCTACTCTAACAGGGGGAGCCTCTGGGGAGGCTTGCTACAATCTGGGACACCCAGGCAAGTTAATGCCAGAGAAAACCAGATGGAGGAAGGTAAGCACAAGAACAAAAGCAACAGAAGCTAATATAATTTGGCACCACCAGAATCCAGTTCTCCTACTACAGCAAACCCTGAATATACTAACTCTCCAGAAGAGCAGGATTCTGACTTTAAATCCCATCTCATGAAGATAATACAGGCCTTTAAAGAGTACGTAAATAAATTAATAAATAAATTTCTTTAAAAAATACAGAAAAACAGAGTCAAACAGATAGAAGCCCTTAAAGAGGAAACAAACAAATCCCTTAAATATTTACAAGAAAATAAAAGCAAACAGGTAAATGAAGTGAATAAGAGTCCAATATCTAAAAATGGAAATAGAAGCAATAAAGAAAACAAAAATGGAGGCAACTTTGGAAATGGAAAACCTAGAAATGAGAACAGGAACTACAGACACAAACATTACCACAGAATATAAGAGATGGAAGAGAGAATCTCATGAATAGAAGATACCATAGAAGACATTAATACATTGGTCAAAGAAAATGCCAACTATAAAACATCCATAACCCCAAACATCTAGGAAATTTGATACAATTATGAACAATAAAAGAACTAGAGGATCCACCTTCTCTTACCTCAAGTTGTACTACAAAGCAATAGTGATAAAAACCTCATGGTTTTGGTACAGAGACAGACATGTTGATCAATGGAATAGAATTGAAGACCCAGAAATAAACCCGCACACCTATGGACACTTGATTTATGACAAAGGAGCCAAAACCATACCATGGAAGAAAGAAAGCATCCTCCACAAATGGTGCTGGTCTAACGGGATGTTTACATGTAGAAGAATGTAAATTGATCCATATTTATCCCCCTGTTCAAAGCTCAGTACAAGTGAATCAAGGACCTCAAAATAAAACTAGATACACTGAATGTAATAGAAGACAAGTTGGGAAATAGCCTTGAACACATTGGCTCAGTGGAAAATTTTCTGAACAAAACACCAATGCCTCAGGCTCTAAGATCAACAATTGATAAATGGGACCTCATAAAATCGAAAAGCTTCTGTAAGTCAAAGGACTCTGTCAATGGTACAAAACAGCAGCCTACATATTGGGAAAGATATTCACTAACCCTATATACAATAGAGGGCTAATATCCAAAATATACAAAGAACTCAAAAAGTTAGACTCCCAAAAAACAAATAACCCAATTTAAAAATGGGGTACCAAGCTAAACAGAGTACTTTCAACAGAGGAACCTCAAATGAACAAGAAGCGTTTACAGAAACATTCAACATACTTAGTCATCAGAGAAATGCAAACGACCCTAATATTCCATCTTAAACATATCTGAATGGCTAAGATCACAAACTCAAGTAACAGCAGATGCTGGTGAGGATGTGCAGTAAGAGGAAAATTCCTCCATTGTTGGTGAGATTGCAAGCTGGTACAATCACTCTGGAAGTCAGTCTGGTGATTATTCAGAAAATTGGATATAGTATTATCTGAGGACCCAGTTATATGACTCCTGGGCATATACTCAAAAGATGCTCCAACATTTAATAAGGACACATGCTCTACTATGTTCATAGCAGCCTTATTTATAATAGCCAGAAGCTGGAAACAACACAGATGCCCTTCAACAGAGAAATGGATACAGAAAGTGTGGTTTATTTATACAATAAAATACTATTAAGCTATTTAAAAATGAGGACATTATGAATTTTGCAGGCAAATCGATGGAACCAGAAAATATCATCCTAAGTGAGGTAACCCAGACCCCAAAGGATGCACATGGTATGTACTCACTGATAAGTAGATATTAGCCAAGAATATAGAATATCCATGATACAACCCATGGACCCTGAGAACTTAAACAAGAAGGAAGGTCCAAGTGAGGATGCTTCAATCCCACTTAAAAGGGGGGACAAAATAGTCATGAGATGTAGAGGGAGGTAGTGATCTGGGTGGGAGAGGTAAGGAAGAAGGGAAAGGGAGAACATTATCAGATATGGGGAGATACAGGAGTAAGGCTCATAGGGCCAGGAAATTGAAAGGAAATATGCAGCTGCTAGGTAGGGGGTTGGAGGAACC
Organism: Rhynchomys soricoides; assembly: GCA_019843965.1. Taxonomy (NCBI): domain Eukaryota; kingdom Metazoa; phylum Chordata; class Mammalia; order Rodentia; family Muridae; genus Rhynchomys; species Rhynchomys soricoides. The sequence continues at coordinate 2,030,615 of JADRCH010007488.1, read as the reverse complement.
TCTAGAAAGTCCCAGCTACCTGAGATGGGGTAGACTCCCAGGACTCAATGTGGGTGATCCTAGCCAAAATGCCCAACAGTGGGGCTATGGAACTTGAAGAAACTACCTCCAGTAGTCAAATAAGACACCCCCCCCAGTGGAAGGATGATGATACCAACTGACCAACAAAACTTTCAACCAAACTTGCTCCTGTCTAAAAGTAATTAATGCAGGGGAAAATGGAGCAGATTCTGATGGAATGGCTTACCAGTGACCAACCCAATTTGAGATCCATCCCATACGTGGGCACCAATTCCTTACACTACTTCTGATACTATATTATGCATGCAGACAGGAGTCTAGTATGGTTGTCGTCTGAGAGGCACTACTAGCAGCTGACTGAGATAAATGCATATAATCACAGTCAAGCATTGGACTGAGGTCAGATACTTTTATAGACCAGTTATGGAACTGAATGGGATGAAAACCCCATTGGAAGACCAACAGTATCAACTAGTTTGGACCCCTAGGAGATCCCAGAAGACTAAGCAACCAACCAAAGAGCATATATGGGCTAGTCCAAGGCATCTGGCATATATGTAGCAGATGGTTGCCTTGTCTGGCCTCAGTGGAAGAGGGTATGCCTAATCCTGTACAGACTTGATGTCCCAGGGTGCGATGGTAAATGGAGGGGAGCATCCTCTCAGAACTGAAGGGAATGGGGACAGGGAAAGGACTTTGGGAGTAGTAACCAACCTGAAAGAAGAGCTACATTTGGGTTGTAAATAAATAAAATAATATTAATAGTAAATTCTATTTACCTAGGTTAGGTCCAATTGAGAATATAGCTTTTCTTGGAATCACAGATGTACACATGTTAGGGACCTATTCAAACTCTTCTTGGCGTATTCATTCTTAAAAGGTTCTAGTACAAAGGAGTGAAAATTTTTCAGTTTCCCTAGGTATGTATCTATCTCCACAGGATATATGATTAGTTTTTACAACAGGAAAATAGTATTTTTATTTTTATTTTTAAGAGTTTTTTTGGTATTGGCTTGGCACAAATTAATGTTTCATTTTTCATTAAAATGTTACTAAAGGAAATGACATAAATTGTACAACAAAAAAGATAAAATGCATCATTGCAAAGACAGATGTTTAACACTGAATACATTTAATTCCAATAGGACAAAAGAAGAGTATTAAGGTTGGAGAGTGGCAGTTCTGTGGTGACATGAAAAAGTTGTAGAGCTTTGTGGCAGGGGCAATTCTTCAATGCATGGGGGAGTAGTAAGAAAAGGGACTTTTAATGAAGATGAGTGAAAAGGGGTCTGAGTATCATTGATGATTACATTGCCTTTCTTGAAATACTGATGGATAATTTAGTTTGTATCTAGGAACAACTAGAATAATAAATCACACTTTGTCTGCCAAACATTTATATACAAGTATTTTGTCAGATGTCACATGAAACAATGAAAGAATTATAATGATTTTATTCCTCATACTTTGTAAGAACAACTAAGTATAGTATTTCCACACACATTTTATGAGTAAAACCTGAGAAACAAAGGTCAATAATATAACCATAATAGCATATTAAATAATAAATAAAGAGATTGCAGGTAGGAGAATTAAATGTTTGAATGAACCATGATCATTATAAATACAGCCCCTCCAATTACAATAGACTATAAGGATAGTAGAGACAAGAATCTGACAATTTGATTACAATACACAGAGAAAATAGAATTGCTACCCACAAAAAATAAAATCAAGAAAAGCAGAATTCTACAAAGATGGAAGGTTAAAGGGGAGGGGTGTCTTAAAGTCCATTTGATGAATAAAGAAGTTGAATGATCACAATGGGATAAACAGAAAGAAATTGCCAAATCTGATGTGAGAAGATGGTATCTGGGAGTATATAGCTCAGAGGAATAGTTTTTGCTCAGACTGATAAAGGTACTGGGCTTAATCCTCAGCAACACAATATAGAGAGTCTCTAGCTATAGAAATCCAGTGACTGAATTTTGTTAAAGACTGAGAATGTTGAGTGGACTTAACAATAACTTATAAGAAAGACAATAATATTATTTCTATAGCAAGATTTCCATTTATCCATTCACCTATTTCATAAGACTTCCACTGAAAGGGGCCATAAAATATATTTTTTCATTTTTTTTAACCCAAGAAGTGTGCATTTATCCTTCTCGTCTTTCTGTTACACATGCCCCAAATATTTAGTGCAAGTAAAATCCCAGAAAAGATTATAATAGGGGCTATTTGTTGCTCATAATTATTTGATGACAAAAATGATTTTACAACTTTCAATCACTGTTTGACAAATCATTTAAAAATCTCCAGCGTCAATTTATTCATGACAAAGCATAACTTTTCAAATTCCCTGTTCAGAACAGAATATCAGGATTGAACAAATAATACATATTTAAGAATGTTAAATTTTTCTCACTGTAGAATTAAAGGGAAAGAGTTTTCAAAATTATTACATACGTCTTCTATGGCAACATATCCCAATTTAGGTTTTCCAGTGTTAGATTTAAAATACAATAAAATTCTTCATTGATTGATCATTATTATTCTCAACATGCCAGGAGATACTATAAAGGTTGCATCACAAAATTTGAGATTACCATTCTTTCCCAGAGTCAGGAGTTTAACTCTGGCCCAGATTAATTGGAGGAGTGAAAGTAATTGCAATTTGAGGCTTTCTCTGATGGATGGATTAGATGTGAATGAAGAACTTTTTGCAGATACAGGGGCTTTTTATAGACAGGTTTTATTAAATGGGAGATGAGTTACATACAAAAAGCACTTCTTCGGGTAAGACCAATGTCTCAGAACAGCAAGGTAAAAGCATCTGGTGAATTTTTTTTTTTTCTGAAAAAGAAACACACCAGGCCAGCAGCCTTGTCGAAGCAGGAACTCAACTTTATTGTATCAGCCCCTCACTTATACAGAGAAGGCAAAGGGGGTGAGCATTTAGGTATGGGGAGAGATGACATAGGAGGTGGGGAAGGGTCAGGGGTAACTGACAGGACCAATAGCAAAGCTCCACATCAGCAATGGCAGGGCAGAAGAAGGGCCAAACAGGTCTTGCAGAGACACCCCTATACAGAAGTGACTGAGACAGGTCTCAGAACTCTAGCCAGACAAGGCTTGTCCTCAAGGCTCAAACTATGGACAAAATGGGGCCCAATATTACAACTGCCTGGGACCCAAACCTCTCACCCTCAAGATAGCTGGAGGGGGGAACACCCCCAGCACTGTGCCATTGGTGTCTGGTTCAGGCTGGCCCCCAGAGCTGAGCCCTGGTTCAGACCACAACACAGTGCCCAGTGCTTGAGGGCAGGCAGGCAAGTCAGTGAGGAATCAGGGCTGCTGCCACCAAAGTCACTCTCACTGTCATGGTCTCCACTGTGAATTTAGGTCCCATGAACACCTGGGCCCTCACTTTTCTGTCCTTATGGCTGGGGCTGCCCCAGGTCACGCACAGCACTACCTGTCAGTGTGCAGGGGAAGTGCACCCTGTGACCATCAGTGCCCCCGGCGAAGCAAGGAGTGCTGGCCACAGAGGAGACCATGAGTATGTGTGTAGGTAGGTCTCCCCAGATGTGAGAGGCGGCTGCAGTGCCTCTACCAGCTGTGGCCTGCGCCCAGCCCCATCAAGCTGGCAACCCCTCCTACTCACCTGCCTGCTGAGCATCGGTTACCTGGGAGCAGGGGTGCAGGCCACCTACCAATCACTACTGGGGGAGGAGGTGCAGGAGAAACCCAAGAAGTATAACAATACAGATAAATTAAAAATTATTTGTTTTATGAATGTGGTAGTAGTTTCTTTTCTATGATGCATGGGAATCTATTCATAGGATTATATAGGCAAGACCAGAACAAGATACAATCAATACACAGGCTAGTATGGAAGGTGAAAAGTTCATGGGGTCCCACCCCTAGACAAAGAACTTCAGGCAGCTAAGGACTACTGAAAGAGGAAGAATTAGCATTTTTCATGGCTTAGCCCCATAATTGCTTATGTCATACAAAGTAATATACCTTGAAATAATACAGATATAAGCTACACCAAATGGAATCAGTAGGTTGCATGAATATATTTATGAATATGGTTTTGTGTGTGTGTGTGTGTGTGTGCATTTGTGTGTATGTGTGTAACAATAATGACCAAAGAAAAAGAGGCCATCAAGTTAAGAGGGAGTGAGGTGGGGATATAGCATGGACTGAAGGAAGGAAATTAAAAGCAGAAAGTGATTTTATTTAAACTATAGATAAATAAATAAATAGATAGCTGATAAATAGATAAATAAATAAATAAATAAATAAATACAAATTAAAATAAACAAGATGACTTGGAATTTCATTGTATACTACATCATTGTATAGTACATACTTGTAGTGGTCTGAAAGCAATGGTTTAACTGACTCTCAAAGAAAAACAAATACATTGGGAAGAGGCATTACTTATGCTAATGGTTGAGGATATGCTCTTGCATTTGCTTAACACGTACTATATCCAGGGTTAGAGAATAAGAAGGTAAAAGATTTCTATATGGGCCTAAAACTTAGTGTTGGCTAATTATTTGGGACATTTCTTCTGATCTCTGCTCTAATGTGTACATGAATAGTTTTTCCCCAATAATAACTCTTGCATAGTAAAGTTAAAATTAATGACTATTTTAAATTCTGTAAATTATAAAATATTGTAAAAATGTCCAAATTGCTATGAGTCTAATAATTTATAATATACATACATGATATTATTTTTCTGCTTTACTTGTTTTTGTATCACTGTATAAATAAAATCAAGATTATTTGACTTGAACTTTCTTCTAAATAAAATAATTCTCTGTTGTGGATAACCCTGTGGCTGTTTGTGTTTTGATGCTAATTCCACCCTCCTGGGAGGGGCTTTGGACAAGGAGTGAGTTACATACTCATATGACCTCTTGTGAACCAATCTCCCAATGAATAAAGGAGCAAATCACTGGGCAAGTAGGAGGCGTTTCCAGGCTGGAGGGAGGAAGAGAGGAAGCATGAGAGAGAGAGAGAGAGAGAGAGAGAGAGAGAGAGAGAGAGAGAGAGAGAGAGAAAGGGGTCCCTTTTGGAACACGGAGAGCATAATGTGTAAGATGCTGTTGATAGTTTCCTGGTATCATGGCTGATCCACAAGGATTATTCACCACCAGAGGTATCATATTTTAATAAGGCTTATAAGATTAGTTTTTATTTGTTGTGCCCAGATATTGAGTTATTATTGTTTCTGAGCTAAGTTTGTGTGGTGTTTTTCTTCTCATGGTGGCTTACCTGGGTTCAAGAGAGAAAGGTATGGCAGCAAAGTGTGGGTTTGCCTGACGTGCATCACTAAGGTCGTGGGGATATTGAAGCATGGGGCTGATGTAGTAGTGACCCACCAGTGGGAACCTTGTGAGCTGGGTAGAGAGATCGATAAAAGCAGGTCGACCTTTGCTCACCAGTGCATGGCCGGCCAGGCCAACAAGACAGAGAGAGCCAGGGCATAGTGCAGGAACTTGCTATGCTCTTTCTCTTTAATATTTCATGCACCATATTTTTTTTGCAACATTGATATTATCATGTACTAGTCATCAGAATCTCACAACATATCAATGAATACAGCCCATTCCAATATTTTTAAATTGCTCATCAGTTGGAAGTTCTTATATACTCATTTTTAGTGTTCACTTTTATGACCTGAATTATATATATTTTCCTAAAACTCATGTGGTAAAGCTATAATTCCTATCTGTCTCCTTTTTACATATATAGGTAATTAAAATAAACCAAAATCATTGTAGGTTTAATCCATTCTGACTGATGTCCTTACAGGAAAAAAAAATTTTGGTCACAGAAACAATATTTCTTTGGTTTAGACATCCAATGTGCAATACTTAGTCACATAAACACTAGAGAGGTATTTTACTTATTATGTTCCTTCCATATACTATGCTACTTCTGTTATTGTGAATATTACACAAGCGTCCTTCCTTAGAATCATAATAAGTTTTGACACTTGAAAACACATGTCATGCCATATATCAACTGGAACTAGCATTATCATATTGCTTTCTCCCTTAATTAAACTATCATAATTCCAAACATTCAAAAATTGTTTTATAATGTTGTTTTATCCAATCATATTTTTCCCTAAGATTTCCTCTCAAAGTAAATTAAAGAATCCTATTTCTACTACTAATGCACTCTTACTCAGCTTGTATTCAGCTTAAATATCATGGACATTTTATAGGCGTATGGTTGCCAATAAATAGCATTGCTGACTGAAATGAAGACTAACCTCTTATGTAGAAGTGATAAGACATTAATAATATTGTATTCAATTCTGTTCTTCATGATAACATACAACTCTTATTTTTATCCAAGATACATTCTATCATATGGTGAATGCCCTCATATATGGTTCTACCTTCTCCCATTCCATCAATTAAATATTATAATGAAAATTGAGAAACTCTAGATTCATGGACTCTATCATGCTATTTTATTATTTTTGTTTCTACAAGAAGGATTCTTATTTGTGCATTGATAGATTTTATTCCTCTCTTTGGAATGTTAGTTTCAATATAGACTTCAAAATCTTAGCTCACATCCATTTCTTATGGGATATTGCTTCTTATTTTCTTGGTATCCTTCCTTTTTTAGTTAATATTTTACATTTATTTTTTCATTTCATCTTTACCCTCTGTTCATGCCATTGGTAACTTGTTTAAGTTAACCCTTATCCATATTCCAGATGGTCTTTAACTAGGAAAGATGTTTATATGTTTGTATACCTATCCTCATTCTATAACAAGAATAACAAGAATACACAGACACATACACACACACACACACACATAAACACATATGCACACACATAGCTTTCAAAGTGTAGGGAGATCAGCGTTCACAGAATTGATATAAGTGCCCTCTGTTTTTCCCATGAGTACTATGAGTATTTTCATTTATAAGGACTATAAAAATGAAAGAGCTTTATTTAGGCCTCATCTTGAAAGTTCAACTATCATTTCCATTTAAGTTATTTTAGGAATAAAATTGTAATACTGCCACATCTAACTGGTGGGATGCTGGGTGAAGTAAGTCTAGCTGAGCTTAGGGAAGGGGGAAATAAAATTTGATGAACAGCTCAAATGTTCTGCACTGAAGTGATTTCTCTATAAATCTCAGCCAATATCAAGATATAGTATTATCATGATCCACATACAACATACAAAATGCTAAGGCATAAAAAGAAAAATATACTGAAGTTTATATGGATAAGCAATAGTCAAGTTCTTACTCCAGAGTCCAGATTCTCCAACCATAATCAGGCACATACATACAAACATATTCACAGGCACATGTACACATACACACAGGCACACATACTATACAAAGAAAGAGAGAGAGAGAGAAAGAGAGAGAGAGAGAAGAAAGTGAACTCCTTGAGACAAAAGACCAAGTTTCTTTAAATTTCAGTGCTCAGTCCAACACTAAGCCCTAAATAAAGAATCAGTGAATGAGTAATTAAATGCATGAGTAATTAAATGAGTGTTGACTAGTATATTTATGCTAAATACTTATGTAGTTGATGCTGCTGTCATTTTTATTCATTTTGGTGTTTAGGAAATATTACCAAATTTCTTCCTCATACCAAGTAAGTCACCACAAATGCACAAGTGTATAGGCTCAAAAACATGTTTTCCATGAAATTAATCAGTCTAATAGTCTAGGGCTCTTAACATGGCTTAATATTATTAAATGTATTTTTAGGTACTCAAAATCTCTACTTTAACAATGCTCTTGAATTATTGATTTGGTGGTGTGTTTTGGGCAACAGTCCTACATTGACATCAAGATCACATTTTGTTGTTGTTATCATTGTTGTCGTTGTTGATGATGATGATGATATTTCCAGATGTGTTCAAGAGACATTAATGAAAAGACATACCATTGGACAACTCAAAGACTCACCACTGTACATGGAGTAGAGAATATGAGATTGTTGAGTACTCAGACCTACATACATATCTGTATCACATCTTTTCCTCAGAAGGCTCAAGGATAATTGCAGAAAGGGAATAGAATGACTGTAAGAGGGGGAGGATAATGAAAGACTCCAACAAAACAATGCTTTCTAGATGTGAGAGTATAATTTCACAGGTGAACTCATGGGAATGGAGATAACATGCCAAAAAACTACAACAAATTGAGTTAGGAAATATTACAGCATGGAGAAAGGTGGTGGGCATAAAGTCCAGTTTACAGTTGAGTCGCTGTTGGTAGTTGGGAGCTGCTTGGAGAGGACAACACAATTTTCTTTAAGAGTGGCCCCTGGCAGATCACCTACACTCCAGTGGTGGACCACATACTCAAGGGCATACATACAACCTAGATTGGACTCCAAGAACTATTTTTAAAATTGACACAAAAGTTGGGTATGCATGGTAGACATGATAGATCTGAGAGTCATTGTGAAAAGAGTGAATATGATCAAAATACAGTGTGTGAAATTCTGAAGAAATTTAAAGGAAACAGCATGACAACTGTTTCTCTTCAATTGCTTTATGCTTGTTTATGTTTTAGGTGGAACACATGCATAAGATGCCACTTAAAAAGAGAAAATAAAAAGTCTTTGGAGAAAATGCTCTTAAAATTTTATTGTGGTTATGAAATGCGCACGCGCGCACACACACACACACACAATTAGTAAACAATTGATTTGATTTTCAGCCTTCCTTTTGTTTTCCTCCCAAGTGGGAATAGAGTTCTGACCCTATAAACATCTTTTGGCACTAATCTAACTGTCCAGATTTCAATATTATGGATAAGATCCTATGTCCACAGGAAAAGTGTCTTTAAAGAGCTTGATTTAGTTGTTGTATGTTAAGATATTCAACTGTGTTTCATGTCTGGACAGAATGTACTTAAATTCCAGGGCAGTTTTCTTCTTTTTGGAAATGTTTTATATTTGTATTCTGATGATATTTCCTTACCTTAATCAATAACCTGAAACCAGGCATTGTGTTTAGATGCCAATTTGCAGCCTCCATATATATTTTTAAGCTCAATGATTCAGTCGTGAAACTCAAGTGATTAAGTCATAAAACTCAAGTAGTTGATTTTGAACATTGTTTATTTTCATATAACAATATGCTTACAATGTGGTTATCATTTTGAAAAACAATAATTTTTCAAAAAAAGTGTTAAATTTGAAGATTCAGATACAATATCTAACAAAACAGATGAAAACCATTTTATAAAAAACCCTATTTTAGTATTTAATTTGAAATTATTTTTGAAATATGTTACCAATTCCAAGAAAACAGAATGTCAAGTATCCAATATATTACTTAAGAATTCATTCCAAATAAGATTTAATTAAAGAATTGTATTGAACCACATTACTTTTGAGCTCTACATAGTATTGAACTCTGTGTTCCTTAAATATAAAAGGTAGTAGAAGTTGAGTTTACAAGGTGGTACAAAGGGCAATGATGATGGTGATGCTAGTGGAGGAAAATCTACTGGAAAAGGCTGTTTTCAAAAATGTAGAAAAAGAAAAAATGTTTACAAATTATAAAATGACTGATAATGTTTCATAAAATGCAACAACCCCAGTCCCCAACTCAAGTGGTAGTTAATTCTTTCAGTATATTTCATTATGAATATTGATATTCAAAATAACTTTAAGGATAGTCAAAATTAGAACATGTACAAAATTGCATTATGTTTGCATTCATTGCTTAACTGTCTGTGACTACATATTTGATCAAGGCAACTTATAGGAGATTTTATTTGAGTTAACTCTTTTACTGGGATAGGGTCTAACATGCTACAGGTCAAAGTGTATAGCTACAAATGTCAGGGGGAAAGCAGAAAGAACATAACTTCTACCACAAACACAAAGCATAGAGAAAGCATAGAGTGCTGAGGTTATGAACTCTCAAAGCCTGTCCCTAATGACATACATTCACCAACAAGTCCCCATCACCTCCCTTAATCTTGCTCTGATTAACTAACTGGGAACTAAGTATTCCAATACCTCAGTCTGCAAGGGACATTATTTCTTATTCAAACTACATGCATATCTATACATACATGAGGTCCTATACTCCATTTTCAACGCCCATGTCTAATAAGGCTGATATAGCTCTGCTTCTCCAGCTTTGCAGCGGCTCATTCTGAATGAGCAGCTCTCCTTAGCAGATGTCTTATGATTTTAGTATCTCCAATATCTACCTGGTTAGTCACCATTGTGACCCAGGCCTCACTTTTCCAGTACTATACAATGGCCTCTCAGTGTATTCATGAAGAGACTTTTCTACTACATACTGCCTAGCATAAGTTGCTATTTGCAACCATGAAGAATTTCCATGATCCCTTTATCCTTTCATCAATCATTACTCTGAAGTTAGCACATTGTTGATGATGCTGCCAAGTTTGGCTATAGGCTTGGAGACCCTTTTTGCCTACCTAAAGCACATTAGAGGCTGAGCTAGTATTCCCTTCTTATGAGCAGAAAACTCTTTATGCTCTCTGACATAAGTTGGAAGGTTAGCTGGATGGGGTCATGAGGGGAGGGCACCCTTCACTTTATTCAATTGCAGAGCTGACTTCTGTTTAATAGGACTAATCTCAACAATTATGGCTTTTCTTTCCAGCAAAGACTTTGCCAGCTACTAACTTATTAGTGGTCTTTTTCTCTTCAGATTGTGGGAGATAAAAGGGAAGGAGACTCTTCTAAATTTACTTTAAAAAAAATGTAAAACATAAAATACATTTTTATGTTTAAAAACATAACATAAAATTATATTTTACGATATTTTAGGATGATTGATAGTTTCATAAACCAGTAACGAACCATTTCAATACCAACAAAGCACATGGTAGTATTTAAAATAAAATTTTCAGAAGTGTAATTTAATATTACAATAAATGCTCAAACATTATCAGAACCTTCAAGCTGAGAGGACACACCAAAATGAATAATATTTTGCCCTAATATATGACTCATTCTGACCAAAGTTCAAGATATTAAAATGAAAAACATCTTTAATAAACTTGTAGAATTCCAAGCTTTTAATACTTTTGAAAAACAAGCAATTGAGAGTTCATGGGAGTCAGTCCTGTCATGTCTGAAAGACAATTTCCTTGCAGTTATACACCACTTTTGACTGTTAATCTTCTTACCTCATCTTCCACATAGAACCCTGAGGGGAGGAATTTCACTCAGGACTAACTGCACCAAACTATCTCCCTCTGTACATTGTCCACTTGTGAATCTCTGTTTATTACCGTCTATTGCAAGAAGAAGATTTTCACATGAACATTGAATGACGCTCTGATCTATGAGTGTTGCAATACATCCCTAATTTTGTGTTCCTTTAGCCCAGCAGTTCTCAAACTGTGGGTTGCTATCCCCAGAGGGGTGGCATATCAGATATCCTGATATCAGATTATGTTTTATAACATTATGTTTTATAACAATTGAAACATTACAGTTATAAAGTAGCAATGAAATAATTTGTGGTTGAGGGTCAGCATAGCTTGAAAAACTTTGTCACGGGTTGCAGCCATCACATTATCATCATTTGTTTTGTTGATTTTGGCCATTCTGTTTGGGGTAATATGAAATCTCAAAATAGTTTTAATTTTCATTTTCTGATGGTAACAAATGTCAATCATTTTTAAGTACTTTACAGACACTTTTGTTTCATCTTTTGAAAACTCTCTGTTTAGATTTATTCTCCAATTTTTAACTGAGTTATTTATTTTCTTGATGTACAATGCTCTTTAGTATTTTTATATATTCTAGATATTAACCTATCAAACATATAACTGCTAAGTTTTTTTCTCTATTCTGAAAGTTATTCTTTGCTATACAAAATATTTTAACTTCATGAGTTCCCATTTATTAAGTGTTGTTCTGTTCTTACTGCATTAGCTATAGAAAGAAAGACCTTTGACATACATAACACACTTTCTTTTCTATCATATTTGGGGTATTCTATAGTGAGGTCCTTGATCCACTTTGAGTTAAATTTTGTGCAATGTGATAGAAATGGTTCTATTTGCAATCATCTACATGTAGCATCCACTTTTATCAGCACTATTTGATAACGATTATGTCCTTTTTCCAATATGCACTTTTTATTTCTCTGTAAAAAATCAGTTGTTCATATATGTTGCTGTAATTTCCAATCTCAATCAGCCCATATAAAAAATACAAAATCCTGTTATTACCCTATATCAAGCAGATCTAGTACTATATTAACTTATTCCCCAGCTAGAAAACCCATTGCTACTCTCCGTTTCTCCTGGCTGCATGGTTCTGGTCCATCACTGCTTCTTGCTCCTCTTCTTCGTCCTCTCTCCTCCCCCTCTCATCCTCTTCTCTACTCTACCTGTCCCCACTCTGAAACCTCTAGTTCCATGTTTGCCCTCCACTGCCCAACCACAGGCTCCAGCCTTTATTGACCAATTAAAATGGAGAAAATATTCACAAGAGATCACCTGAGTTCATAGTTCAATGCTTTTCAGGGACAAACCATCTTCAGGAAACAGAATTAACACCAGAAAGCAAACAACATCAGGACAACCCACAACACATAGGTATGTGAATTTATATAGTATGTCTTCTGTCAAGAGCAATAATAGGACAAGCTAATAACTAGCAGGTAATCTTCCTGAGACAGTAGCTTCAGATTATAATATAATCTGTGACAGGTTTCTTTTATAGGCAAGACCCTAAAAGAATTCATATTTGGAAAGATCCCTGATATTAATATGCTTTTCCTGTTATTATTAAAAATAAACACACAATCACTAGGCATTACCCCACCCTTTTGAGTAGATATCTACAGATCTATGAAGATGTACTGTCTTATAGTGATGCTATATAGTCAAATAGATGACATCTTAAGTCTTAATGATGATCCTATAAGAATTCCTAAAATTATATCAGTGATTATTAATCTCTTTTATAGTGGGACTGCAATTAGGTCCTTTTCTGATAGTCAAAACATCAATGAGAACTCTAGCAGTCTTCCATATGTCATCAGTTAATTGCTCATAGATAGTAACAGACATTCTCCTATTCAGAGTACATTCCAAGAAATTGTAAAACCATTAAACAAAGGTCATAACAAGGGTACTAATGATTTATAATAAGTGTGAGGACAAATGTTAAAATATTGACTGTGTTTATCTATATAAAATGTCACTAATGACATGGTCATGGTTTTCAACTTTCTATGAACCTATGGAGCTGTGACAGGTTATGGATATTTAGCCAGATATTTACTCCTAACAGATATATGTGTAAATATTCTCTGTTGTAAACTTCTATTTCAATTTATAATTTGATTTTTTTGTGGGAACTTGTGATGAACTCTTTAACATGTGATCATGTATTCTGAAAGATGTATAAGTACTGAGGACAAAGAAATGAGAAGAGAGAGAAGAAATTTTTTCCCTTTCCAACTTAGGATCTTTATGCTTTTCCACTTAGACAGCTTTCAAAAGAAACATTTTACAACTTACTATTAAATGCTCTAATCACTTATCATTTTTAATTGGGTATTTTATGTATTTACATTTCAAATGTTATCACATTTCCTGGTTTCACATCCAAAACACCCCTTTCCACTAGTGCTCCCCCTGCTTCTACGAGGATGGTCATCCTCCCACCCACCTACTCCCAAATCACCAACCACCCTGGAATTCCCCTACACAGGGGAATCTAGAAATGAGAAGAACAATGGCTTATCTTCCTACTGATGCCAGGCAATGCTATCCTCTGCTACCTGTGCAGCTGGAGTCATGGGTCCCTCCATGTGTACTCTTCGGTAGGTGTTTTAGTCCGTGGTAATTTTGAGGGATCTGGCTGGTTGCTATTGTTCTTCTTATGGGTTGTAAACCCCTTCAGCTCCTTCAGTCCTTTCTTTAATTCCTCCATTGGGGATCCCATGCTCAGTCCAATGGTGGGCTGTGAGCATCTGCCTTTATATTTTTCAGGCTCTGGCAGAGTCTCTCAGGAGACATCTATAACAGGATCCTGTCAGCGAACACTTTTTGGCATCCACGATAATGTCTGAGTTTGGTATCCGTATGGCATGGATCCCCAGGTGGGGTAGTCTCCGGATGGCCTTTCCTTCAGTCTCTGCTCCACACTTTGTTCCCATATTTCCTTTAGACAGGAGTTCTTGTGGGTTAAGCATTTGAAGATGAGTGGGTGGCCACATCCCCCAACCAGGGCCTTGTTTAACCTCTGGATAAGGTCTCTACGGGGGTTCTCTCTTCCCTTTGTTAGGCATTTCAGCTAATCTCATCGCTGTTGGGTCCTGAGATCCTCTTCCTTTCTAGCATCTGGGATTTGCTGGTGACTACCCCCAGTCCCCCATTCACCCATTGCTACATACCACTGTTCAAATTCTTGGCCTTCTATATATCATCCCTGTCTCCTCTCATACATGATCCTGCCCACTATTGTTCCCCATCCCCATCCTCTCTTTCTCCCAAGTCCCTCCCACCCTCTACCTCCCTTGAGTATTTTGTTCCCCCTTCTACGAATGACTGAAGCATTCATATTCTGATCTTCTTTCTTCTTGAGCTTCATATGGTCTCTGAATTGTATCATATGTACTCAGAGCTTTTGGGCTACTGTCCTCTTATCAGTTAGTGCATACCATGTGTGTTCATATGCAAATGTATTGCATCACTCAGGGTGATATTTTCTAGTCCCATCCATTGGCCTAAACATTTTCTGAACTCATTCTTTTTAATAACTGAGTAAGTGCACCACATTTTCTGTATCCACTCCTCTGTTGAAGGATTCTTTCCAGCTTCTGACTATTATAAGTAAGGCTGCTATGAACATAGTGGGGCATGTGTCTGTGTTATATGTTGGAGGATCTTTTGGGTATATGCCCAGGAGCGGTATAACTCCTCAGGTAGTACTATGTCCAATTTCTGAGGAGCAACGAGACTGATTTTCAGATTGGTTGTACCAACTTACTATCCCACCAACAATGCAGGAGTGTTCCTCTTTCTCCACATCCTTGCCAGCATCAGCTGTCACCTGAGTTTTTGATCTGAGCCATTCTGACTGGTGTGAGGTGAAATCTCAGGGTTGTTTTGATTTGAATGTCCCTGATGAATAAGGGTGTTGAACATTTCTTTAGTTGCTTTTTTCAGCCACTTTGATTAGCTGTGTACCACATTTTTAATAGAGTTATTTGGTTCTCTGGAGTAGAACTTCTTGAGTCCTTTATATGTCAGATATTACCCCTCTATTGGATGTAGGATTGGTAAAGAACTTTTCCCAATCTATTGGTTGCCATTTTGTCATATCGACAGTGTCCTTTGCCTTACAGAAGCTTTGCAATTTTAAGAGGTCCCATTTGTCTATTGTTGATCTTAGTGCATAAGCCATTGGTGTTCTGTTCAGGAAATTTTCCCCTGTGTCCATGTGTTTGAGCCTCTTCCCCACTTTCTCTTCTGTTGTTTGAAGAGTATTGGTATTAAGTCTGCTTTGAAGGTCTGATAAAAGTATGCACTAAACCCATCTGGTTCTAGGCTTTTTTTGGTTGGGAGACTTTTAATGAATGCCTCTATTTCTTTCAGGCTTATGGGACAGTTTAGATGGTTTATCTGATCCTGATTTAACTTTTGCTCCTGGTATCTGTCAACAAAATTGTCCATTTCCTCTGGATTTTCCAGTTTTGTTGAATATAGGCTTTTGTAGTAGGATTTTTTTTTTGATTTCCTCATTTTCTATTGTTATATCTCCCTTTTCATTTCTGATTTGTTAATTTGGATACAGCCCCTATTCCCTCTGGTTAGTCTGCTTAAGTGTTTATCTATCTGGTTGGTTTTCTCAAAAACCATCTCCTGGTTTCATTGATTCTTTATATAGGTCTTTTTGTTTCTAGTTGGTTAATTTCAGCCCTGAGTTTGATTATTTCCTGCCATCTACTCCTCTTGGGTGTATTTGTTTCTTTTTGTTCTAGAGCTTTCAGGTGTTCTGTCAAGGTGCTAGTGTATGCTCCCTCCAGTTTCTTTTTGGAGGAACTTAGAGCTATGAGTTTTCCTGTTAACACTGCTTTCTCTGTGTCCCATAAGTTTGGGTATGTTGTGCCTCCATTTTCAATAAATTCTAAAAAGTCTTTAATTTCTTTCTTTATTTCTTCAGTGACCAAGTAATCATTGAGTAGAGCATTGTTCAGCTTCCATGTGTATGTGGGATTTCTGTTGCTTTTGTTGTTATTGAAGGCCAGCTTTAGTCCATGGGGATCTGATAGGATGCATTAGAGTATTTCAATATTTTTGTTTTTGTTGAGGCCTGTTTTGTGAACGATTATATGGTCAGTTTTGGAGAAGGTACCATGAGGTCCTGAGAAGAAGGTATATTCTTTTATTTAAGATGAAATGTTCTATAGGTATCTGTTAAATCCATTTGGTTCATAACTTCTGTTAGTTTCACTGTGTCTCTAGTTTCTGTTATCATGTTCTGTCTATTGCTGAGAGTAGGGTATTGAAGCCTAACACTATTATTCAGTGAGATGCAATGTGTGCTTTGAGCTTTAGTAAAGTTTCTTTTATGAATCTGGGTTCCCTTGAATTTGGAGCATAGGTGTTCAGAATTGAGAGTTCATTTTGGTAGATTTTTTCCTTTGATGTGTATGAAGTGTTCTTATCTTTTTTTATATATAACTTTTGGTTAGAAGTAGACTTTATTTGACATTAGAATGGCTACTCCAGCTTGTTGCTTGGGGCCATTTGTATGGAAAAAAATTAGTGTATGGAAAAAGGTAGTGTCTGTCTTTGTCACTGAGTTGCATTTGCTGTATGCAGAAAAATCCTGGGTCCTGTTTATGTACCCAGTCTGTAAGCATATGTCTTTTTATTAGGTAATTGAGTCCATTCATGTTAAGAGATATTAAGGAAAAGTGATTGTTGCTTCCTGTTATTTTTGTTGTTAGAGGTGGAATTATGTTTGTGTGGTTTTCTTCTTTTGGGTTCCTTGAAAGAAGATTGCTTTCTTGCTTTTTCTAGGTAGTAGTTTTCGTCCTTATGTTGGAGTTTTCCGTCCATTATCCTTTGTAGAGCTGGATTTGTGGAAAGATGTTGTATAAATTTGGTGTGTCATGGAATATCTTGTTTACCTGTGCTCTCCTGTGTTTCTTTAAGAAATTTATTTATATCCCTCTTAAAGTTCTCTGTCATCATCATGAGATGTGATTTTAAATCAGAATCTTGCTTTTCCAGTGTTGGGGTATCCAGGACTTGCTATGGTGGGAGAACTTGGCTCTGATGATGCAAAATAGTGTTGGTTTCTGTTCCTTAGGTTCTTGTGTTTGCCTATTATCATCTGGTTATCTCTGGTGTTAGTTGGATTTTGCTGTCTAGGACTGGAGTTTTTCTCTCCTGTGGGCCTGTGGACCTATGAACTTAGGTATATCAGCACTGTTAGGAGACCAGTTCTCTCGGGCAGGATTTGGGTATGGAGGGCTGTGTGACGGCCTTAGCTTTGGTGTACATATGGAAACCTGATGTTTCCTGTCCCCAGCTGCTCTGTGAACCCTGTGCACTATATTCTCCTGGCCAGTCTCTCTTTGGGAAGTTATTGGAGAGATAGTAGTGGTCTCACCTGTGGGCTTAGGAGTGTGAGCACTCCTGAGAAAGTGTCTGTTTTTCTTCCTGAGACTTTGACTAGCAGGCTAAAAGTTAGAGCTGAGTAGTACAAAGTACTGCTGAGTTAGTACAAAGGCTATTTACTTAATCCTTTGCTTTTTTAGGATGCCTCTATTTCAAGATGGTGCATTATTGTTCTGGTTGTAGCAGTTGAAATTTTAAGGGTTAAGGAGATTCAATGTGAATACCTTCCCTGGAGTTGAAGAGTTGATTTCAGACAAGTAATCTTGTCAACTGATTCTACAGGTATTTCATGAAATTGATTCTGTCAGTGTGCTGCTGTTATCAGGGTTAATGGGCATTTCCCACTTACCTTTGTGACAGGATTTTCCCTCCCATTCATATTTAAATATTAGGGCAGCAGGAGGCCTGTGATTGGACAGGGAAAAGGGAGGCAGCACTAAGAGTTGCAGAGACAGAGAACATCTCAGGAGAAGGAGGAGGCCAAGGTGGAAACAGACATGAATCAGCATAGCATTAACCAGCCACAGATAGCTATGGTATCATAAAGGTTAGAATACTGGGATAGTTGACCTAATCTAGGTGGGCAGCTAGTGTATCGAGAATTTATTGATTTAAAAATCTATCTGCTTATTTATATGTTTCTAGAGTTTTGTTTTACTGGGTTGCTGGGTGTTGTGGAGGATGACCATGGGGTGGAATGGACCATTGTTGTGTGAGGCTGGTGTGGCAGTGATTAGCTAAGGGAACTCGGGAGCTTCAGCCCTGTTGGAGAGTTGGTGGGCAGAGAGACCACTGAGTTGAGATCACCCAGCTGGAGCAATGTGACATGTTGATGTTGGCACTAGCAAGGGAGCATGCCAGTTTTTTGATATTTCTCGCTACAACTTTTGTTTCAGAGGTCTCAAGAACTCATTCTATTGAATGAGAAGACCAAGTTAGAGCTCTGAATTTTGTTGTTTTTGTTCTTTCTACAGCATTGTATTTGGGTTCTCTGGACAGTTAAGAGTTCCCCTCACTTCTCAGCTACATTCTAGTGTTCTCTCTCTAATATTGCCATTAAAATAGACTCTTGTGCTGCTTTGACTCTTATAAGTAGCACACTCTGCCAGCTTGGCTTTTAACATCAATAATAGGAATTCTTATTCTATCCTGTTTAGTATATTTTCAATCATGACAAACAACACAGAACACTTAATTGTATTTTTAGAGCAGAGCTATTAAATGTTTCTTTAGCTAATTATTCAAATAATTATACAAGTCAAAATTCTTAGCAAATTTTAGTTAGTTCTCTTAATAATCTCTTTTTCAAAACTGGAAAACATTAGAATCACAGTGGAGTTTTAAGTATCTTTAATTTGCAGAAGGTTTCTTATTAATTTTATTGTTAAAAGTCCAAGTGTGGTGGTACACATATTTAATTTCAGTATTCTAGACGATGAGGCAGCCAGATCTCTATGGATTCAAGACCAGTTTGGTCAATGTAATGTGTTCCAGGTCAGCCATGAAGCCGCAGCAACAAAGTGAGAGCCTCACCTTAACTTTTTTTTAAATGTTATTTATCTCTGTGTGATATTCTCTCTCTCTCTCTCTCTCTCTCTCTCTCTCTCTCTCTCTCTCATGTGTGTGTTTGTATGTGTGTGTCCATGTGTATGTGTGTGTGTGTGCGCGTGCATGTGTGCATGTGTATATGTATGGGTACATGCCTACCTGTCTGTCTGTCTGTGTGTGCACATACACATGTGGAGGTCACAGTAAATATCTCAGGAGTACATTTTCTCCTTCTATGACTAGGCCCCCAGAATTGAATTAAGGTCATCAATGCTGGCAGCAAATGCCATTTCTAGGTGAACTATTTCTTTTTTTTATTAATTATATTTCTTTACTTCACATCCTGAACACAGCTTTACCTCCCTCTTCTCCTCTCAGTCCCTCCCTGTCATTTTGCACCCCCCCCATCCACCTATTTTCCCTTCTCAGAAAATAGGAGGCCTCCCATGGTTATCAATCAGCCTTAGCATATCAAGTTGCAGTAAGACTTATTTTCTCCAATTGAGGCTAGTCAAGGCAGCCCCTTTAGGGGTTAGGGGAAGGTGACAAAGGCAGGCAACAGAGTAAGACACAGCCCCTGCTCCTGCTGTTTGGAGCTCCACATGAAAACAAAGCTATAAAAAAGGTGCATATGAGCAGAAGGCCTAGGTCAATACCATGCATACTCTCTAGCTGGTGATTCAGTCTCTGTGAGCCACAATGGGCCCAGATTAGTTGATTCTGTAGGTCTTTTGTGGTATCTTCATCTTCTGCAGAAATCTAAAAGATCCACTTAATGTTTGGCTGTGTGTCTCTGAATCAGTTTCCATCAGTTGCTGGGTGAAGCCTCTCTGATGACAATTATGTCTACAAGTATAACAGGATATGATTAACAGTATCAGAGGTAGGCTCTTTCTCATGACATGAGTCTAAAGCTGGACCAGTCATTAGTTGGCCATTCCCTCAATTTCTGATTCAAATTTACATGTGCTGTATATCTTGTAGGTAGAAAAAATTGTACATTAACGCTTTTTTGGCTTCACTTAAACCACAGCCAAGATTACTATTTTTAAAACAATAAAAATCAAAAATTTAACTGATTCTGTAAGTGTATTTGGTAATATTTAGAGATGGGAAATATTTCATAACTTTTGAAAAGCAGTAAAATTTAAAGAACCACAAATCTTACTGGCTTATATAAATGTGCTGACTCTTCTCTTTGTCGTGCTTTAATATTTTACTAGGATTATGTTTCTGCCAGTTGGAGCAATTTCAAGTTACCTACTGAATGTGAAGACTAATGTGCTTGTATCAATATTTGTAGAAGTGACTAAGATTTTCCTTTGCTCTGTAATCTATATGAAAAAGTGAACTCAATATTGAGTGATAAAATGAGGATATAACAAACAGATGACTGAAATTCTTTGTAACCCATATGAGTTAAGAACATATCCAGTACTTTTGAACTGGTGTTACCTTACTCTGACTGATAATTGTTTTTATCATCTCTAAATTTTAGACTCTAACATGGAGAGGAGAATTTTAGTCTCCTGTGATTATAGGGTCTACAAGGCTTTGATGTGTGTGTGCGCATGTGCGTGCATGTGTGTGTATGTGTGTGGGTGTATGTTTGTATACCACTGAGCAACATTATAGCCAAAATGCCTTTTATAGAAAAAAATAAGATGGCAAAAAAGTAGACAAAAAGTGGAAAATGTAGGAATATTGATAAACAGAGAATTGGTTTCTGAGGGACAACAACAAAACTTGATCATGTTGCCAAGAAGGAAGGAAGATTAACAGAAAAATGAAGTATATCATATTCTTAGTACCAAAAGCCACCATGGAGGTTTCCAAATAAGCGAGTCAACCAGCCGTCCAACCAAGCTGTGACATCAATGAACCACGAAAACAACCATCATGGTGTAATAACCCTAAGGGTGCAGTAGTGACA
Organism: Rhynchomys soricoides; assembly: GCA_019843965.1. NCBI lineage: Eukaryota > Metazoa > Chordata > Mammalia > Rodentia > Muridae > Rhynchomys > Rhynchomys soricoides. Next base: position 2,009,449 of record JADRCH010007488.1, on the reverse strand, counting down.
TTCATGCCTTGACAGTAATAAATAGCTCTCCAGTTGGACTTAAGAGGGAAATTGTGCCTGGTACTGAAAACCTAGACAAATTCCCTGGGCTATGGAAGTCATGAATCTTGGAGAAGAACATACAACTCCTACTTTATTAAATCAGTTGTGAGTGGAAAACATAGTCTTCTCCAAGAAAAAGCACACCAACTGATTATCTAATACCAAATAGTCAGCCCTAAAAACACATATGTAACTAACATTATACAGACTTAACAGGTTGCATTTAGGTTACATATATATGTATGATATATATATATATATATATATATCACACATATATCATATATACATATGCATATATATATATATATATATATATATATCATCATTCAATGGAGATGACCATGAAATTAATAGAGAGCAAAAAAAGAAAATGGGAGTGTTTAGAGGGAGAAAAAGAAAGGAGGTTATCATGTACATATATGATAATCTCAAAAACTAAGAGAAATAACATAAATATATGTTTTAGATAGTGACAAAAAGGTTTTGGATAAGAAGATTGTTGAGATTATAAGTTTCCATAATGATGATTAAGCGCTTGCTGCACAAGTGTGATGACTGGACTCCAGAACTTTACCAAATACCAAAAAGGAGGTATGGTGACCTGCTTATAATCCCAGTGCTTGGGTGGGAGGTGGATGCAGGGGCTCTACAGGGCAAGCTAGACTATCATCTTGTGAGCTCTGAGTGGAGAAAGAGACTTTGCCTCATCAATGAAAGAGGAGAGAAATTAAGGAAGACATAAAATGCCAACCTCTCCTCTTCACAAACATGTACACCTGTGTACCTGTACCCTGACATTCATATGTATAGACACATATGAACATGTATACATATATGCACACCATACACTTACATACTAATAAAACAGGAAATCCCAAATTTGGAAGAATGTACTGAAGTTGAAATTATCATTATCATTTTTAGGTTTTTTTTTTTTTACCATTTTTTATATATTTGAATAATTATGTCTCAGAGTATTAGAAATATGCTTTTTAGGGATGTGGGTAAGTGAGTAGCCAGGGAAGTGAGAATGACCATGCAATTAGACTTGTACTTAAACAAATGTAAAAGGTTCTAAAACAGCTGTGAGGAATCCTAATTAATTTAATAACAAGTGGTTGAGTTTCCAATAAACAAATCCAAGAAGACTGCTTTTAGAAATGTCAATGAAGCAAAACGAAAAATAATCTTGAACTCCATTAATAATACTAAACAACAGCATTTCATGTTGGCACAGAAAAATGCATGGAAGACTGGACTAGCAAATGTATTTTCTTCTGAGAGTCCCAAATTTCATAGCTATGGAAGAATAGAATCCAAGACATTGACGTAAACATTTTAGTGAAGGCAGTAAAGACTGAGTCTAACACTTAAAGTTATAGTACCAGATTATTGACAAGTCAAAACATTTTTTCTCTTCATATGTAAAGACCTTATTCAAGATTTCTAATGTGCGTTGATCATAAGAATGATCAATTCATTCTGCTGGCCTTCAGGGCTTCTCTCCCACCCCCATACCTGATCATGTTCACCTTTTCTCCTCCTCCCCTCTCCCACCCAAATCGCTCCCTTCCTCTGCTTCCTGTAATTGTTTTCTTCTCCCTCCTCAGTGTGATTGAAGCATCCTCACTTGGGCCCTTCTGGTTGGTAACCTTGAGTTCTGTTTATTGCTTCCTGGGTATTCTATACATTTTCGGCTAATATCCACTTATTAGTGAGTACATGCTGTCCAAAAGGACTTTTGGGTCTGACTTACATCACTCAGGAAGATATTTTGTAGTTCCATCCATTTGCCTGCAACACTCATGATGTCCTTATTCTTTTTTTTTTTTTTTAATTTTTTTTCATATTGTATTTACATTTCAAATGTTTCTCCCTTTCCAGATCTCCCCTTTGGAACCTCCCCATTCCCTCCCCCTCCCCCTGCCACTATGGGGGTATCCTCCACCCACCCACCCACTCTCATCTTCCCTCCTTGGGATTCTCCTATACTGGGGGATCTAACACACTCAGGCCCACGGGACTCTGCTCCCCATGATGTCTAACAAGACCCTCCTCTGCCATATATGTGACCAGCACCATGGGTCCCTCCATGTGTATTCTTTGGTTGGTGATTCAGTCTCCGGGAGTATCAAGGGGTCAGGCCAGTTGCCACTGTTGCTCCCTCCATGGGGCTGCAAACTCCCTCAGCTCCTTCAGTCCCTTCTCCAAGTTCTCCATCTGGGACCTCACACTCAGCTCTATTGCTGCGATGTGACTCTTGGGTATTTCTAACTTTTGGGCTAATAACCACTTAACAGTGAGTACATACCATGTTCATTCTTTTGTGACTGTGTTACCTCGCTCAGGATGATATTTTCAAGTTCCATTCATTTGTCTGTGAATTTCATGAAGTCATTGTTTTTAATAGCTGAGTAGTATTCCATTGTATAAATATACCACATTTTCTGTATCCATTCCTCTGTTGAGGGACATCTGGGTTGTTCCAAGGTATACAGGGAACTTAAGAAGCTAGACTGCAGAGATCCAAATAACCCTATCAAAACATGGGGAAGAGAGCTAAACAGAGAATTATTAACTGAGGAAACTTGAATGGCTGAGAAGCACCTAAAGAAATGCTCAACATCATTAGTCATCAGGGAAATGCAAATCAAAACAACCCACAGATTCCACCTCACACCAGTCAGAATGGCTAAGATCAAAAACTCAGGTGACAGCAGATGTTGTCAAGGATGTGCAGAAAGAGGGACACTCTTGTGGGAACATTGCTGGTGGGAATGCAAGATGATACAACCGCTCTGGAAATCAGTTTGTTGGACCGTCAGAAAAATGAACATACTACTACTTGAGTACCCAGCTATTACACTACTGGGCATATACCCAGAAGATGCTCCAACATGTAATAAAGACACATGTTCCACTATGTTCATAGCAGCCATATATATAATATCCAGAAACTGAAAACAACCCAGATGTCCTCATTCTTAATATCTGAATAATATTGCATTGTGGGAGGAAGGGAGACCCTCTAGAAAGTACCAGAGACCAGAGACTCTCAGGTCTCAAAGAGAGGAACCTTAGATGAAATGCCCAACAGTGGGGAGAAGAAACTCACATTATCAACCTCTAGTAGAAAGACAGAGAATCAAGTGGGGTTGCCATCCCTCAGTCAAAACTTATGACCCAGAATTTGTTCCTGTCTAAAAAGAACAGCAGGGACAAAAATGGCAAAGAGCCTTTGGGAACAGCTATGCTGTGCTTACAGACAGAAGCCTAGCTTGGCCATCCTTTGAGAGGCCCAACAAGCAGCAGACTGAGATAGACTCAGATATTTACCCCCAACCAATGGACAGAAGCTGGGGACCCCTGTGGTTGATTTAGAGAAAGTCTGGAAGAAGCTGGGAGGAGGGAAACCACATAGGAAGACCAGCAGTCACAACTAATCCAGACCCCTGCGATCACTTAATCACTGAACCACTAACCAGGCAGCATACTTGAGCTGCTCTGAGGCTCCCAACACATAGACAGCACAGGACTGCCTGATCTGGCCTCAGTGAGAGAAGATGCATCTAAACCTTGGGAGACTTGGGGCCCCTGGGAGTAGGGAGGCCTGGTGGCAGTGGGTGGGAGAAACATCCTCTTGGAGACAGAGGGAGGATGCATAGGATGAGGACCCGACCTGGAGAGGGGGCAATGCCTGGAATGTAAAAACTAAAAGTAATTACAAAAATGTTCAAGTATCAATATGAAACATAGAAAATCTCATTTATAGAGAAAGGTGTTTAGGAAATTGATGAGAAATCAGAAAGTGGGGGCAGGTGAACAGACTGTGTTCAGTACTTGCTCCAGTTTGTGGATAACCATAGTATAGGGTGTTATGTACCTCTAGCTAGACTTAAAACCCATGGTGCAGTTGGATATAAAAGTAACTATTTGTTCTTCTTGGGTCTATATCCAAACTGTTAAGATTATAGGTATACTACCACCATGTGTAGCTACCTAGACAATTCTTAATAAAAGGTTTTCTGAGCTAGATGCAAGACAAAAGAAATTTGAATTTTCATAAAGACATATTTTTATTAAAAGTATTCAAATAAGCTGAAACTCAGTTTCCTAATTTCATTAGTCAATTATCTTTAGCAGCATGTCTTCAAATGCACTGTTTGGTTGTTGTCTCTTGGAGACCTGGTCATTTCTAGAAAGGAAATGGACGGGGAGTGGATTTGGAGGAGAGGGGAGGAGGGGACTAAGGTGGAACGGAAGGAAGGAAAACTATGTTAAAGTTGTATTGTATGAGAGAAGAATCAGTTTTCTTTTCCTTTTTTGATTTTTTTAATTGGATATTTTATTTATTTACAATTCAAATGTTATCTCCTTTTCCAGTTTCCCCTCTGGAAATCCCCTATCCCATCCCCACTACCCCTGCTTCTATGAGGGTGTTCCCCCACCCAGTCACCCACTCCTGCCTCCCCACCCTGGCATTCCCCAACACTGGGGCATTGAGACTTCCTAGGACCAAGGGACCCTTCCCAGAATCCATTGATGTCCAACAAGGCCATCTTCTGCCTCATATGTGGCTGGAGCCAGGGGACCCTCTATGTGTACTCTTTGGTAGGTGGTTTAGTCCCTCGGAGCATTGGGTGGTCTGGTTGGTTAATATTGTTGTTCTTCCTATGAGTTGCAAACCAATAGGAAGCTCCTTCAGTCCTTTCTCTAACTCCTCCATTGGGGACCCCATGCTTAGTCCAATGGTTAGCTGCCAGCATCTGCTGCCTCTGTATTTGCCAGGTTCTGGAGGAGCTTCTCAGGAGACAGCTATAACAGGCTCCTGTCAGCAAGCACTTCTTGGCATCTGCAATAGTATCTGTATTTTACGTCTATAGGATATTGATCCCCAGGTGGGGCGGTCTCTAGATGGCCTTTCCTTCAGTCTCTGCTCCACACTTTTTCTCCTTATTTCTTCCCATGAGTATTTGTTCCCCCTTCTAAGAAGGACTGAAGCATCCACAATTTCATCTTTCTTCTTCTTGAGCCTTGGGAAGTCTGTGAATTATATCTTGGTATTCTGAGCTTTTAGGCTAATACCCACTTATCAATGATTGCATACCATTTGTGTTCTTCTGCGACTTGGGAAGAATACTTTTTCAGTAGAAAAGAACTCAAAAAATAAAGACTTTATTTAGTTACAAGTACCAAAACAAAATTTTGTACTTATCTTAGAAATAAATAAAATGACACATAGTCAATAATGACATTCTTTTACAAATAAAAGGCTGGCTTGTTTATGCATATTGACAAAACTCATAGGGGGAAACTAACTCTGTAGTTCCATAAACAGTGTTTGATGAGAGTCAAGATTATTTATAACAAAAAATTCTCAGAAAACTATGAAAAGGAACTTCCATAAAGCAAAAGGAATGTATCACACACACATACACACACACACGCACACACAAACATCTCTGTTTAATTGGAACATAGCTACACCTGGACTAAAGCAAAAAGTCAATTATCTCACCAGCTATATTTATCATTTTCTGAAGGACTTAAACCGTGCAAAGATGAAAGAAAATATATGTGTCATAAGTATTGAAAAAGAAATGAAACTGTTATTTTCCACAAATGACATGATTATATTTGTGTGTGTGTGTGTGTGTGTGTGTGTGTGTATATATATATATATATGTATATATATATATATATATATATTCCAGAGATTATTATCTTCAGTCAAATATTAAAATAATAAAATAATTTGAGTACAATGCTAACTACAAGGTTTATGTGAATAATTACACGACACGATTTTTATCAGTTCTTATCAAAAATTAGAAAGGAAGCTAAAATTCTAAATGTTATTTAAGATAGTACTTTACCAGCTAATGTATGCTGCCTGGTTGGTGGCCCATTGGAGACAGTGGAAGAGGAATGGGATGAGGAACTGTTGGAGGGCAGACTTGGAGGGGAATAGTGACTATACTGTAAAAAAAGACTAAAGATAATTTTTAAAAAGATATTACTATAAAACAAAAATTCAATTAATGAATTTAATGACAAATGAAAGGTTGTACATTTTAATCTAAAGAAAACCACTGTTGAGATAAGGTTGCAATACAATTTATATAGACATATGTTATAAATTTCTCTATTCTTCAATAAAATTTCAGTTAGTTCATAAAAAGTGCCTGTTTTTGTTAATCCTACAACTTATATAGGATAATACAATGAGGTCAAATAACTCAATAATATAAAGTATGACTATGAAAATATAACATGGAATGTATACATTACTATACAGGAAAAATTGAAAATCTAAAATAATTTGCTCACTGTGATAATTTACAATGATGAAAAATTAGTCAATGATCAGCTCCAAAATTAGCTTGTAAGTGTATATTAAATTGATCTATGACAAAGAAAGCTGCATTATAAAACAGTCAGAAAGATTATCTTCAGTAACATGTACTGGACCAATTAAGAATTCATAGTTTCGAATTCTGCTTCCTCCCTTGGGGTGTTCAGGTACCAGTGTACACCTGGTGGGAAAGGATGGGGAAAAGGTGGAAAGCGTAGGGTCTGGAGGATCACAGTCTGGCAGTGAAAGCTGGGGCAGATGGGAAGAAGGCCTTCTCTAAGTATTTTAGTGTTACAACTCTCTTAGTTGATATTCAGTGAAACCGCTATCTTAGAGGCTATGAAATAAAACAGCTTGCATGCATATACTTTATTCGGGGTAAACAAAGACTATATATGAGCCTTGGAGTGTGGAAAGGGGTTTTCAGGTGAATGTAGTTCATTGCTTGGAGCTAAACTGTATTGGAAATACCTCATTTGCATGAATAGAAATTCTAGGATTCCCAGGTGCTTGCTGAGCAGGTTCTTCTCTGGATAGAGGAAGTAAAACCTGTAATTTTGCCTATGACTATGACATTCCTCAGGGAGAAGATATAGAGGCTGGCCTCCTCAGATCAGCCAGAAAAGCCTTACAGGGAAATGGAGTCTTCTGTTTTGTGCTCAGTTCAGGGGAACTGTCTAGATGTGGTAGACTGACCTTAAATATTAGGATCCGAAAGGAATCTTCATGAAAATATATCTCATTGGTATGTAAAAGTGAAATCTCAGCTCTATGAAATTGAAAATAGTTAAATATTTGATAGAAACCATAGGGAAAATTGTGTCATACAGAGCAGAGAACTGCTACTTTGACAGGATCCTAAGTAACATTTTCCACACATAACTGATAGTGGGAAAATAAATATTAATATAATCAAGAATTTGGACATGGGAGGCTAGAGAGAGCAGTCAGGAGTTAAAAATAGTAGCTGCTCTTACAGAGGATGTGGGCTCAATTTCCTATACCCTCACAGTTGCTCACAGCCAACTGTAACTCCAGGCCAAGGGAATTCAATGACCTCTCTGGCCTCTTAGGCACAGCATGTATATGATGACATACTGGAAAAATGTAAATGCTAATAAAATATTTTGTAATATATATATATGTCAACATATGAGAATTCTTTTTTTGTTGTTGTTGTTGTTTTTTTCGAGACAGGGTTTCTCTGTGTAGCCTTGGCTGTCCTGGAACACACTCTGTAGACTAGGCTGGCCTCGAACTCAGAAATCCACCTGCCTCTGCCTCCCAAGTGCTTGGATTAAAGGCATGCACCACCACTGCCCAGCGAGAATTCTTATATGTAATACAATTACTTATTTCAACTTAAGAAAACTATTTTGAGGTTACTTATTTTGTATGCATGAGTAACTTGAGTTCAACTTCCAGCACTATCAAAAAGTAAATTTTAATTTAGATATGGAAAGCTTATAAACTTTATGTTTAAGAAAAAAATAAAGAATTAACCCTCATGTGGGAGAAAACAATGTGTATGTGTCTTAGTCAGGGTTTCTATTCCCGCACAAACATCATGACCAAGATGCAAGTTGGGGAGGAAAGGGTTTATTGAGCTTACACTTCCACGCTGCTGTTCTGATATCATTAAAGGAAGTCAGGACTGGAACTCAAGCAGGTCAGGAAGCAGGAGCTGATGGGGAGGTCATGGAGGGATGTTGTTTGTTTCTTGCTTTCTTATAGAACCCAAGACTACCAGCCCACAGATGGTTCCACTCACAAGGGGCCCTCCCCCCTTGATCACTGATTGAGAAACTGCCTCACCGCTGGATCTCATGGAGGCATCTTCTCAACTGAAACTCCTTTCTCTGTGATAACTTCAGCTTGTGTCAAGTTGACACAAAAAACTAGCCAGTACAGTGTGTATATAAACATATGAATATTCTTACATGTAATACAAATATTTTTTTCAAAGGAAATAGTAAGATCATTTAAGCAATATTACAAAAGTCTCATTTCAAATGTAATTTATTAATTGGGGAAAGAATGCATGCCACAGTAAGCATGTGGAGGTCAAGGAACACTTTTCAGGAGTTGGCTTTGTCCTTCCACTCAAGTACTTACATTTGTATAGAAAAACATTTCATCAGCTGAGCCATTTCATCACCTTGCAAAGCTATACCTTTAGTTGTAGACTAAATACAGTTGTCCAAAAGGGACCATATGAAACTTCTAGATCAGTGGTTCTCTACCTTTCTAATGCTTTGACCCATTTACACAACCCTTCATGCTCTATTGACCCCTAATTATAAAATCATCTTGTTCCTTCTTCACAACATTAATTTTTCTACTGCTATGAATGTTAGATGAAATTTGATTATCTTATATGTGATCTCCCCAAAGGGGTTGTGAACCATTTGTTGAGAACCGTGGTTTCAGTGAGAAAAAGGGGAATGGATGTGTTACATCTCATTTAGGAAATGCAACATACTAAACCCATCACATGTAACACAAAACATACTGAAGTACACATTTCCACAGTTTCTTATTTTCTGGTTCCATGAACATAGCAATTTAACCTAACCTATCATAAACTAACAATATAACAATAAATTATTTTGAAGAAAACAAGGAGCATTTAGTATATTCACAGTGTTGTACATTTATCATCATACTTTTCTACTTAGAAAACATTTTTGTCACTCTGAGAGGAAATTCCCTAGCCACAACCATTTAAACAATATTGTCAAATACATTTTAAATGTGTGTGCAGAAAATATATACATATTTTGGATCAAAATTGATTTTATTTTAGAATCTGTTGGTTTTGTATCCTTTTTATTATTTCCATAACCTTGGCCTTTTTGTGAATTGTTTCAAACACGCATTTACTATTTAATTTCATTTGGAAGTGGACAATCATCAATGACTAGCTCAATGCAAATAGAGTGTTTACTTATCTTGTTTCTAACAATGAAAGCATCATGGAGAACTCAGTTGTTCTAGTTTTCTAACCTAAGGGGTTTTTATACTTAGAGTACACAACACCTTCTTCACATGCCCATAGTAATACCATATAACCCCCTTTGAATCCCCGACTGGCAGATTATGTTTCACTGTGAAACTAGGCGATTTGGTTGGAGAAATGAATCTCTATTGGCTTTAGCTAGTGAAGCATCTCTTTGTTAACTGGCAGGGCTTTAGATCTCACAGTTCTGAAAATCCTTCCACAAGGGCCTTGCACTAAACTGCTTTATTAATTGGTATGCTGCCTCTCGGGTTTGCAAGATTCGTAATGTACTCTGCTGGTATCTATGTAGGAAGGGATTTCCTTAGGAGAGATAATTTTCCTTTGGAAACAAATAGTAGATTGGAAAGTGAAAAATATAGTCAAATTTATTTACACTAACCCCATGTCTGCTAATCTCATCAGCCTGTGGAATAGGATCAGCACGCTACCAGATTTCAGTCTCCTAATGGAGAGTAACAAAAGCTCTGCAGATTGTTAATTCTTCATTCCTCTCCTAACTTCTCCAAGCTAATTTCTCATTCCATTTTAATTCTCCCAGTCTGTCTCTATCTAAATGGCTTGAGATTCTAAGCAAATGCATATTTATTATGGGGTGTATTTAGTGTGCCAAATCAATGCTTTATCTTTTAAAGCTTAACAAATATGTAGCTAAATTTACTTTTCTCTCCACTGGGAGTAGGGCTCAAAGTGTGGGGAACTTGCGAATACATTTATACTTGTTGTGATTTAGATTTGCCTCTGCTCTTGAAACTTAGCTATTTAATGTCTCATAATTATAAAGGATCTAAGGAACTACATAGTAAATGAGTTTTACTTTGTGACCCAACTTGTCAAATTAAAGGGAAACCATTTCCTGGAATTACAGAATCTTAACATATTTGAATGCATAAAATCCAAGCTTCTCATTTTGGATTATGGAGAAAGTTGTGATGCCAAATATAGTGGGGAGTTGATAAAGGTTTCACAGAAACTGAACAAAGATAATCTGCTGTAGACAATTCTAGCTGTCTAAAGACCTGATTTGATACCTATGGGGAGCATAAAAGACATGATGCTGTAGAGTATGCTTGTAAAACACACATTAACAATGGTTCAGGCATTATTTTAGACTCTCACATACCATTTGTTGTCTTTACTCTAGTGAATAAAATACAGGTAATATATGGTTTCTATTTCACACAGGAAAAGAGCAGATGTATGATTTGACCAAGGTGCTATACGTAAAAGTAGCAAATTCAGACTTTTGAGTCACAAATGGCATTTCCACAGACTAGACTGTTGAAGACAGTCCCATAGATTTAGGAGTAAGTATGTGGGAATACATGTATTCAAGGTCAAAACAATCTGTAGAGAGAACAGAACATGGCTAATATGAAGGGAGAAGTAGAGGAAAGCAGAGTGATTTCATGGTAAACCATAAGACAGGAAAAATCAAGGATAAATAAAGAGAAGAGCAGCAAAGTAGGGAACCAACACAAAAATCCAAAGGAAACAAATGACCTAATCATTTTCTATGAGTTCTAGCTTCTTGGGCAGTGATTTTGGTGAGATCTCTCCATACCTTTATAATAAATTGATTTATTTTCTTATGTTGCTGCTATTTATTTCTTGAAACTAGAGATCCTTGAGCTAGGTAAAGATCATAAAATGTTATTTTATACTACTGACAACTCTTATCTAGTTTCCATAAAGAAATACTTGAGCTTGAGTACTATGGCAAAGCGATTTTCTTAGCTGCTTTAAAAATCTACAGACCATCAAACAGGCAGCATACAGAAGCTGATATGAGGCCCCCAACACATATACAGCAAAGGGTTGCCAAGTCTGGGTTAAATCAGAGATGATTCACCTAACCCTCAAGAGACTGGAGGTCCCAGGGAGTTTAATGGTCAGGTGGGATAGGGTGGTGGCTGGGGACATCCACATGGAGACAGACAGGTGGGTAGGAGGTATGGGATGTGGAACAGTCGGAGGGTGAACTGGAGAGGGGGTAGAATAAAATCTGGAGTGAAATAAATAAATAAATAAATAAATAAAAAAACTATGCCATACATACATTGAGTGAATTCTCTTAGCTTCCCCATCGTGGAGGCATTCAGTGTTGGGTGTGCCTACAAAAAGAAGATACTGACTTACAAGATAAGGAAGCCTACGAGTAAGAAGAAGGCTGATGGGCAAAGGTTAATTTCAGTGTTTGCTTGTTATGTCTGCTTGTTTATGCTGAGAATTAAACCCAGGACTGCAAATGTGCTAACATTGACATGTTTCTCTAGGCCACTTGTGGGATCATTGTGTTTGTTTTTGTTTTTCTTTACTAATACCTCTCATAAGAATCAATCATGTCTTTGGCCCTCACATTCCATATCCTTTTTACAATGAAAAAGTCATTAATTACGTTTTAAGTTATCTTAGAATATGAACTCTTTTCAGCATCAACCAAAAATCTAAATCCAAAGTCTCTGATACCCAAGGGGAAACATTTATATGAGGGCCTGTAAAATAAAAGGTAAAGGAAAATCTACTACTTACCTACATAAATATCCTTTCTATTCTCCTTTCCTTTGATACAAAGAACTTTTGTACTCATATCTTTTGATCATCTGTCATGATTTGGAAGCCTTATGTTCCTGTTGGTACTCATGTTCTAGAATCCTACAAATGAGTCACTCAGTTGCCTAGGTGATCTTTCACTCACTTGGCTACTGTCCCATATATTTGTTGAACTCTTCTTTTTTTTCTTAAATCTTAGTTTCACCAAAGTCATGAGACAAAATTATCAATGAAAAGTAAAACACTAATTATATCAATACAAGAGATTTGACACCCACATATACATAACACACACACACACACACACACACACACACACATATATATCATGTTCTGTGAAATATACTTCAGCATCATCTGTACCAGAAGAGTTGGCAGGATTCTTCAAATATTTTTTCATGTTTTTTTAATCTGACGATTCTTCCAGATTATTTCCAATGCATGGCTAAATTTTAAGAACATATACAATATGCCATAGAGTACTACCTTTCTTCTTTTACTATGTATTAACAATAAGAAAATGACGATCTGTCAACTGAGATGAAAATCGACAACAGACATCAAATCTGTTGGTGATTTTACTGTGGTTTCCTTATCCACAGAAGTGTGGCAAGCAGGTATATGCTCTTGTAAAATACTTGGTGTGTGGGGGTTCATATTGTAATCCAGGTACACTAAGAAAATTTTCATGTTAATATTTGTGTATACAGATAGCAAATTAGCATTTACACTAGCTTCAGATTGCTTATTTTATTAAATAGTCACACAATGCCAGTCATACTGGGTAAGACAGGTAAAATATCTCCATTTTGATACTGAAAGTGTTTGAAAATGTATGTGCTTAATTTTAAGAGCTTTGTGAGAATTAGATGTTTGTTTGTTTGTATCAGAAAAGTGTCCAGAATGTACTGAGTGTTTTATGTTTTAAAATTATTTTGGAAATAATTTAATATACTAATAAGCAAAGAAATAATAAAGAAATAACACAATAAAGTATTTTGTCAAACCTGTCTTGATATTACAAGGCCAGGCTAATTATAGTACTAAGCAGTCTAATTACTAGTACTGCTCCATGCACTATATAAGGTTACACATGCTCAGCAGGAAACCTCTTTCTTGTGTATAACCACTAGTACCTTATAGGCACAGCATGATATTTTGAAGATATTTTTATGAACACTACATTTATTTTGAGGAAAATCTACAGATAAGCATTAAAAAGATATACAAGAACATAGTGGAGTCATGAATAAAAGTAATTGGACATTTTAAAAGCAAACAAACCTGAATTTATACATCCAAATGGCTGCTATCCTTCCAAGTAGTCCTCTAGGGAGAATACACACATATTCCAATGATAGAACCATTGCTCAAACTGCACTTGAGACTTATCAATGGGAAATGATGGTTATGTCAGATGGTAGAAACTTTATAGGAAATTTGACTACCTTAGTTTATCCAAGCTCTTCATATAAACAAAAATACCTGTAGACACAGCACACTGTAAAATGTCATGTTAAATTTTAATTAGGCATCCCCATTAAAAACACACCATGAATTGCCTCTAAATAATAAAATGTAGGTTGCAAGATTAATAGCTCCTTTACACAATTGGAAGCCATTGTAAAAACTGGTAAATTACTAAAAAATTAGAAGTCGGTGTTTCAGAAACAATGATAAAAAAATTATGCTATTTTGTTGTAGTTTCTAGAAACATTAAAGCACCAGAATCCTAGTTTTATATTGATGTGCCTTTCATATGGCTTTTTAGAAATTAACTGCTGCTGTATTCTAATCTGTGGATGACTGCATTGGGCTATTGTTTTAAAGATGAGCTTAGATAAATAAAGCATTAATAATTTTGACCTTTATCATGTTTTGTGAAATGTACTTCAGCATCATCTGTACCAGGAGAGTTGACAGGATTCTTTACATATTTTATTTTCATGTTTTATTAATATGACGATTCTTCCAGATTATTTCCAATGCATGGCTAAATTTCAAGAACAGATTTACACTATTTATTCTCTAAAAAATTTACATGCATATGATAAATATTTCTTTCTCACCTATTCCTCAATCCCTCATTCCACCACCACAATACATTTACTGCCTATCTTCATGTCCAATTTTTAAAAGTAGCTTATTTAATTCATATATGTGGATGAAGTACTGCTAACCTTCTAGTGTCAAACTCCCTTAAAAAAAGAAACCACAAAATACCAACATATATATATATATATATATATATATATATATATATATATATATTTCTTATCATGTTGCTTAAGAGATACGTTATTGTAGTTAGTTAAAATAAACACAGCAAATTGGTGGGCACCATACAGGAATAGCTAGAGTAGGGAAGTGAAGTCCTTAGAGATGGCCCACTGTCTTGCTCAGCTATGATGGGTATACCTTGGAAAGGCATGGCCCTTGAGAATTCATCCTAGGATTGCTTCTTGCTACTGATGTGCCTTCACATCTTTGTCATTGCCATACTCTTCATTCATTTGGCTTGGTGTTAGTGAACACCAGGGGACCCTCAGTACCTGCAGCCTGACGTGATGACTTCCTGGATAATAGCCCATTCTGTTGGGCAATTTTTCTACATATCTACTTGAAGATGAAAGTCTTTGAAATAATACTATTTAGATGAATTAATGATTTTATCTAATTTCTTTTTTATTTAATTAGTTTTAGGAAGTTAAATTGGTTTAAATAATTTGGGGAATTTAGGGTAGTTGATAGAATGCTTAAAGTTAGAATCAAGAATAGAATGTGTCCCTTCCTTTTAGAATAGCAAGAACTGCATGAATTAGAGAATGGAGTACAGTGGTTACTCATTCACCTAAAACACATAATTGTAGTAGCACATAAAATAGGCATGGGACAAATTAGTGATCAAAGATAGCATTCACTCTAGATAGTGACAGCATTCACTGTAGAAAACCTGAGTTTCTTGGTCTTGTGATCTAAGGATATGGTAACAGGTTTCATTGAATATCATGAAATAGAAAGAATAGAAAATACTATTATAAGAACAGATAACAGATGATTAGTCATTCTAGATGATCAAGACCTCAAAAATATTATGTAAGAGAGATGACCTATTCCTTAGTAAATACAGATTTTCCTCATCCAAGTATAGGGAGAAACTTGCTACTATAGATTTGACCTGCTTAAACTTTGTTAATCAATGACAAAGGAATCACTGCTTTGTGGTTACAATGAGCTTGTGGAAAGAGAGATGAAAATTGTTTAGTTAGGTATGTGTTTCAAAAATGAAATACATAATCAACAGTTCTCTTGTTTAATGATTTTAATCTGTTTTTGAAGAATATGTGTTAATGGTGATTAATTAACTTGTGGCAATGAGGTAACTTTTGAGAAAACAGTCTTAAAGGGTATAAAAAGTGTTAAGAGCAAAATATAAAACCACTAGAGCCTGCTTTTGGTTCAACCCCTCTGTGTGTGTCTCTCTCTATGTATCTCTATTTCTCCCTGTCTCTCTGTTTCCTCCATCTCTCCATCTCTGTCTGTCTCTGTTTGTCTCTGTCTGTCTGTTTGCCTATCAGTATGTGTGTGTTTATATGTATGTTTGTGTGTGTGTGAATGTTTCATTTTCCCCCTTTTCTTTAATCTTTGGCTGATATATGCAGCAGTACCTCTTGGTCCTTCATTGCTATCTGGACTGAGCCCAGTCAGGCCCACTTAGCTGCTTTCAGCACTGATCCCAATTCCTGACACCACACCCCATTACCTTCCTTGCTTTATACTGTGCTGCCAAAGCTGGCCTTCTACATAAAATATAGTAAAGATAGGAAATAAGCAATTATAAAGATAAAGAAAGTAACAACACAGCTGCCCAGTGGTAGACTGGCTCCATGGAAACTGTGAGGCAAATTCAGTCTTTTTTTTTTATCAGTCCATTTTCTTAGGTATTTTTAATAATGACAGAATGTTGTTTAACATAGCTGGTTACTGAAGCTATCATAGCTGGTGTGAATGTCTAGTGAGTGAATAAGAGGGTCATATGAAGAACAGCTTGGATTAGTTTTAAGTATCCCCAAGATTTAATTTTGTTTGGAAAAGATACCATCAGGAGAGCAATACAGGTTCTTAATTATTTATATGCTGACTATTGATCAAGATGATACTAGAGGACCACAATCTGTTCCAAGGGACCAGAGGGGTCAGTTGAGATGTTAAGCAGCTGGAGATACTGTAACATAATATTCATACGGTCAAAATGGTTACTTCTGTGTTAGCATTCCTTCGTTGTTTAATGTAACACTGTTTTTAATATTTTCTGTGTTGAGATTGTGGTGTTTGATAGCCCTTCCCTTATGCTTGCAGTCCCTGAGTTTAGAACAGTTAGGCAAAGAGTTCCTGACTGGCCACAGAGGCTAATCTCACAGCAGCCCATCTCTTTGGAAACATGCTGGAATGACTTGGAAGGCACTCTAGCATTCCTAACTGGCCTTTAAGCAAGATACGCCTCAATAACCTCTAGATGATCCTGCACTTACTTTCACACAACCTAGAAGGGGTACTTTCCTTGGTAATTCATTGAAGGATTGTGGTTATTGAAGATTAAAATTCATTACACGAAGAGTTTTGCAATTTATCCCCATGCAAACTTGATTGGCAATTGAATGTAGTTGTTACAGGTGCTCACTCTAGTTGCCCACTGTCAGGTCACATCACACACATCTCAGGGGGCCTAAGAGAGCTCTTTTATCTGAAGTCCCTAGTTCTGCAGCATTATATTTCAGGAAACACTTTCTCCTCAATGGCCTCCATTTGTGCTCTGATTCATGGGCTAACTTAGTGATACAAGGAAGGACAAGATGTGACAGTGGCCTTCTGCCATCTGTATCAGTGACAGAGGCAATATTAGGACCAAGAGCCAAGTGAGGCCAAATGAAAGACTTGAGCCAGGGTTGTACAGATGTTTTCATAATTTCTGGGAAGCTGAAAAGATGTCAGTAAACTCTGTGTGCAAAGGAAAAATCTTTAAGGAACGAGAAGTGTTAGAAAAACTCAAGAAAGTAAATTAAGAGTCTTCCCCACTTTTTCTTCTGCTAGATTCAGCATATCTGGTTTAATGTTGAGGTTCTTGACCCACATAGACTTGAAAGTTTTAATTTATTAGCACAGGGGAAATTTTCCTAAACAGAACTCTAGTGGCTTATGCTCTGAGGTCACGAATTGACAAATGGTACCTCATGAAACTGGAAAGCTTTTGTAAGTCAAAAGACATAGTCAATAGGACAAATCAGCAACTTATTGGGAAAAAAATCTTCACTAACCCCACATCCAATAGAGGGCTAATATCCAAAATATATAGAGAACTCAAGAAGCTAACCACAAAAAAAAAAAAACAAACCAAAAATGGGGTATAGAACAAAACAGATAATTCACAACAGAGGAATCTCAAATGGTCAAGAAGCTCTTACAGAAATAGTAAAAGTCCTTAGTCACCAGGGAAATGCAAATCAAAAGGACCTTGAGATTCCAACTTACACCAATCAGAATGGCTAAGATCAAAACCTCAGGTGAAAGCACATGCTGTCAAGGATGTGGAGAAAGAGGAACACTCCTCCAGTGCTGGTGGGATTGCCAACTGGTCAAACCACTCTGTAATCAATCTGGAGATTCTTCATAAAATTGGAAACAGATCTACCTGAAGATCCAGCTATACTACTTTTGGGCATATATCCAAACAATGGCACACCATGCCACAGGGGCACGTGTTTCACTATGTTCATAGTGACCTCGTTTGTAATAGCCAGAAGCTGGAAAAAAAGCCAAATGTCCCACAACAAAAGAATGGATACAGAAAATATGGTCCATTTACCCAATGGAATGCCACTCAGCTATTAAGAATGAGGACATCCTGAATTTTGCAGCCAAATGGATGGAACTAGAAAATATCAACCTGAGTGAGGTATCTCAGATCCAAAAGGACATGTATGCAATGTACTCATTAATAAGTGGATATTAGCCAAAATATGTACAGAATACCCAGGATATAACCCACAGAACTAAAAAAGGTTAACAAGCAGAAGGGCCCAATTGAGAATGCCTCAATCCCACTTGGAAGAATAAAAGAAAGCAATCACAGGGGGCAGAGGGAGGGACTTGAGTGGGAAAGAGGACAGGGAGAGGAAGAAGAGAACATGACCAGGTATTTGGTAGGGAACAGGAGGGCCAGCAGATAAAATTGATACTGGCAACCTTGGGAGATTGGAGGTAGGATGATCCTCTAAAATGTACCAGAGACTTGGGAGGTGATAGAATCTCAGAACTCAAAGTTAGGGACCTTAGATAAAATATCCAACAGTGGGGATAGGAAACTTTTATAGCCTACCTTCAGTAGAAGAACAGGGCACCAACTGGAGAGATGGTGTTGCCACCTCACAGTCAAACACTCTGACCCAGAATTGTTCCTTTTTTAAAGAACTGCTGGGAGAATAATAGAGAAGAGGCTTAGAAAAAAGAGGTCCTGTGACAGGCCCAAATTGGGATCCAGCTCAAGGAAGACTCTAAGGCCCAACACTATTGCTGAGGCTGCAGAGTGTTTACAAAATAGTCCTATCATGACTGCCCTACAAAAAGACTAAAGAAGAAGCTGAAATAGTCAGATGTAGATATTTACACCCAACTAATGGACAGAAGCTGCTGACCCCAGTGGTTGAATTAGGGAAAAGCTAGAAGAAGCAGATGAGGAGGATGACCCTGTAGGAGGATCAGCAGTCTCAATTAACCTGGATCCCTGAGATCTCTCAGATACTGGACCACCAACAAGGCAGCATACACCAGCTGATATGAGGCCCCAAATACATACAGGAGAGGAATGCCAGGTCTGGACTCAGTCAGAGATGATGCATCTAACCCTCAAGAGACTGGAGGCCCCATGGAGTGGGGAGGTCTGGTGGGGTGGAGGGTGGGGACATCCTCATGGAGACTGGAGGAGGGGGTATGAGATATGAAATAGTCAGAAAGCAGAGAAGGAAGGGTATAAAATCTGGATTTTAAAAAAATTAAATAAAATTTTAGAGAGAGAGAGAGAGAGAGAGAGAGAGAGAGAGAGAGAGAATGAAATGAACTTTTTTCCCTTAGGGAGGGGGTAAAAGGAAAGGCTAGGTTAGTGGAAACAATGAGACATAAGGAATGAGCAATCCAATGGCTACAGAATTTCCCTTTGTACATGAAGAAAATCACCTAAATTGATTATGGTAATCGTGGCACAAATCTGAACATGCTGAAACATTGGATTGTATACTTTTAGTGAGAAAATTGTCTGACATGTGAATTGTATCTCAACAAAGCTGTGCCTTTTTTACAAAAGAATTTCCAACAGTGAAAATTTGCATATAAAGCTAGGAAAACACTAATTGAAATATGGCCCCTTTGGAGTAGCTGTAGTTTAGTGAGTAGAGTGCATTTCAAGTCAACTAATGGACTGTGACGTGCATACCTACTGTGCAGCTGTAGTCTGCATCTCCATTTATAGAATAAAAAGTGTAGCATTTACTTTACATATTTTGTAAAAATTACCCAAGATTTCATTATAATATGCTTGACATGATGTTTAGCACATGTGGTGTGGTCTTGATTCAGTAACTACTGTTACTATTACTTTTGTTTAAAGGTACTATTTTAGCCAGAACTGAAAACAAACAAACAAACAAAAGAACCAAAAAAACCCAAAAAACCAAAAAAACAAAAGCAAAACAAAAAACAAAATTCTAAAATCAAACAAACCAAAGAAACAAACACAGGTCCTCGATGTAGCCATCCAGCAGCCATGGAGAACTGGGTTTACATGAAAGGGGGGCTGGAAATGGAAAGGTTGGGGTGTGAGAGAAAGATGAAGTCAAGACAAGGTTCTGATCAAGGCTCAAAGTTTAATTCTGCAGCTCCAGCTTATAAAGGGAAAACCACAAAAACCCATCCATTGTTTCAGCTGGATTATGTAGCAAAGCAAGGGGCAGTCTATTCTAAGTTCCTGTAGGAAGTTGCACATGCAACCAAGGTGGATGACTCAACATAGGTCATTAAGGTCCATTGTGGCAAGCACTTAAGGTCTATTCAGCCTACTCAGGGCTGGAAAAACCTGCTCATGGCTGGGGAGGGCAAACCTCAAGTCAAAGTGAATCGAAGTGATGCATTTTTCACAACAGAGTAAAATTGTTAATTCTAATGATAGTCTGCTTGGTTTAAGTTATGGCTATTTTTTTTTTTACCATCTCCATCACTGAGTACTTCTAGTTCATCCTGCCCATAGTCTTGAGAAAGACAACAGGGATGAGATTCTTTTTCTATCACTTAAATAACAGAAGATATCTCACAACCTTTTTGCCTACATGCCCATTAAGCAGGAATCATTCTCATTGTTCCCACTGAAGTACATGGCAGACTGAGAAGTATTTACTTCCTCCAAATGGCAGTGAAGAAGAAACGTTGAGCTGACAATCCACTCCTCTTTCCTTTGTCATACATAATTGCTTTCTTGTGATATAAAACTCATATATTTGTAACAGCAAATCATCAATCCATCTTTTGCTAGGCTTCTAGACTGCTGTCTTTTCTGCTTTAACTTGTGTATTGGAGTGAACCATAACTGTGTCACCTTGGTCACAACATTTAGCTTGTTTCCAAGTTTAATTTCTTTGGGCATATACTTCCTATCTGGTATACTGACTTTTTAATAAAGAAAATATAATCTATTTCTATAGAGCAGCTGTAAGAGTATCTTTCCAATACACAGTTCAACGTGAATGAATGAGGATTGAAAGTAAGTATTTTTTGGAATGCAGAAGCTATGTTACTCAGGACAATTTTCCAAAATATATCATTTACATTTCTAAATAAAAGTCATTAATAACAGATATGTCTGTCATAATGAGAAAAAAATCTTTTTCATAGTGGTGCTTCATGTGATTTTTGCTACAGCAACAACTGGTACCAGAGAAAATAATTCATACATAAATTAATCATTCCATTTCCATGTAAAGAAATGACTTATCAAGGACTTCCACCAAAAACTTCTACATCACAAAACCAAACTCTTCTAAAATTGAAGTTGAAATTTACTTGAAGTGGACTATACATAGCAAATCGTACAAAATCATAGTCAAATCTATCCAAATATAAGTTTAATTCTCAGAAATACAGTTCTAAATTTATATTATTTTAGGAGTACTTTGAAAATGTCATTATCAATAATGTGGTCTTATAATTTATTCACCTCAGTTATTCTCTCTTTTACCTTTCTACTAACCAGCTAATCAAAAAGTGGTATCTGGGGTTTGGTATGATCCTATGAGCATACATTGAGAGGCATATAAAATAATGATTATAAATGGTATGCTATGGAAATATTTTACTTTCCCAAACACTTCTTAATTATAATAATTTCTCTTAATATCTAGTCACTTTCTTTTTAATGTCATCTTTATCTGGCAGAAGACAGAACTGAATCTGCATAGGCACTTCTCATCTCTCTAGTCCATTTTGCAAGGAAAACAAAATAATCCATATTGTATAAACTATCTTCTTAAAACTGGTCACCAATATCCTTTATAATCAGAAAATATCTAATTTCCCTATTATGTTCTCCAAAAACCAGTGCATGTGGCTTCCTCTCACCAATGTAACATTACCTATCACTTGAACAAAACATAAATATGTAATCAATAAGGCAATATAATTCATTATTTAATCATTTAGGCAGTAGTTTAATTGGTAAATGTCCCCCATTGGCTCATGTATTTGGACATTTGGTCTCTAGTAGGTAGATCTGTTTATGGAAGCTATAAAACATTTAGAAGTAGAACATTGCTGGAAAAAGTACTCCCCAGGTGGGGTAATTTGAATATTTCTAGACTTCCCTCCTTTGTTGTTTTCTGTTAGTCTTCCATCTGCCTGTGGATACAAGGGTATATAAGCTGTTTGTGGATGCAGATAGGTTTCTGTTATTAAACTATGCCATTTCCACCAGGTGAACTGTGTCTTTTTGGAACCATAAAACAGAATAAGCCTTTTCTTCCTTAATATGCTTTGCTTAGACCTTTTTATCACAGTGACATAAAACTAATACAAATATTGATGCCAAGAGATGTGGAGTTGTTGTTCTAAAGAACTTGGACATTTTGAATTTTGGAAGAATGTGGAAGACTCTGAAACTTTAGACTAGCAAATCTGCTGAATGCTGTAAGCAGAGTTTAACAGGACATTTTAATAGAAGCTTGGAACACAGTATTGTTGACACAAATGGACAGAGGTAGTCCAGATGATGAGTTTTGAAAAGTCAACAAGAACTAGGCTTGAAGCAATAGATGTGATATAGATTTGGTGAAGAACCTGGCTATATTCTGACAGTGTCCAGAGAACTTGCTTAAAGCTAATTAAAAGGGATTAATTTAATTTCTTTACTGAGGGGAATGTGCAATGTAGAATAACATTGAATCTATTGTATGGCTATTAAAACTTATTCTTTTGCAGAGCTACAATGAAAAGGATGAACAAGTGAGACAGTAAACAATTTTAAAACAATGTTATACTTGAACAGAACATTGCAGAGCTTAGGACTGAACCAAATTCCTGCACTAATAGTATACAGTAATTGTTAAAGAGCAGAGCACATTGAAGGGAAGCTTCCTACTTTGTTCAGTGATGCTAAGAACAGTGTCATCCAGGCGAGAGTTCACCCACACCAAGTGCTAATCTGTGAGAAAAGAAAAAGAGGCTAAGGGATTCCCTGCTCCTACAAGCCTCTTTTGGGAGAAGCAGATTTAATTGCAGCCCAAAGGCCAAGGATCCTACCCAAGGTGGCAGATGAACTTGGCAATGTCATCAGTATGGTCCTGAAATTGTAAAGAAGAAAATATAAGATTAAAGAGGCTGTGGATTAGTATCCTTAGTTTCAAAAAGGCATTGGAACCAGGCAATGTGACAAGGTCAGAGTCCCTGAAAAAAGGGTCTAAAATGACACTGAGCAAGAGTGTCACAGTAAAGCATACATTGTAGTGATCCAATGGTGTTTGAGATAAAAAATATTGTGCAGCAACTACTAAGGAGAGTTGTATACTGGGAATGGAGTTTGAAAAAGAATATATATATATATGATTTGTTTTCTGGTTTCACAGGAAGTCACTGTTTAGGGAATGCCTTAAGTTTCAAAGGAGATGAGATTGAAAAAGTCTTCAGAAATTTTTGAATTTGGACTAAATGTAATTGTCATTAAGATGTGTCCATGAGCCTATGAGGACCAGGGGTCTAAAGTAGTGGTTTGAATGAGAAATCCCTTCCCAATAGCTTGTGAGTTTGAATACTTGGTCCCCAGTTTGTGGTGCCATTTTGTAGAAGCATAAGGAAATAAAGTTTTGCTAGGGAAATATATCACTGAGGAAGGTTTTGTTGGTTTATGTTCTCACTTGATTTCTTGTTATTACTCTATGCATGTAATGTATATGAAAAACAAATAAAACAAAACTTGATAAGACAGTTTACTATTCCTATCATTGATGATACTCTGGATCCATAAAACAAAAGAAATCCATTCTTTCCTAGTTTTCTTTTGTTCAGAGTATTTTGTAGCAGCAACAGAAAAGTAATTGATATAGCACATACTAAAATACACCCATCTATTAATATATATACCCATCGAAGTATGTATTCTCTTTGGAAGTATGCCTCTTGGGAAAGTTTATATTTACTCAATTTATGCTGCCTTTCTTCAATTCTTTTCTATAACTAATTCAAATAGCCATATAAAACTAAACTTTGTTATTTTTCAGTATTATGTTGAGACCAAAAATAGTAATGATTTCTAGTGGCTATCTCCAGTTCCTCCTTCCCCACTGCTACTCTCTTCCTTTCAAAATCCTGACCCTCTGTACTTCTTCCCCATCTCCTTCCATATCTGAACTGTCCACCCTGTTTCCCTCCCCCTCCTTTGTCTCTCCCAAAGCCCTCTCTCCCTTCCTGAGATTATTTTCTTCCCTCTTCTGAGTAGGACTGTACCATCCACACTTTGGTGTGATCTGCTTTCTTCTTGGGTTTCATATGGTCTATGAGTTGTATCTTGGGTATTCTGAGCTTCTTTTTGGCAAATATCCACTTATCAGGGGCCAGAGGGTGTTAGATCCCCCAGTATAGGAGAAGGAGGGAAGATGAGAGTGGGTGTGTTGGTGGGTGGGTGGGGGAATACTCCCATAGTGGCAGGGGGATAGGGGAAGAAATGGGGAGATTACAAAGGGGAGATCTGGAAAGGGGGAAACATTTGAAATGTAAATTAAGAATAAAAAAAAAGAAAAAAAAGAAAAAAATTAAAATTTAGTGTCTATATACCATTTCTTTTGCTGAAAAATAATATACAATGCAAAGATCAATGTGCACTGACTCTCTCAAAGGCACTTGTCAGATAACCAAAGAAAGATGAAATGTTTTTCACAAAACTCTAGCAAAATGTTTCTGTAGTTTTAATGAAGACCCCTCTGAGGGCTCAAGCTGCTCATCAAAGATGCTGCCAGAGTATTATTAGGTGAGTCATCTATGGCAGCTCTAACGTCAAGACAAGAAAGATCCTATCCACACTTACCAATCTGTCTTTGACAGCTCCCAGACAGTTTGCTTCCTCTGTGTGACTTATGAAGTGTTAAGCTTTTTTGCTACCTTCATCTGCTTAGCTTTTAGTTCTGCTAGTTTCTCAATCAGTTAACACTCACAGCTGTGGCTTGCTTGAACATCTTGACCCTTTCCCCAAAGTATAATGTGGTTACAGAAAATCAAAACACTTTGGAAATATGTTGGTTTAATGATGACTTCCTTGAATACGTGTATCTATCGTACCATGTCAGAAAAAGTAATGTTGATCTCTAAGGAAATATTCACTGTTTTTACTTACTGCCTTTACAAGCCCTGCTGAGAATACAGGGTAGGGATGGATAGTTATAAACTATTCATTTTAGTCTACACACACACACACACATACACACACATACACAAACAGTAAATATAATTTTGAAGAAAATGTATGGAATCCCAGAATACATGTTTAAAAAGATCTATGAAGTTTCAGAGATCAACTTTGATATTCAAGTAGGGTAAAAAAGTCTAGTTCAGCCTTCTTCCCTCTAAATATATTTAAATTATTCTGCCTTAAATTGTTGTTTAAGAGAAAGACATTATTTTCCTAGAGAAATATATTAAGAGTTCACATAATCTGGTCTAGAATTCAATCTGATTATCTTTTCCATTAATATCAAACCTGATTTTCTATGTTTAAGAAAAGGACTGAAGCCCTGAGGGCCAGCAGAAAGAATGGAAACAGGCAACCTTGGGAGGTAGGAGGTTGGGGGCGGTTTCCAGAATGTACCAGAGACCTGGGAGGTGAGAGACTCTCAGGATTAAAAGGGAAGGACCTAAGAAGAAATGCCCTACAGTGGAAAGAAGGAATTTGTAGAGCCCACCTCCAGCAGAAAGACAGGGCATCAAGTGAGGGATGGAGTTGCCGTCCCACAGTCAAAACTCTGATCCATATTTGTTCCTTTCTGAAAGAACTGCAGGAATAGAAATGAAGAAGAGCCTGAGGAAAAGAAGGTCCAGGAATAGGCCCAAAGTGGGATCTAGCTGAAGGGGTGGTCCCAAGGCCTGACACTATTTCTGAGGCTATGGAGCACTCACAAAATGGACCTATTGTGACCACACTCTAGAAGACCCAACAAGCAGCTGAAAGAGTTAGATGAAGATATTTGTACCTAACCAATGGACAGAAACTGCTGACTCCTGTGGTTGAATTAGGGAAAAGCTAGAAGAAGCAGATGAGGAGGATGATCTTGTAGGAGGACCAGCAGTCAGAACCTGGATCCCCGAGATCTCTCAATCACTGGACCACCAACCAGCCAGCATACACCAGCTGATATGATATCCCCAACACATATGCAGCAGAGAAATGCTGGGTCTGTGTTCAATCGGAGTCGATGCACCTAACCCTCAGGAGACTGGAGGCCTTAGGGAGTTTAGAGGTCTAGTTGGATGTGAGTGTGGGTTGGTGACATCCTCATGGATACTGGGGGTGGGGAGGAAGTGTGTGGAACCGTTGGAATGTGGACCTTGGGGGATGGGAGGTAATAAAATCTGGAGTGTAAGAAATAAAATAAATAAGTAAAAGCCAAAAAGAAAAATTTCTCCTGACCCCACAGACTATGTAAGATTCTCCTTTACCATGGAGACTCCAACAATTCTTTGTGTGCTCTACTCCTCTTGCTCCTTTAATGCATTCATCTATAAATAAACTTATAAGTTTTCATTGTAATGCTAAGATACATGTATAACATCATAATAGCAATCTTTTATTATTTTGACATAGGTATTCACAATGTAGCACTGGCTGAATGGAAAGCCATATAGAGCATACTGCATTTGAACTCATAGGTCCATCTGCCTCTGAGTCCTGAGTACATGGGATTAAAGGATTTGCTGCAGTACATTTCCTGAGTGCTGAGTACCACACTGTCCAATGAAAAATGCCAGGCTTTTTACCCAGTATATTCCTGGTGAGTAGTAGAGTACTGCACAATACATAGTAATTATTTACTGAATTACTTTAAGTGTATTAATATTTAATGTAAGAATTATTAAGTACTGCTTAACTTTCAGATCCCTTGCAAAGCATAGTAAGAAAAAGAAAAAGAAAACATTCTCAAGGAATTTACATTTTCCTTAGAAAAACAAGTTGCAAAAGAAGAGGTTAAAAACATATAATGTAGTTGATAATGATACCAAAGAGGACATAAGTGTTGCTCCTAGGGTAGAGATATGGTTCAGTCAAAAAAGTGTCTGACACAAGTATTAGGGCCTGATTTCAGAAACCTAGCACCCATGCAATAGAGATAGCTCATATAACCGAGGAAAGATCTCCCTCCTCCCCCTCAAAAAAGATGAAATGGAACTAAAAGCTAAAATTAGTGATGAATTTACATAATGATAATTTAAATAGGGATGAACTCTGAGTAGGAGAAAAAAGAGGATAACAGAAAAGAAAAATACACTCAGAAAAGTACTCCTGTATCTTGACCCATTCAGAGAATTGAAAGATACCCACCAAGCTAGTAGATATATAATTGAACAGTTTTTAAAACAATGTCAGATAAAGAAACTGTCTCTGGTAGTACAAGTGCTTTCAAGGAAAATGAAGAAGATAAATAAAATAATGGCTCAATTTCCAGCACAGTACTTGAGAAACCACAAGGAATTGGATCTCATTGAACCGTTTCCTCAATACTTTTGCTTCTTACTACTTTTCTACTTTTGCATGGGAAATGGACATAAATTGATCAACCTTTCTATTGATAAACTATCAGCACTAACTTCCCCATGCTGCATTACTTTGATGTAACTGAAAAACATGGTTTGAAAACCAGTATTGAGGAGAAAGAAAGACAGATATTTATTCTATTCTTTCAGTTGCAGTTACTAAACTAGCTCATAAAGGAACTTTCTCATTAAGTTTCCATTCTAAGAATAGGATGACACAGTGTGTGGTCCCAGATGGAGTAGTTGGAGAAGGGACTGAAGGAGCTGAGGGAGTTTGCAGCCCTATGGAGGGAGCAACAGTGTTAACGGGCCAGACCCCCCAGTTTTCCCAGAGACTGTACCACCAATGAAAGAATACATGTGGAGGGACCCATAGTGCTGGCCACATATGTGTCAGAGGAGGGCCTTGTTGGCCATCAGTGGGAGGAGAGGCCCTTGGGTCTGAGGGTGTTAGATCCCCCAGTATAGGGGAATGACAGGGAGGGAAGACATGAGTGGGTGGGTGGGTGGGGGAAAACCCTTATAGAGGCAGGGGGAGAGGGGATGGGATGATGGGTTCCAAAGTATCTACATTCTGCCTCTTTCAGCTGCTTATTGGGCCTCTCAGAGAACAGCTATGTAACATTCAAGATACAAGTCATATGCCCTAGTAGAGAAACTAATACCATCATGCTGTTAAATTAACATAGTATTGAAATATGTTTATATTATGAACAAATGGTAATTGTTTTCATGCTAATAGTTCTCAGATTAGGGTAGAATATTTGTGATCATATCTATTCTTCATGCTGGGATTTGGTCTGACTTGTACAAGTATTTTAAATAAACAGGATATGTTTTGCTTCTTGTTTGTTTCTTGTTTGTTTGTAATCAACCACTGATGCTGGCTCTTACACTCTTTCTGTTCCTTCTTCCACAATAATCCCTTGGATTCCATGGTGGAGAGGACACATGTAATATTTAGAACTGAAAATTCTAATGTCTCTTGTTCTCTGCTACCTTACCAGTAAGATACTATGTTAATCACTATTGATTTCAAATAAAAAAAAAACTTTTCATATAAGGGTTGGGTGATACTTTAATCTATGATATGAAAATTACTTTTAATACTATGTCAATTTAGCACCATGATAGTATTAGGTACTCTTCTAGGACATATGAGTTGTTTAGTCATAGGATCTAAGCCCTGTGTTGGTGCCATGTATGAGTTCCATCCTGTGGAGCAAGATTTCAATGTAATCAGTAAGTGGCTATTTATTTTTGTGATGTTCCTGCCGCTACTGTACAAGTGGTCTTCTCAAACCACATATTATCAAGGTTTTCAGGGTTCATATCTGGGCATGATAAATGATTACTTTTCTCCTCCAATAGATTCCACAAGCACCTTCTAGCACTATGAACGAGGGCTAGCAAAACTGAAGTTTCCAGGTTTGTATAAGCTTGAGTAATAGAACACAGCAAAAACAAATATATTTTCAAGAATTACTATGTGCCAAGAATAGTTATGAGTGAAGGTGATACAACAGTGATGGGAAAGCATCCTTATTTATAAAAAAAAAAAAGGAACCAATTGTAAATAAAGAAATAATTTATCAAAACAATTAATGGACATGAAACTATGTAGACAACAAAATGTAAACAGGAAATGTTGAAGAAAATGATGAGATAAAAGGACATGCGTTGAAGGCCACATTCACTTCCTTACCTAAGAAATGTATCCATATAAGGCAACAAAGCAAAAAGAAAATGTACCAATCACACTAACATATCAATCATGTAAAGTATAAGAAATATCATAACCAAGAATAAGAAGAAACGAATGGAGATTTTTAAATGACAAAGTTGGTGATATATATGTTCAGTGGAGAACACAGATATATTATACAAGTAGAGTTTGTGTTTAAAGCAGTTTATGAGAGATAGAGCCCAGTGGTAGATCATATTCTATTGAGTATTTACAATAAGATTTTGAGGTAAATATATTATTGCCTTGATTTTAAGATGAGGAAACTCGTATTCAACGAAACTGAGTCATTTTCAAATTACAGGTTGTGAACAACAGAGCTCTGTAAAAAGGTAATGATCTTCGTTCAACTCATTTCTATTTAGTGTTCAATTAGGGTTGGATACAGGATTTTTATTGAAATAAACTGTTGGGAGCCGCCTGAGCACCCACATCCGCCATTACAAGATGGCGCCTTCATTCGGCCGAGGACAAGTTGTAAACAGGCTAGTGCGCATGCACCTGGTAATTTTCCACTTCAGAGTCTCAGCCTCTCTCGTGGCGGCATCTGGCCTGGTGTGCGGGAGCCAATGGGGAAGCTCCATGTCCCAGGCAAGCGCTGTGACCCATATAAAGGGCGAGTATTCTATTGTTCTGAGTCTCCACTCGTGGCAAGCTTATGCTCTCCCTCTCAAGATGCATTAAAGCTTTTACTGCAGAAGGATCCTATGTGTGCCGCATCGTTCTTGCTGGCGAGACCGTAGCGCAGGACATCTGGTGCCGAAACCCGGGACATCTGGTGCCGAAACCCGGGAAACTTTGTCATCATCAAGCACCTTTGGAGACCCCCTGGAAACAGGGAGGATTCAGAACTGCAGGGAGGTAGGTTCGGATAGGCATGTTGATCCTGGATCTTGATTTGGGGTTGCCCCCTTTTTGGTCTAACGCTGTTGAAGTTTTGCTAATTGTGTTAAGTGCCCTCATTTTGGTTTTACTGTCTTTGTATTGCGGCGAACAAGGTAGGGCCTATATAGATGCTGTAAGGGAGGGGCAAATCACCCCTGAAAGGGTCCAGGACACCATGTCAGAAACCGGACGGAGTGAGAGGAGGGGTACCCAAAATCTTAGCAATGGAAACGGACCTCCTGGTAAGTCGAAAGACGAGGGAGAGATTAAAGATAAAATAGGAAACTGTCCCCCTGACAGGAATGTGGGCAGAAAAACAATTCTCATACCCAAGAAAAAAGAAAAAAGAAAGGGGGAGAGCCTCTACCCAGTTCAAGACCTTGAGGCTCTTCCATTGGAAACTTCAGACACTGACCCCCTTAGCTCTAGTGAGGAGTCAGAGCTAGAAGAGGAAGCGGCACGGTATGAGGAAGATTGGCTGCCTTGTAATGGGCAGATGAAGCGGCCGCCGCCTTTGGCCCCTATGCGGACCATGCCTTCCGCCCCTCCCCCTTATGAGATGTGTCCCAACTCCTTTTCTTTTCTCTCTGACAAGGTTAAGAGAAAGGTACAAGCCGCTTTTCCAGTTTTCGAGGCAGATGGTGGAGTACGAGTTCATGCCCCTGTAGAGTACAGCCAAATTAAAGACCTGGCTGAAGTGGTCCGAAAGTATGGGGTAAAAGCTAATTTTACTATAGTAATGTTAGAGAGATTTGCCGGGGCGTCCATGACTCCCGCCGATTGGCAGATGCTGGCCAAGGCTGCGCTCCCTACAATGGGCCAATATATGGAGTGGAAGGCTTTATGGCATGAAGCTGCACAAGCTCAAGCCAGAGCCAATGCTACGGCACCCACCCCAGGACAGAGAGATTGGACCTTTGATATGTTAACTGGCCAAGGTCCTTTTGCGGCGGATCAGACCTATTCAGGCAGAAAGTAGACTTTGGTATCTCTGCCATTATCATAGGTGTGGTGGCAGCGGCTGCGGTTACAGGGGCCATCACTGCTTCGGCCCTTGCTCTCTCTGGAACGATGCAGACCGCCAATACCATTAATGAGTTGTCTGCAGCTGCCACCTTAGCTCTAGACAGACAGGTATCCGCCAATACTCAAGTCCAGAGGGACCTAATGCTGGTTAACCAGTGCATTGATCTTATTCAAGAACAACTGGATGTCCTTTGATAGCTAGCGCAATTGGGCTGTGAACAAAAGTTGCCAGGACTCTGTGTTACTTCCATACAATATGATAGATTTACAAAAGCAGCTAACCTGTCTAAAAGTCTTTCACAGTATATGTTACAGAATTGGACCCTTAAATTTGATGACACCCTGCAGGAACTGCCGACAGCAATTATTCAGATCAACTCCACCCGTCTTGACCTGTCCTTGACCCGAGGGCCTCTCTTCATGGATTTCCTCGGCAATTTCTTATTTCAAGGAATGGGTGGGGGTGGGATTGTTTGGAGCAGCGCTTTGCTGTGGGTTGGTGTTCCTCCTATGGCTCATCTGCAAACTCAGGGCCCAGACTAAAAGAGACAAGGTGGTTTGTTGCCTTAGAACAAAGAGCCCCGGCCGGTGTTTGGCTGTCCATGCTTAAACAATAGCGGTAGGTCGCCAGACAGACAGTTCTTGCACACCCGCGAGTCTAGTCTCATTGCACTGGGTAGAATGTTTGGTCTGAGCAGCTCTTGAGGGATGTCGAGCAAAGCATCGCACAAGGCGGCCATCGTTGTGGGCCACCTTGGGAGATATGTCATCTGCATGAGGGTTGAGTGCCCTAGTTTCCCTCCCTCTAAAAAACGGCACTGGGCGGGTCAGGAAGACCTCGGGCGCGCATGAGCTTAGGGGTCTTCTCCTGTACAAGGCCCAAGCTTTTGGTCAGGGGATTTGACCTCTGTCTCCGCCCTCTTAAGAGTGTCCTACTTTGCTTACAGAAATAAAAAGGGGGAGATGTTGGGAGCCGCCTGAGCACCCACATCCGCCATTACAAGATGGCGCCTTCATTCGGCCAAGGACAAGTTGTAAACAGGCTAGTGCGCATGCACCTGGTAATTTTCCACTTCAGAGTCTCAGCCTCTCTCGTGGTGGCATCTGGCCTGGTGTGCGGGAGCCAATGGGGAAGCTCCATGTCCCAGGCAAGCGCTGTGACCCATATAAAGGGCGAGTATTCTATTGTTCTGAGTCTCCACTCATGGCAAGCTTATGCTCTCCCTCTCAAGATGCATTAAAGCTTTTACTGCAGAAGGATCCTATGTGTGCCGCGTAGTTCTTGCTGGCGTTCAACTCATTTCTATTTAGTGTTCAATTAGGGTTGGATACAGGATTTTTATTGAAATAAACAGCTCAGTTTTTTGGTTCACAAACTATATTAGTGTTTAAATAGAAAAATCTAATTGATTTATAAGGATGTCACTAAAAATAAGTGAACATAACAAGGTCTCTGGAGATAAAGCCAAATTAGAAAGAAAAATCGATCCTACTTCTGATTCCTACCATCAAATAATAAGAAAATACATTTTTAAAAGCTTTATTTAGGTCACCAAAACAAAGTAAATAACTGTGGAAATATTTAACAACAATACAAAAGAGCTCTAAGCTGAAATTACAAATTAAATGGAAAAGAATTAGATAATGATAAATGGAAATATTCATCATGATAAAACATTGGAAGACTCAATATTGACATATAGACACCAGCATGTTTTGGTAATGATTGTCTTTCAAATTTGTATAAAATGACAAAATTAAGTAAATATATTTTTAAAATAAAAACAAGAAAACAATTCAAACCTTTGAATGATCTACAGAATAGAGCATGGAATCCATGTACTGAGAAATAAATCAATGCTGTTTTGAGGCCAACTTGGTCTACAATGGAAGTTTCTAGGTATGGAACGCTAGAGACACTGTCTCAAAGAAAAGTCAAAGAAATAAATTAAAAAATAGAGTCATTCATTACGATACAGATTGAATTGTAATAATGTGGCTAAAGAGATTTAATGATGAAACTGATGTTGTTTCTATTAGATAGTTCTCAAACCGAAATGAATACTGCCTGCTACCTCAAAAATATTTAAAAATAAATTCATATGTATCATAAGTCTAAATATGACAGATAATAAAACTCTAAGGGGAGATGAAACTATCTGTGGGGTAGAATTACCCCACATTAGAATTTGCTTTTAATTGATTATTGTATTTCTTTGTTGCATGTTACTGTAATACATAACAATTTTTATATGCATATATTTGTACTTCAAGCCCATTTTCCCCATATTCCCCTACTTTTTCTACTTAAATTACTATCTCCCATAAGTTATTTTTGTTTTCCTAGAGTAGAAGTTTCTACCTTCCTAATGCTGCAATCTTTTAATGTAGTTCATCATGTTATGGTTACTCCAAAGCACAAAATTATTCCACTGCTGCTTCATAGCTGTAATTTTCCTATTTGCTACTCTTATGAATCATAATGTAAATATATGATATAAAGAATATCTGATATGTGACCACTCCAAATGGTTACTTATGTGTTTATAAAATGATAAAGATATATATGTTGTATGGGTGTGGGGAAGGAGTGGGGAAGGGGTTGCCTAAGTGGGGTCATGCTGAAGCATCCCTTCCCTCTAAGGAACCAGCTACATCAAGGTATGCTACAGAATGGAGTTTATTCAGGGAATGGGGAGGGGAGCTAAGAGGGTAGTAGAGGCAGAGAAAGGCAGAGAGAGGGAGAGAGTAGAGAAGTAGAAGAATAGAGAGTAGAGAATGACCATGATCACGTGGAGAGAGGGGGAAAGGGAATGGGGAAAGAGAGGAAGCAAGGGGTAAGAGGCAAGGCACAAGAGCAAAAGAAGCAAGAGAGGAAGAGAGAGAGGAGGGGGCAAGCAGCCCCTTCTATAGTGAGACAGGCCCACCTGGCTGTTGCCAGACAACTGTGGGGATGAGCATAACTGGCTGTTGCTAGGTAACTGTGGGGTGGAGTTTAGACAGAATGCTAACAATTACAACCAACATATTTAGAACTACTGTGCTAGAGAGTTCTTCTCCTTTCATATCATATGTATAATATAATATATTGAATCTGCATAAAATCTAGGAACTCTACATAAAAACACATTGTGACACTTGTCGTTATGAGACTGAATATAAATCTTAGTAGTATTTGTTTCCCAAAATTATATGTGTTTGAGATCATTTCTCATTACTGCAAAAGAAAAATTCTTAAATATAAAGCACAAATCAATTCACGTTTTAAGTCTCTTTTCTCCAAATATTTAATATATGGCCTGAATATATTCATATATAGATAAATAACATATATGTATTGATATAGACACATGTACACATATATCTTCTATATACAGTTGTCTTAGTTGCTTTTCTGCTGATATGAAGAAACATCATGACCAAGGTGAATTATAAAATAAAGTACTTATTTGGGGCTTGCTTATAATTGTCATAATGTGGCTAAAGAGATTTAATGGAGAAACTGAAGTTGTCCTTTCTAGTAGTTAGTTCTCAAATGGAAATGAACATCAATTCCTACCTCAAAAAAATTGAAAAATAAATTTATATGAATCATAAGTTTAAATATGACAGGTGATAAAGCCTTAACCACCATAGCAGAAAATATGCCAATAGGCAGGCAGACATGGTTCTGGAGTAGTAGCTTAGAGCATACATCTGATCTGTAAACAGGAGACAGAACATGAGAGTGAACAAACTGGAAATGGTTTGATTTACAAAACCTCAAAGCCTACCCACTGTTACACACCTTCTCGCAAAACAAAACAAAACAAAACAAACAGTAAAAGAGGCTATGCCTCCTAATCCTTCCCAAATGGGCCACCAACTGGCCACTAACTATATGAACCTTTGGGGCTGTGCTCATTGAAACCACTGCAATAGTGTGTTTTCTATCTACTTATAGCACCCATATACAGGTAGAGAGACATTGCATCTGTCTGCACAAATATTTTCAAAATAAAAATTATATAGAAAAATATATAACTAGAATATGTAAAATTAAAAATAATACACATTTAACATCTGAAACCATCAAAATCAAAACTGTGGCAAAATTTTGTATTTATATCAATGTCAAAAAGAAACTTCAAACAATGTTGAACACCAATATTAATCTGGGCAAGCAAAGCATACCTAAAATAATATCATGAGCAGGCACTTTATAGAGATCAGAGGAAGATGTGTATTTGATATTAGCTTTTTTTTTTTAAACAACTCTTGCCTTCAGAAACCCAGTTCTTGTAACCAAGTTAATAATATGCCTCAAGACCATTTAAAATTATATATTTTGTCTGTTTTTCATAGTTTGTTTTCTGTCTGTTCAAATTTAATTTGCCTTTAAGAAAATAATGCAACAAGCTTTATTATGCCATAAACTTCTCATATAATCAGCATTTACAACCTAAGTCAAATATATACCTTTAATGTTAAACTATATGTTTTCAATATTTCAAACTCAGAATAATGTGTGTGTTGTTGTTGTTGTTGTTGTTGTAATCATAAAAACAGCCAACTGGTTGAAAGCAACATTATAGAAAACAAATATCCCATGAATGTCTGAAGCAATATATGTTGATAACATCTGAAGCAAGATAGGTTGATAACATCTGTTTAATGTTTTGTATGTATTCTGGGTCATTTCATTCAGTAATATAACTTCTTCTCTTGAAAAACCGTGAAACTTTCTGTAGAAATAAAATTTGTATCCTTTCCTCAACCATGATTTCTATGGTGTAAAATAAATGCAAGCAAATCTATATATTCAGGACAGACAACAGGAACAGACATCACACACACACACAGCAAACAAACAGTAGAGAATACACAGACCAGAGAGAACAGATGGAAAACACAGAAATAAGAAGATGTTTCATATTTGGCCATCTAAACTACTCCAAGATAAAGAATTGAATTTTATTATTCAATGTGTTGTTGTTGACACCAGTGTAGGACATACATCTTTAAAGAAGCTAATATCCAAAATACATAAGGATCCTAATGACCCAGTTTCAAGAAAACAAATAAGATTATTAAAATAATAGTGTGAGCTACCATGCTTGCTTTTGGTCATTATTTTAATCAGAAAGGAATACAGCAAAAGGATATCTATAAGGCCTAGAATTGGCTACTTAGGGAGTTGGAAGCCAACCTGAGTTACATAAATGGACTCTGTCACAGAAATGAAAACAAAAGGAAAATTAAATAAAGCAATAGCAAACGTCCTGAGAAGAAGTGAATGTATATGTACAAAATATTCATTTAACTGAATCATTAGGCACCTCCTCACAGTTTCAGCTCCTAATTCTTAGCTCACTGATTCTTTCATAATCCTATATTGAGCCATGGCTTAGATAAAACACATTAATAAATAATTGGTTAAATTTCACCTAGGCTATTGGATAAGATGATAGTAGTACTTTGATGTTTTGGTTTTGGTAAATGTTAATTCTTAATATTGAGGATTTCCATCGCCTTCAGAAGCTTCAGTCCTTCCCTTAACTTTTCCATAGTGGCCCCTGACCTCAGTCTAGTTGTTGGTTGTAGTGTATGCATCTGTCTCAGTGAGCTGCTGGTAGAGCTTCTCAGAGGACAGCCATTCTGGGCTCCTGTCTGTAAGCACTCACCAAGGCCAAGATTTTCTCTTTCATATAATTTATAAATTACTGCATTTCCAATGTACTTTTACTTAAACTACTGTATTGATTTTAACTATAAATTTTATGTTCCCTTTCTGCCTTTATTTCTTTTTAAACTGTGCAGTTTTGTGTATTTCTTACTGATCATTATTGGTTTCAACTTATACTGTTATTATGATGTTTTGTGTTAAAATGGTTTTGAAATATTCTTAAAAGATAAACAGAAACATTTTGATTGTAACATTATTTCTTCTATTGATCATCTTTAACACTCAGGCATCTCAGTATCTCAACATAACTTTCTTGTTTAAACCTATATCTTTTGTGTTATAATCATCTTTTCATTTATAGTTAAAATATATGCCTTAAGAGAATAAAGTTTATTTTATTAACCACTCCTCACCTCCAGTAAATAAGGTTTCTATTTATGACAAGTGTAAGCTTTGCCACTAGGGCATTATGATGCTTAGACATAAAGGTTCCTTTACCCTCTGTAGCCTTGTTTACTATAGCTAACTTCTACTTTATACATATCCTTTGCCATTAGGAAAAGTTAATATAATTTTTCAAATCATGTTCTTCTTATTTCCTACAAATTTTCCTTTTCAAAATGGATATGATTCCTTCATATTCATGTGATAATTATCTTGATACTTTTCAAATTACTATTTGTATTACTGTTTTCAATTATATTCAATTTTATATTATAATTACTATTTCCAAATATCTATATTGTTGCATTAAAATTGCATAAATACTCCAAATGAATTGGTAAACGTATCTGCCCTTTATATTTAAATTTCTTGTATATTCATTTCATAATGTCATGATGTAAGGAAATTTTATATAAGGGTAATAATTATGAGAATCACTTAAGAAAATCACATTATGCTTATCATTTGTATGGCATTTTATGCAGGTTTTTCAAAAACATTTTTTATAAATACAAATTGTAGCTCACAGTATAAATGACAATGACAGTAATATCTTGCACCTTTCTATACCTCACAGTCTCACATGTGAATTGGATTCTCACAGGTAAAGAACAAGTCATGCTAACTTAAAGAACACTTTTAAACTTTATTCAGCGACGTTATTGTATCTGATTAAAGAACTAATAAAACATTCTTTCCGAAAAAGAGGTGTTAATTGGTAAGAATTCTCAGAAACAAATTAAAATTTAATAGCTTGAAATACATGATTATACTAAATCATCACGCATTTTCAAAACAAGATTTGAAGTGCCAACATAAGACTACATAGGAAAAATTAAATTTGATATAACAAGACTAATAATTCTGTTAGAAATAGCTTTCATAGGACATTTAGTGTGGGATCCCAGATGGAGGAGTTGGAAAAGGGACTGAAGGAGCTGAGGAGGTTGGTAGCCCCATGGAGAGAGCAACAGTGTCAACTGGCCAGACCCCCTGGAGCTCCAGGAGACTGGACCACCAACCGAAGAATACACATGGAGGGACCCATGGTGCTGGTCACATATGTGGCAGAGGAGGGTCTTGTTAGCCATCAGGGGAGGAGAGGCCCTTGGGCCTGAGGGTGTTAGATGCCCCAGAGTAGAGGAATGCTAGGAAGGGAAGACAGAAGTTGGTGGGTGGGTGGGTGGGGGAGCACCCTCACAGAGACAGGGGGAGGGGGAGTAGTAGAGATTTCCCAAAGGGGAAAAAATCTGAAATGTATATAAAGTAAATATCCAATAATAAAAATAAAAAAGGATAAAAAATAAAAAATAAATAAATTTTTTAAAAATTTAATAATATTAATATTTTGTCTTATATTTATATGCATATTTAAAACTAGTGGTCACATGCAATAAAATTTACTAGGAATTTTTGGCCAGTACAGTTCCACAGAATCACAAACATGACAGGCTACTGTCAGTGTTATTGGTTACCCTTCAGAACTTTATGTTAAGGTTCTATTTCCGAAGAGACTTTATAATTGTGTCATACAACTTGAAAAAACCATCCTGGTATTGATATAAAAGCTTCATCCCAACTAGGTAGTTTTTATAAGGCTAGAAAATACTAAGGTAAAATAGGAGAAAAGTAATCACCAATCTTGCCCAGTCATGAACCCTGAAAATAATAATGAGCTTCCTGGTAAGATATTCCCATTGGTACAATAACAGGATGAACATCATGAGAGTCACTAACCACTAAGCCCTCCTTGTTACTTAGCCTCTCTAGGTCTGCTGATTGTACCACAATTATTCTTTACTTTACAGCTAATATCTATTTATATATAGAATATATAGTTAATATCTACTGAGTAATATGTTTGTATTTCTGGGTCTTACACTCAGCATGATCTTTTATCTAGAACCATACAGTTGCCTGCAAATTTCATGATATCATTGTTTTTGATGGATGAGTAATACTCCTTGTGTAAAAATATCACCTCAGATGATACAGATTAAAGTTAGGCCATCCCATTTCAAATAATTTATTACGGAAATAAACCCCTCACAGCTGCATTTAGCCACCTCAAGAATGGCAGTACATCTTAACATTCACTACGATCATGAAAGTTACTAATCCCAGTAATCTCAGAAAGTTTAACCTCCAAAAAGCCCTCTGACAAGGATATATATATAGTAAAATTCTGTGGTGGGGCTGCTTCCAAGTTGGACTTAAAGTTACAGTAATGCACCCAGGTTGAGTTGTGCTTTACAGCTGACTCAGAATCATCCACACTCCTGTAAGTAACCTCAATAAACTTGGGCTGAGTGGCATATAGTTGGCCTACTGATATCCTATCTGGGCAAAGAGGCATTTCTTCAAATCATAGAATGCAAAATACCTAGAAAGTTAACATTGTTCTTGGACCCCATTTAGACTAGGCAAAGGATTCTAGATCAGACATTGCTTAAGTGCCTCACATATGTCCAAGGTGAAAATATAATTCTTAGAAAAAACTATCTATATAAATACAAAGGGAAAAAGAAATGGAGCAGATACAGAATACCAATTTTACCCCTAAAATTAATGATAATAGAAAGAAAAAAGAAAAGAAAAGAAAGTAAGATAAATCAACAGTAATGTTGCATGGTAAATGACATAAAAATACCCTTCCAGAATCAGAAATTGTCCCTATCCACAGGCAAACCTATTCAATATAATTCAAAATCACGTGGAAGTGTCATACAATCGAAGCTCATTTCTGTCTCTCAGGTATATGGAACATCAAAATATTGATTCCCTCACAGCTTCCTCACAGTGTTACTCTTCCTTAAAACAACCTCAAGCATACCACTTGTGTTTATAGACTTGTGTTCTGTATCAGACATTTTAGACCTCCCTTTCTAAAGAGCAGTAGATCTTGAGTTTCCTAACTATATGAAAAATAGATGGTGCATGGACTTTTGCTAGCAAATGTCAACATCAACACCCACTCATTTTAAATGAAAGCATACATTCATTTTTTATTGTTCTTTCAAAGTCTAATAAAGAATTATGCAGGAATTTAGATGGGTATTGCATTGAATCTGTAGATTGCTTTTAGTAAGATAGCCATTTTTACTATTTTAGTCCTCAATATGCATGATCATAAGAGATATTTAAATCTTCTGATATCTCCTTCAATTTCCTTCTGCAAAAATGTGAGATTCTTGTCATAAGATCTTTCATTTGCTTTGCTAAACTGACAACAAGATGTTGTACATTATTTCTGTCCATTTTGAAGGATATTGATTCCATAATTTCTTTCATAGTCTGTTTATTGTTTGTATATTGGAGGGCTACTCACTTTTTTGAGTTAATTTTGTATCTGGCTACTTTGCTGAGTATTTATCAGCTGTCAGAGTTTTCTAGGAGAATTTTTGGGGTTGCTCTTGTATACTATCTTATCATCCATGAATAGAGATAATTTGACTTCTTTGGTTCCAATTTTTATCCCTTTGATCTCCTTTAGTTGTCTTATTGCTCTTGCTAGAATATCAAGTACTATATTGAATAAATAGGGAGAGAATGGGCAGCCTCATTTTTTCCCTGAACTTAGTAGAATTGCTTTAAGATCCTTTACATTTAATTTGATGTTGGCTATATGCTTGTTGTATATTATCTGTACTGTGTTTCCATATGAGTCTTATATCCCTGATCTCTCCAAGCCTTTTATCATGAAGGGGTGTTGGGTTTTCTCAAAGGCTTTTGCAGCATCTAATGAGATGATCATGTGGATTGTTTTAGTTTGTTTATATGAGGATTTGCATTGATAGATTTTGATATTTTGAATCACCCCTGCCTGCTTGATATAAAGCTTATTTAATCACTATGGATGATGTTTTATATGTGCTCTTGGATTGAGTTTGGGAGTATTTTATTGAATATTTTTGCATAAATGTTCATAAGGGAGATAGTTCTTAAATTCTCTTTCTTGGTTGAGTCTTTGTGTGTGGGAGTGACTATGATACCATAAAATGAATTTGGAAGGGTTCCTTCTGTTTTTATTTTGTGGAATAATTTGAAGAGTATTGATAATAGCTCCTCTTTGAAGGTGTAGTAGAATTCTGTACTAAAACCATCTTTCTCTAGCCTTTTTGTTGCTGTTGTTGTTTGTTTGTTTATAGACATTAGAGGTTTTTGGTTTATTTAAATTGTTTACCTGCTGTAGATTTTAGATTTGGTAAGTAATATCTAGCAAGGAAATCATCCATTTTGTTTAGATTTTCAAATTTAGTGGAGTACAGGTTTTGGAAGTAAGAACCAATGATTCTTTTATTTGCTATAGCTAAGGACTGTTTATCTTGTAGATTTTCTCAAAGAACCAAGTCTTTGTCTCATTGATTGTTTGTATTCTTCTCTTTGTTTCTATTTTGTTGTTTTTAGCTTTGAGTTTGATTATTTCCTGGTGTCTACTCCTCTTGTTTTTTTTTATTTCTGTTTGTTTTCTGATTGTTTGTTTTATAGTTTTCAGATATGCTGTTAAGTTGCAAATATGAGATCTCACTAATTTGTGCATTTAATTAAAACTATTTAGTGCTATGAACTTTCCTTGCAGCGATGCTTTCCTGGTTTCCCACAAGTTTGAGTATCATGCATTCACTTTCATTGAATTATAAAAAGACTTTTATTTCCTTATTTCTTCCTTGATCCAGTAGACATTGAATAGGGAGTTATTCATTTTCCATGAGGTTGTAGGCTTTTGGTGCTTTTGTTGAAGTCCAGCTTTAAGACATGTTGCTGTGATAAGATACTGGGGATTATTTCAGTTTTCTTTTATCTGTTATAACTTGCTTTAAGATCAAGTTTATGGTAAGTTTTGGAGAAGGTTCTTTGAAATGCTGAGAAGAAAATATATTCTTTTGTGTTTTGGGTGAAATGTTCTGTATATATCTGTTAGGTCCATTTGAATCATAACCTCTGTTCCACTATTTCTCTTTTCAGTTTCTGTCAGGATGACCTGCCCATTCATGAGAGTGGGGCGTTGAAGTCTCCTACTATTACTGTGTGGTATTCAGTGTGTGATTTAAGCTTTAGTAATACTGTTTTTACAAATGTGGGTGCCCTAGCATTTGGGCATTGCTATTCAGAATTGAGAAGTCATCTTGGTGAATTTTTCCTGTGATAAGTATAAATTTTGCTTCTCTTTTGATTTATTGTCATAGGAATTCTATTATAACAGATATTAAAAGGCTAATCCAGTTGCTTATTGACTCTGTTTGCTTGGGAAATCAGTTTCTATCCCTTTAATTTGAGATAATGTCTATCAATCATGTTGAGGGATGTTTCCTATATGTAGCAGAATGATGGATTCTGTTTTCAAATTCATTCTGATAATCTCTATTTGTACTTTTTTAATTGGGGAATTGACTCCAGTGAGGATTAGAGATATTAAAGTCAAATAATTGTTAATTCCTGTTATTTTGATAGTAGGAGTAGGAGTAGGAGTAGGAGTAGGAGTAGGAGTTTTAGTGTATGTGTG
This sequence comes from Rhynchomys soricoides, assembly GCA_019843965.1. Taxonomy (NCBI): domain Eukaryota; kingdom Metazoa; phylum Chordata; class Mammalia; order Rodentia; family Muridae; genus Rhynchomys; species Rhynchomys soricoides. The sequence goes on along the minus strand of JADRCH010007488.1, from coordinate 1,966,880 downwards.
TGTGTATGTGTGTGTGTGTGTGTGTGTGTCCATCTATCCCTCTGTCCCTTCTTTAGGTTTTGCTGATATGAAAATATTAATTTCTTGTGTTTTCTTTGGTGTAGTTGACCTCCTTGGGTTGGTGGTTTTCTCCTAGTGTCTTCTGTTGGGCTTTATTTGTGGATAATATTGTTTAAATTTTGTTTCATCATGAAAAATCTTGGTTTATCCATCTATGATGAGTGAGTGTTTTGTTGGGTATAGTAGTCTGGGGTGGCTCCTTTGGACTTTTAGAGACTGAAAGACATCTGCCCAGGCCTTTCTGGCTATTAGAGTCTCTCTTGAGTAGTCGACTATACTTCGGATGAGTCTGATGCTTAGACTCTTTCCCTTGCACCCTTAAAAACTCTTTCTTTG
>JADRCH010007488.1:1828984-1961484 GCA_019843965.1 Rhynchomys soricoides | reverse complement strand
TGTCAATAGTGCTGAGACTGAGAAACTGGCATAACTTAAGTGGATAGTATTTTCAGAAATGAATGACTTTTAGACAAAACTACTCAATTACTTATAGTAGTGATTAACAGACTTCATACTACACTGATGAGAGGAAAAATTAAGATTAAGCAATTTAAATTTAACATTTATACTCCAATGTGAAGGGTAAATAGCTCTTATTAAGAAAAAGTTTAAAACCACACATTCCTATAGGTAATAGGTAAGAACAAAACAGGAACACATATACACATACAGAATCATATGGGATTTTTTTTTTTATTTGCCAACTTTAAGAGAGCTCAAATGCATCTTTTTTTAGTTATGGCAAACTCTCTTTCAAATCTCAAGTTACTACTGTTGTTTTTATGCTATATTTTAATGTCGGCTCCTAGCCTGCAGGTCCAGGTGAGAGGAGAGAACCCAGTCCAGCCAAGTCTATCGCGGGCTGAGCAGGATGGCGAGTGTCAAAAAGCAGTCAAAAAGAAACACACCAGGCTAGGAGTCTTGCAGAAGCAGGAACTCAACTTTAATATAGCAATCTCTCTCTCTTATTCTCTCTCACTTATATTGAGACAGCAAAGGGGGTGGGAAGAGATGATGTAGGAGGCGGGGAAGGGGAAGACATGACTGACAGGGCCAATGACATAGCTCCATGTCAGCAATGACAGGGTAGAGGGAGGGCTAAACACATCTTGCTGAGTCACTCCTATGAGGAATTGACTGAGACAGGTCTCAGAACTCAAGCCAGGCTCCGGTTTGTTGCCAAAGGCCCAAACCAGGGTCAGAGTGGGGCCCAACACTACCATTTTCTGGGACCCCACCCTCTCGCCCTTGGGACAGTGGGAGGAAGAGAAAACCCCTAGTGCGTGACATCGGGGTCCAGTTCCAATCCCTGGCCCAGAGCTGTCGCAGTCACTGCTGCGAACCTGGGGCCCCAGCACCCCACTTCTATGGCTGGGATAGCCCCAGGCTGCAAGCTTTGCTCCCCTCTGTGGGCCAGGGAGGGGCATCCCACAGCCCTCAGTAGCCCCTGCTCCTCTAAAGAGGAAGCCTGGGCACTCTCCTCCCTGTGCCATTGCCAGCTTGAAACCTGGGGCCCCCGACAGGCTGCTTCCAGCCCTGTCGCCCCCAGACGAGGTGCGGAAGGCCGTCACTATGGAGACAGCCACAACCCAGGCCCAGACTGGGCAGTGGAAGGGGAATGGCTCCGAGGGCCATCACCATGGAGACGGCCCCAGCTCTAGCAGCACCGCTCAGCTTAGGAACTATGGCACAGCCCCGGAGAGAGCATGAGCAGCACAGCTGCTAGAGATGTGTCTGTGCTACTCACACGGTGGCAGGCACGGCCATAGGTCCAACATTTTAATCCCAGCATAAAATTGAACAAAGATATGCAGTTTTTGCTGATTTTTCATTGCTTGCTGTTTTCAATTACTGCTATTATAATGTCATATTTTATGGAAATAATAATCAACAGACATTTGATTCAAGTAAATGTAAAATCTATGTATTTCAAAAATGTATTTATACATTTAAAAATGTAAAAAAGTAACATACCATTTATTTAAGTGTTTGAGAAGATGTATGTGCTTATGGTGACTTTAATATCATACACCGTATAAATATATTGAATCCTCTAAAGGTACCTCATAAATCTGTCATTTTTTATGAAAATAAGAGAACACAATATTTATACTCAAGAAAGACATTTTATTCTTTTATTTTATGGACAAATGAGACTTGATAAACTTTAGCTATTTTATGCTCTTTCGAGATTATTTTGTCGTTAATTTTGGCCTCAAGTCATCACTTCTCCATTCCTGTTGCTGCTACTGACCTCTCCTAATATGAATACATATAAAATTATAAAAGTTATCAGAAATCTTTTCAAAACACCATATTCTATCATATTACTTCATTCCACAATTCATATTGTTTTCAACAAAATAGAAATATTAAGTTAAAAATGTTGTATAAACATTGGATCTTATATACAAACCTGCCAACATCTCCAGCAGAAACTAGCTCATGCCACCTGTTAAACACTCCTTAAAGATCATCCAACTGTTTTCAACAGCACCCTTGTCCCTGATCTCCATATCCAGGCTGGCACACAACCCCAGCAGAAGACTTATGCTTTATTAGAGGCTATGCCTGTACCAGTAACCAAAATGACTAGAGAGCAACGTAAGAACACAATCAACAGCCAGGGCAATATGGCACCAGCAGTGCCCAGAAATCCTTTTTTGCATCAAGTCATGGATATTCCAACAAGTGAAGCAGAAAAAAATAACTTTAAATCTAATCTTATGAAGAGGATAGAGGCCCTTAAAGAGGAAATACACAAATTATTTTAAAAATCTAAGAAAAATTAAATAAGTGAAAGAAATAAATAAAACTATTGAAGACCTGAAAATGGAAAAAGAACCAGTAAAGAAAACACAAAGTGATGGAATCTTAGAGATGTAAAATCAACACAAGGGAATAGGAACTACAGATTCAAGCACCACCAGGAGAATGCAATAGATAGGACAGAAAAATCTCGGGCATAGAAGAAACTATAGAAGAAATTGATACATTGGTCAAAGAAAATGGTAAATCTTAAAAAAAAAAAAAAGTGACTCAAAGCATCCAGGAATTCTGAGAGCCCATGAAAAGACCAAATTTAAGAATAACAGGAATAGAAGAAAGAGAATATTTCCATCTCAAAGGCCAGAAAAATATTTTTTAAAAAAATAATAGAAGAAAAATCAATGACTATAAACATACAAGAAGCTTACAAAATACCACTTATACTGGATAAGAAAATAAAGTTCCCCTCCCACACAAAAATCAAAACACCAAATGTACAGAACAAAGAGAATATTTAAATCTGCAAGAGAAAATATCCAAGAAATATGTAAAGGCAGACATATTAGAATTACTCTCAACTTCTCAAAAAAGACTCTAAAAGCCAGAAAGTCTTCAACAGATGTCTTGCAGACAACAAGAGATCACAGGAGCCGGCCCAGACTACTACACTCAGTAAACCTTTCAATCAACATAGATGGAGAAAACAAGACAGTCGATGGCAAAACCAAATTTAAACGGTATCTATCCACAAATACAGTCTTAGAGAAATATTAGAAGAAAAACTCCAATGCAAGACACATTGACACATTACAATAATATATCCTTAAAAATATCAGAAATAAGTAATTTCACACCAGCAATACTAAAAGAAGGTACACACACACACACACACACACACACACTCACACACACACATACTACCACCACTACCCACATAAAAATAACAGTCATTAATAATCAATGGTAATTTATGTTTCTAAATATCAATGGAACCAATCCTCAATAAAAGACATAGGATAACAGAATGGATATGAAAGCAATATCTATCATTCTGCTGCATACAAAAAAATGCACCTCAACAACAAATATAGACATTTCCCCAAAATAAAGGACTAGGAAAAGATTTTCCAAGCAAATGGATCCAAGAAACAAGCTGGAGTAGTCATTTTAATAACTAATAAAAAGACTTTCAATCAAAAGTAATTAAAAGAATCAGAAAGAACACTTTCTCATCAAAGAAAAGAATCCACAAAGATGACTTCTAAATTCTGAACATCTATGCATCAAGTGCAAGGGTAACCATATTAGTCAAAGAAACATGACTAAAGCTGAAATCACACATCCAACACCACATATTACTAGGGGTAGACTTCAACACCAATTGCCAGGTAACTCAGAGAAAAACTAAGCAGGGAAATAATGAAATTTATCATTGTTCTGACTCAAATGGTCCTAACACATATCTATAGAAGATTTCACTCAAATACAAAAGAATATACCTTCTCAGCAGCTCACATAAATTCTCCAAAATTGACCATATACTTGATCACAAAGCACATTTCAACACATGAAAGAAAAGTAAAATAAGCCCTTGTATCTCATCAGAACACTCCTGATTAGAGATGGATTTAAAAAATCAGAAACAACAAATTGTCTATGAACCCATAGAAAATGAACAACTCTTTACTATGTACCCACTAAGTCAAAGAAGTAACAAAGAAATTTAAGACTTCCTAGAATTCAATGAAAATGAATGCACAACAGATGAACTTCCAGAGGTATTATCGTCCTTGATTTCAAGCTCTACTACAGAGAAACACTAATAAAAACTGCATGGAACTATTACTAAAACAGGTTGATTAATGAAATTGAATTAAAAAGCCAGATACAAATCCACACACTTAGGGGCACTTGACTTTTGACAAAGAATACAAAATTATACAATGGAAAAAAGGAAGCATTTTCAACAAATGGTGCTGTTCTAACTAGATCTGAGCATGTAGAAGAATGTAAATAGATCCATATCTATCACCTTATAAAAAATCTCAAGTCCAAATGTATTAAAGACATCAACTTAAAACCAGATATATTAAATCCAATAAAACAGAAAGTGGGGAAAAGCCTTGAATGTATTGGTAAAAGAGGCAACTTCCTGAATAGAACACCAATTGTTCTGGCACTGAGATCAAAAATTAGTAAATGGGAACCCTGAAATATAAAAACTCCTGTAAGGCAAAGGACATGATGAGCAATAGGACAAAACAGTGACCTACAAAATGGTAAGAGATCTTTACCAACCCCACAGCTGACAGATGGCTGTCAAAACACATAAATTTCCAAAATATATAAAGAACATAGGAAACTAGACATCCACATACCAAATAATCTGATTAAAACATGGAGTACACATCTAAACAAAGAATTCTAAACAGAGGAATCTAAATTGCTGAGAATCACTTAAACAAATGTTAAACATCTTTAGTCATCAGTACAATTCAAATGACTCTTAGATTCCATCTTACATGTGTCAGGAAATTGGGAATTTATTTATTTCAAGACCCATGCATAACATTCCTGGGTTTTATCCCCAGTGGATACTCTACCATACAGCAATAGCACTTGCTCAACTATATTCACAGCAATGTTATTCACAATAGCCAGAAACTGAAAACAATCTACATGTCCCTGAACCAAAGAATGGATAAAGAAAATGTGATTAATATCATCACTGAAGCCATGTTCCATGCATTAACGTTGGTGCAATTTCATAATAGTTACACAACTCTCCCAACAGAATTTGATTTCATTCATTTGGAAATTATTCTTAACTCGGATTTTTTTTTTTTTGGTTTCAGTGATGATATTACTCAATGTTTATCTGACCCTCCTTTCACAAAGCAAGAACATATGTTGATACTATTCTACAGAAAAGCCCTGTTCCACCAACTGGGAGATGGGAAATGAAAAGACAATATTAAACTATTGTTGCTGGTCCTTTACTTCTGTCTATCATGACATGTATCATTGAATTTCAAAAGGCTGACTTGGAGGTTTCAAGAAAGGGATGCTGGATTATGAGTAAGCGAGGACGTGGAGAAAGAGGAACACTCCTCCATCGCTGGTGGGATTGCAAACTGGTACAACCACTCTGGAAATCAGTTTGGTGGACCCTCATAAAAATGAACATGATACTACCTTAGGACCCACATATTCCACTCCTAGGCATATACCCAGATGATGCTCCAACATGTATTCAAGACACATGTTCCACTATGTTCATAGCAGCCATATTTTTAATAGCCAGGAGGTGGAAACAACCCAGATGTCCCTCAACAGAGGAATGGATACAGAAAGTGTGGTACATTTACACAATGGAATACTACTCAGCTATTAAAAACAATGACTTCATGAATTTCGCAGGCAAATGGATGGAACTTGAATATATCATCCTGAGTGAGGTAACTCAGTCAGAAAAGAATAAAGAGGGTATGTACTCAATGATAAGTGGTTATTAGCCCAAAAGTTCAGAATACCCAAGAGTCACTTCACAGTAACCATTGGGTTGAGCATGAGGTCCCAGATGGAGGAATTGGAGAAGGGACTGAAGGAGCTGAGGGAGTTTGCAACCCCAAGGAGAGAGCAACAGTGGCAACTGGCCTGCCCCCTCGATGCTCCTGGTGACTGGATCACCAACCAAAGAATACACATGGAGGGACCCATGGTGCTGGCCACATATGTTGCAGAGGAGGGTCTTGTTAGCCATCAGGGGGAGGAGAAGCCCTTGGGCCTGATGGTGTTAGATGCCCCAGTATAGGAGAATGCCAAGGAGGGAAGATGAGAGTTGTTGCATGGGTGGGTGAGGGAATACTCCTATAGAGGTAGGGGGTATAGGGAGGTTCCAAAGGGGAGATCTGGAAAGTGGTCAATATTTGAAATGTAAATAAAGTATTAAAAAAAAATTGAAAAATATTTTAAAAAAAGAGAAATGATGGAAGAGTGGGTAGGGGGTGGGAAGGGAGATGGGACAGGGACTAGGAGGAGAGGAGTGTAGTAAAACTGTATTCGGGATATATTAAAAAATGAACAAAAATAGATGTATAAAATTTGTTGTATCCATTTATTAATGATTCTAATATGCAAGAATTTACAAATTCTTAATTTCTTGGGTATTTAGTGTGTGCCACAAGTGAGTTTAAAATAGTATGTGAAACCTAGTGTAAACATAGAAGTAAATAAGCCTTAAATAGGTCATATATCTAAGGAACATTCAAAATAACCATTGTTTTACAATGTCAAACTTTTACTTATTTTTCCAACTGTAAGTCATTTTCTAATAATAGAAAGTGAATTGGTTAGGATTGATGGAGACAATGGCAAAACACTTCTATTCATACATAAGAGTATCGGTCCACCTCTAGGTTTTCATGTGTTTCTTAGCATAGCCTTGCATTGTAGTGAATCCTAATGAAATAATTTTAACAAGAATCCTTAATTTTCAACATCTGATCACACTATTCATGCCACACATATTAAACTGGAACATCTTGGCCTGTCTTTTGGCAAGATACTCATTAGATCTAGCCAGTAAAAATAACCCACTCATATTTTTTTTCAATCAACCTACTCTATGACTTCTAGACATGAATTATTATGTTCATTGCTGTACTAGAAGTTGTGTTCTATCGTTCTGCTCCAGATTCCAATGTAATGTCTGTACCCTGTCCCTTTTTCCTACCATGATTGTTCACAAATAAAATCAACCTTATTATTTTAACAGGCAACAGAATAGTTTTGTTTAATACATATTTCTGTGACTACATGATTAACACTATCAGATATTATATTATTATGCAGAAATGCAGTACAGCTGTGGATTTTGCTAACATGTTTTCTAGATTATCAGGGACAATGAGACTTGTGCAGGATTTGTAGGTGGCAAAGGTATTTCTACTATTTTGTTAGTTGCCTGACCTCTACTCTATATGACTGATTGTGCTGAGTGACAGCTATTTTACATATAAGTTATTTATATCATCTCTATTTTAACTTGGTTTTGTCATGTGCTTAGAACAATGATATACTGGTAAATATTTAATGACTAACTCTCAATTCCCCCAAATAATCATGATTTGTAGCATCTTTTTATGTTCATGGCATAAATATTTCAAGCATGGTTGATGTTCAGTATCAATTTGGCCTGAGTGAAGCAGAGTAAAGAAAAGCTATGTGTAATCAATCAGTTCTCATGAGCAAAAATATGGATACTCCAGTCTGTGGTTGACTCAGTCTCCAGCTGTCCTCAGATGGAGCAGCTATGTATTTAAACATTTGGGGCAGTGAATACTTTGTGCTATGTTATTGCTTTCTTCATTGTCATCTTAGAACACAAAATTATTAAGTTTTTTGGAAGGGAAAACAAATGTTGTAAAGCTATAAATAAAAATAAACATTTTAATACAAATTTTAATAATTAAATTAAAGAAGTGAACAGAATATAATAATTTTATTAAAAAATGAATCATTGACTGCTATCTATTCATTGTTTACTATTTGGGAGATTAATGCCTCAGTAAATAGATTGAAAGATTTTGTACCATGTAGATAGAACAAACAAAACTGTGATATAAAAGAAATAGAAAACACTAAAGGCCCCCATGTGTTCTGGTATTAGAATATTACAAGGGAGGAAGAGCAGGAGGAGGAGCAGGAGGAAGAGGAGGAAGAGGAAGAGAATTATAGTAGAGATTATAAATCTTTAGTCTTGAATGTGGCATTCAGGGAAAATGGTTGACTTCATAAACATCCAGATAAAAAACAACAATCAAGATCAAATTAGTTTAGCTCAGTGTTTTTTTTTTTTTTCATTTCTTAAAATCAATTGTTCTGTGAATAATATCATCCTGATCTGGAGTGAGATTGCAGCAAAGCATGAAAATCATTATAGGATTTGCTTACATTTTTAGTTTCTCCCATGATTCAGAAGGTGTTGAGGATATAAGAGAAAAACTTCTTGAAAAGTCTGTGATAGTGGAGGTGAAAAGGTCTTATTCCTGAATGTGGATGGGCACAGTAACTAGGGCAGAGTAGCAACCTATTATAGATCTGAATCACATGTGAAACCAGAGCATATGAATCCAGATACTAAACAGCAGTGGTTACTTCTTCAGAATCATATGTTATTTGTTTTGAAAATACATGATAAGAGCACATTATATTACTTGGCAGATAAGTATGTCATAAGTGAAGAATTAAGTTTTGAGAGAATATAAAGCCTTTTTGTGCGGATATAAAACTTCTTTCCTTAAAATATTCAAGGCATTCGAATGTTCCTTCATTATGTGTAGAAAGTTCATCATATAGCAACACAGAGCAGGCTTATGGACTGTAAAAATTGAAGTAAGCCATTGAATGAGAAATTTTATTACTTTAAGGTTTTCTGTTGTACTGTTTTGGTGAGAGTTGATACAATATGTATGATATTATGTATGAGTGTGTTTGTGTGTGTTTGTGTGTGTTTGTGTGTGTGTGTGTATGTGTGCGTGCATGGGAGAGAGAGAGAGAGAGAGAGAGAGAGAGAGAGAGAGAGAGAGAATTAAAATTTTGTTATTTTGGTATATGGGGAATGGGGAGATGACTCAGCAGTTAAGAGCAATAACTGCTCTTTCAGAGGTCCCAAATGCAATTCCAAGCAACCACATGGTGGTTTATAATCATATGTAAGGGGATCTGATGCACTTTGCTGGTGTGTCTGAAGAGAACAACAGTGTATTCATACAAAATAAATAATTGTTGTTTTTTTTTAATGGTATATGTAGGGACTTATTTTCAAAGTCAGATAAGCTGCATTCAGAAAGTCAAAAACTACAATATTTTAGCTTGCTTGGTCATAGCTACTTGATGATTTCAAATGAATGTGACTACCTAGTTGAGCCAAAACAGATGGGCTAGCATAATTTTAGATGTATACAAAACAGAAATCAGAATAAAAAATGTGAAATTCTCACCGAATTTACTTTTCCAATGAAAAGATAAACAAGAAAGTGGATTCAAGTTATAAACAATCATATTTTGGCATTGCAGGTACTTTGCAAGATTCAACACATTAAGAAATGTATATGGTGGAGGCTTACCGAGACTGAACTACCAAACAAAGAGCATGCAGGCCCTCTATACATATGTAGCAGTTATGCAGCTTGGTCTTCACGTGCAAATCCCTAACAATTGGAATCTAAGACTGTCTCTGATCCCCTCCCCTTCCCTTAACTGGACTACTTAATTGACCCTCAGTGGGAGAGGATGCTTTTATGACTGGATGTCCCATGTTGGGGAGATACCCAAGGGGGGTCTTCCCTTTATCTGAGGAGAAGGGGGAGTGGGTAATGGTAGGAAGGACTTGGAACAGTGTGACTTGGAGGAGGGGGGAGATGATGTTCCATGATTGGGATGTAAAGTGAAATTTAAAAAGAGAGAAAGAAATAGAGATAGAGATAGAAATATGACTCAGTAACTAAGAACACTTATTGCTTTTACAGAGAACTAATTAATTTCCTGTACTTTATATGTTAGTTCACATCCCAGTAACTCCAGTGCCAAGGTACCCAATGCACTGGGTAATATGTATTGTAAACTTTCATGTACTGTGTGATATGTGTCAGTAGAAATGCAGTATCATCCACCCCTTATTATTACAGTTTACAGAAAGGGAAAATATCCAGTGCAGCTCAGTGCAATGGGGCCGGGAGCAGAAGGCAGACAAAGAGAATGATGTCTGGCAATGCAGAGAAAAACTCCAATTATTCTAAGAGAATATGTGCTCCAAAAAACAATAGGTAGCTGGTACTAGAATGGACAAAATTTAAATGATCACTTTTTTTCCTTTTTATGGATCAGAGATTCTTTTTTTGCATATAATATATCATGATCATAATTTCCCCTCACTCTACTCCTCCCAGTTCCTCTCAATTGTACCTCCACTCTGGATCCACTCCCCTTTTGTCTCTTGTTAGAAAAGAACAGGCTTCTAAGAGATAACAACCAAACTTGAAAAAATATATAATAAGATAAAACAAAAACTATCATACTAAAGTTGGACACAGCAACCCTGCAGGAGAAAAAGAGTCCCAAGAGCATACATAAGATTTGGAGACCCACTTGCTTAGTGTCTTAAATGACCATTTACTTGTATGGTCTTTTTGCAAAAATGTCTATCCAGGTCATATCCCCAATTTTCAAATCACATTCTGATTTTTGTTTGCCTGTTTTGCAATTTGGCTGCAGGAATTCTTAATTTCCTTGGAAAATTGTTCCCTTATGGAATATATAATTTACAAATAATAATCTCCTATCCTTTGAATTGTTTTAGTATTTTGTTGTTCTTTTTTATGCAGAAGCTTTGGATTTGGTATTATTCCTTTTGTATATTTTTGCTTTTGTTGCCTGTGATTTTAGCAATGGATTCAAATAGTTATGGATAAAATGATGCCAAGTTTCTCTTACCCTCTTGCCTATTAGGCAAATTAAAAATTCAAATGATGAAGTCTTTGAAATTTTTTTTGACTTTTGTTTATTTTATAAGACAATGGTTCCAGTGGTTTATTTTAGAATTTCGAGGCATCTTTTCACTCTATAGAGCAGGCTATGAAGAAATATACTGTGAAGTCCAGGATGGCTTCAACTGTATGGTGAGTATTTTCTCCACCCTAAGTGCTAAGTTTATAGGCATAAGGTACCATGCTGAGCTGCTCTCTTCAGTTTTTCCATGATTTACTGAATATCATGTCATAAGGAGAGTATCATTTCTTCATTTTTTTCACAATGTTATCATAGATTAATTTACTGTACGTGGATATGAAATTGTCCTTTTAGAATCTTTACGAGATTTTGAAACATTCTTCTGAAACATCACAAGACAGGTTGTCATCATCTGAATTTTTCACTGTTATCCTTAAAACTCTCATGGAACAGCCACTGATCTCTAAGCACGCAATAGATTTTTCAGTCCAGTGTTCAAATGTTAGGAGAATGCTCTGAAAAACATATGGCCAAGTCAGTCACTGTAATACCCGTGAACCTGGTGCCAATTTCAACTTTAGGGTTTTTATTGCTGTGATAAAACACAATAACCAAAAACAACTTGAGTAGAAAAATGTTTATTTCAGCTCATAATTTTCAGGACACTATCATTGAGGGAAGACAGTGTAAAAACTCAGGTGGAGATCTGAAGAGAGAACTGAAGCAGAGACCATTGAAATACTGTTTGATCCTCTTAGCTCACTAACTTTGTTTTCTTGTAACATTCAGGACACCTGTCTAACAGTGTCACTGTCTCCAGTGGACTGTGCCTTCACATACACATCATCAATCAAGAAAATGCTCGACAGCTTTGACTACAAGCCAATTTATGAGGTACTTTCTCAAAGATCCCTTCTTCCCAAATGACCTTAGCTTAGGTCAAGTTGACATAAAATTAGTCAGCACACACCTCATTAAAGAAACTTAAAGTTTTTGGTTTAAGATGGAGAAAATTACAGAAAACTGCAATTAATCAAGATGCTAATAAAAAGAGATCATGGTGTTATCCACTCCAAGATATTCTAATTGCAAAACAATTGCTGGACCAAGAGTTCAGAGATCACTGTAGAAGAAAGGGTGTAAAGATTGTAAGAGCCAAATGAACAGGAATTTTGTTGTGGGATTATGTCTTCTAGAAATATCAGAGAAGCTACACCAATGATGTCTCAGCAACATGTCTGATGAAACAAGATCTGGATAATGAATACACCAGTCAATATGCTAACACAGATGGAAATTTCACAAGGCTTCAACCCTAGACAAAGAACTGCAGGTAACCTAGGAATTCTGTGATAAAAATTGCATGGTATTGGTACAATGACAGGCAGATCAATGGGATAAAATTGAAGACCCAGAAATGAACCCACACATCTATGGTCACTTGATCTTTGACAAAGGAGCTAAACCTATCCAGTGGAAAAAAGACAGCATTTACAACAAATGGTGCTGGTTCAATTGGAGGTCAGCATATAGAAGAATACATATCGATCCATTCTTATCTTCTTATACTAAGTTCAAGTCCAAGTGGATCAAGGAATTCCAGATAAAATCAGATACACTCAAACTAATAGAAAAGAAAGTAGGGAAGAGCCAAAAACACTTTAGGCACAGAGGAAAGTTTCCTGAACAGAACACAAATGACTTATGGTCTAAGAACACCAATCAACAAATGGGACCACTTAAGATTGCAAAGCTTCTATAAGGCAAAGGACATTGTCAATAGGACAAAAAGGCAACCAACAGATTGGAAAAAGATCTTTACTAATCCTACTTCTGATAGAGGGCTAATATCCAATATATATGAAGAACTTTTAAAAAATGGTATACAGAACTAAACAAAGAATTCTCAACTGAGGAATACAGAATGGCTGAAAGCATCTAAAGAAATGTTCAATATCCCTATTCATCAGAGAAATGCAAATTAAAACAACCCTGAGATTCCACCTCACACTAGTCAGAATGACTAAGAACAAAATCAAGCTGACAGCAGATGCTGGCAAATATGTGGAGAAAGAGGAACACTCCTCCATTATTGGTATGAGCAAGCTGATACAAGCACTGTGGAAATCAGTCTGGCACTGTGAAAATCAGTCTGGCGGTTCCTCAGAAAATTGGACATAATACTACCTGAGGATCAAGCTATACCACTCCTGGGCATATACCCAGAAGATGCTCCAACATATAACAAGGACACATGCTCCACTATATTCATAACATCCTTATTTATAATAACCAGAAGCTGGAAACAACCCAGATGTCCTTCAACAGAGGAATAGATACAGAAAATATGGTGCATTTACACAATGGAGTACTACTCAACTATTAAAAACAATGACTTCATGAAATTCTTAGGCAAATGGATGGAATTAGAAAATATCATCCCGTGTGAGGTAACCCAGTCACAAAAGAACATGCATGGTACGCACTTACTGATAAGTGGATATTAGCCCAAAGCTCGTAATACCCAAGATACAATTCACAGACCACATGAAGCTACAGTAGAAGGAAGACCAATGTGTGGATGTTTCAGTACTTCTTAGAAGGGGGAACAAAATACTCAAGAGAGGAAATACGGAGACAAAGTATGGAGTAGAAACTGAAGAAAAGGCCAACCAGAGACTGCCCCACCTGGAGATCTATCCTGTATACAATCACCAAATCCAGATACTATTGTGGATGCCAAGAAGTACTTGGTAAAATGAGCCTGGTATAGTTGTTTCTTGAGAGCCTTTACCCGAGCCTAACACATAAAGAGGCTGATTCTTGCTGTCAAACATTGGACTGAGCACTGGGTCCCCATTGAAGGAGTTAGAGAAAGGACTGAAGGCACAGAAGGGGTTTGCAACCCCATAGGGAATACAACACTGTCAACCAACCAGACCAAGCAGAGATCCAAGGAACTAAACCACCAACCAAAAGGTACACATGGAGAGTCCCATGACTCCAGCTGCATATGTAGTAGAGGATGGCCTTGATGGACATCATTGGGAGGAGAGGCCCTTGCTCCAGTGAAGACTAGATGCCCCAGTATAGGGGAATGCCAGGGTAGGCAGGAGGGAGTGGGTGGGTGGGGCATACCCTCATAGAAGCATGTAGAGGGTGTATGGGAATGGGGATTTCATGAGGGAAAAGCAGGAAAGGGAATGATATTTGAAATGTAAACAAATATAATACCCAATAAAAAATAAGCACAAAAATATCAGTAGGATTTCTACCTTCCAGTAACATATTTATGAAAAGAGATGTCTGGTGAACAATATTCATAATAGTTTTATAAAAATAGTAAAATATCTAGACAAAGTTTTAAGCAAAACATTAAAAGCCTCTTTAATGAAAACTATGAACCACTGAAGAAGTTGAAAATGTCACAAGGCTAATTAGTAGAATTAATATTCTGGAAAATGGCCACATATGCAAATTTAAAGCAATTCTCATGAAAATTCCAATAATATTACATACCAGACACAGAGAAAAAAAAGCCTAAAATTTAAATGACAGTCCCAAACACTTTGGCAGCCAAAAATTCTTAACTAGAAAGAGTAGTACCAGAAGATTCAGAATATGTGATTGCAAATTGTCCTACAGAAGTGTAGCAAAAAAAAAAATTAGAATGGTACTAGTACAACACACACACACACACACACACACACACACACACACACACACACACATATGTAACCATTAGGATAAAATAGAAGACCCAGAGTAAGGATATATGGCTACAGTCATCTTTTTCTGAGCAACATGAAAAAAAAAAAAAAAAAGGGAAAACAAAAGAAAAGACTCAAAACAGTTTCTTTGACAAGTGATGGTAGATTGGCTTTTTAATTGTAGAAGACTAGAACTACTTAACAGTCTCTAGTCCTGGTAAAAGCTAACATCCAAAAACAATAATAATAATCTCAAAATGAGTAGGAAAGTTTAATATAAGTTGTAAAATGTTGAAAGTACTGTAAAAATATATATGGCAAATATTTTAAAATCTACTTATAGAGAGTGATTTTTCTAGATATGATTTCAAAATTTCAGGAAATATAGGAAAATTAAAAAAACATGGGTTACATTAAGTTAAATGCTTTCTGAAAATCAAAAGAAACAACTGGAGCTGGAAAGATGTCTCAGTGACTAAACATATTAGTTATAAAAGTCTGAAAACCTGAATTAAATTCTTGGAACCTACATAAAATATTGGACACAATGGCATACATCTGTAATCACAGTACTCTTATAAGCTTATAGGTTAAAGTGAGATGGAAGGTGAAGACAGGAGAATTTGTTTGAAACTGATACACCAGCCAACCTGGAGTACAAAGTGGGGTAGACACAAAGAGAGACCCTTCCTCTACAAATTGAGAGGAAAAACCAAATTTTTAAATGTTGTCCTCTTACCTCTATATGTATGACCTGGTATCTGAGCACTAACTCTCATATATCTCTCATATACAAATGCACATACACTCACATACCACACTAACAGACAATAGTAATTGAATGTATGAATGAATAAATCATAAAACTGTCAACTTCTGTAAAGGAAGTATCTATGGGTTAGAAAAATCTGTAAGCAATAATCAAAGGACTAATATCTGGAATTTATAAAAAAAAATTCAAAAACTGTGAACTACAAAAACAAATAATCTAATCACTAAGTGTGGGAGATAAATGAAATGAACAGGCAGTTCCCAAAAGAAAACAAACAGATGGCCAATAAACCATAAAGAACATTTTAAGCATTTTGATCACCATGAAAATGTACATCTAAAAAAATTCAGATTTCTTACTTCACTCAGAATCTGTGTAAATAAATAAAAATAGATTAAATTGTAGAACATATCATGAGAATAAAATCTTAATGTACTGGTATAGGAATATTAAGTAATGTGGAACTTATAAAATTTTTATATGATCCAGTTATACCATTTCTGGATTTGTACATAAAGGAATCTATGTCACCATACTCCAGATATAGCTGCACATTCATTCAGAGTAACTGCAGCACTAATCTTATCTTACAGTCATGGAATCAGTATTGATAAATTTAAGTGGACTCACAGATAAAAGTTATTTTATGTATTGTACAAAAATAGAGTATCTTTCAGCCCAAAAGAAAACTAAATTTCTGTTGTTTTCAAGAAAATAGATGAAAGTAGATATCATTATGTTGAATAAAATGAGCCAGATTTGCATATAATTATCATGTTTTTCATTATAAATAAAATTATAGAAGATAATTTGTATGAAATTATAAAAGCAAATATTCAGGATTTGTAAGAGGAAAAGAGGGAGACTAGGGATAAATACTTGAGGTGAATATGATCAAATATATTATATGTATATATGGCGACTCCATAATAGCATCTATAAATTTATATAGTTTATATTCATATAAAAGGCTATAAGTGGAAATGTACACAAGGAAACTGAGAGATGTTGGATAAATGTTAACTGTAGTGAAATTCTCATGACAAACTCATCAAACTACAAACATTAAAGTCATGCATTAGTTAATATGGCAATTATAGCAAAGTCAAGATACTGGATGGGATCAGTCACTGTGTTGATGCATCTCTGCATCTGTCCATGAATCATTCCTACTCCAGATCATTCTCTCAGATGATTTAAAATTGTTTTCTTCTTTCTTGGGAGACAATAATCCAAGTCTCTGATTTAATATGATTTCCTCACCCCTTGTTTCACAATCCGTAAATTCTGTGATGATCCACCTTTACAACTTCAACATGCTCTTGGTTAAAAAATAGTCACTATCCCCAATATACTTATCCCAATTCATGTTCTTTGGTTGTTCTTAGTTTTAACTTTACTGAACATGCCACCGAGACCAAATAGTACCTGCTACTGACAATCAAGTTGGCCATCTGGTAAACTGTTTACATATTCAATGAGAAAATAATCAAGTCTAATATCCCTCAGTGATTACTAATGAACATAGAATCAAATCATATACTAACCCATCATTAAAAAATTAATAAATCTCATTTGTATGCTAAGCATGTTATGATAGCTTAGTATGGATACATAAACAATGTAAAAATTAAATAGTCTATTTTCATCAATCTTTCTGTTTTGGAAGGGAATCAAATAAACATGTGCACCCACTATAATAAAGCAATTACAATGATCATATAAGTCAGAGCAATGGGAGTGATACCAAACTGTAGGAATAATTTATAAAATATGACCCTACTTAAAAGATCAGAAAAGGGGCTCTAGAGATGGGTCAGTACGTAAAATGTTTGATGTATAAGTATGAAGTTCCAAAGAAAAAGTCCAGCCAGGAGGGTACACACTTGATTCTCATAGCTTTATGTCTAGGCAGTTTAATACACTCAGTGATACTCACGATCAGATAGACATTCATTCTAAATTAAAGAAAAAGTTAGAGTGTGATTTGTGAAGACACTTGATATTAACCTCTGGCCTCAATCTGAATGGGTATCTTTACATATATAGACACTTATTTGGACATGTATACATATATATTTTATATACTGCAAAGGTCAGAGAAGACTTACTGAATGAATTTGAGACTTCATTTCATTAGTTCAGGGGTTCCTACCATAGTCCTTTGCATTTTCTTTTCTGCTTTTATATTTTCAGTAGCCACATTTAACAGACAAAATAAAAATCTACAAGTAATTTTGATAACCTATTTAATGTAAGACAATTTACCCAATTTTTAAAATTCTCCTGTGAACATAGTGAAAAATCTGTGCATATGCTAAATACCTGGTGTTCTTTTTATTATGTAAACCCATGTCAATTCAGACTGACTCCCTTTCAGTTTTTCAGTATTCACAAGTGACCAGGGGTCACCATACTAGAGAACACAGACAATAACAAGACATCATTGCAAGATTGGAGGATAAGGATCTGAGTTAGTCCTTCATTAAGTTGCCCAATGTCAGATAGATAATGATTCTGTCTGCTACCCTAAGCAGTCAAAATCAAAGAACTACAAAGAACTCAGATTCATCCATCTGCTTCATACTTACTGATGCATTTTATATGGCTTATTGAGAAATGCCTCCATAGTTTCCTGGCTAAATTTCCTCTTAGCCACTATTTCCAGTGTGACCCCTGACTCTAGATTTCAGCACCCCATTTCTGTATGACATGGTAAAAAGGATAGCCATCTGTCGGACAGGTGGTTAATTTCTTTGGGTGGTTGCATGTCAGCAAGGAAAAGGCTGTTCTTCTGGTATTGACTGCCATTCAAGAGTTTTGGATAAAATTATCTGTTAAAAAGAATATATTCTAGGTGATTGATACTGTTTTCTACCCCAAGGTTTAGTTTAATAAAAAGGAAGTGTTGATTGCTAGCAATGACAATTTGACTAGCACTCTAGGATTTTAGATCATTCCATAGCTTTTAGGCAGAGTTGTTTTAGAATATCAGGTCACTGACTGGAATGAAACAGCTATTCCTTACACACCCACACACAATGCCTCCTTTAAATAGGAGGCCCATTAGTTACAGTGAGGGTTATTATTTGCCTTGAATAGACTGTTTTGGCTGCCTTTGTGTAATTGCTTTGCAGCATATCTATGAAATCAGCTGGTTAAATTAATTCATTAATCATTTATAGTACATAAAATAACAGAATCTGCATAAGAACATGGAAAATCTACCCAGTGACTTGGGCTATTTCTTAGTACCATGGTATTCACAAATGTTGTTTGTATCATGAATTGAGTCAGGGGATAAAGCTAGTCTTTTTGATGAGAAAGAATTCCTGATGGAACTTAGAGCATATACATGAAAGACTTGGCACTTCGAGGTATTCTTTGTCAATATAATTTGTAAAGGCTGTCTCGAATATACATTATTTTGTAAAATAGTTTATTTTTATCTTTATTCTGGGAACAAACGTCTTACATGTAGCACTGGCAACACTAATAAGAAAGTCATAGACAACATCATTACTCATCTAAGATTCTAACAAGAAAGAGTAGGGACAGAAGTTGGGCAGAGTAGATGGAAATTGAAATGTTAAAATATTATTAAGTGAAGAAATAATATAGTAAATGACAGAAACATGAGCTTGGATGAGTACAATAAATTGTTCTAAAAATAAGGAGTCTTCTTCATAAAGGAAAATTCTAGTGGATACCTGAATGAGATGGAATTTCTCAAAAGACATAGAGAAGCCAAGCAATTCAAGAATAGATACAAATCTCTCTAGGTTAGTATTAAAAGAACAAGGTAAGAATAATCATGGCATACAGTATCAATATCTAAAGCCTGATTACATTTACATATATGAGCAAAGCATATCCCCAATGTAAAAGTCATACATCAGGAAAATACTTAGAAATGTGTCAAAATCTAATATAAATACCATTCTAGAAACCCACAGGAAAAAATGCAGAGATATGCTCTGTTGCTATTTATACTCAATACTCCCTCATTGGTATACAGATTCAGAGAATGCACAACCAAGAGTTAAAATAGTAGCAAGACATACCCATTCCAAACTTTAAAGCCATATGCAAGTTTAAGGTCCCCAGAACAGCACAAATAATACCTTGAAAGAAGAGCAACAAACTTACAACAAAACATGAGTATGATGCATACATATGTTCAACCATCAGTTAATTTAATTTGATAAATAAATTGATAGATTCATGCAGAATTGAATTTAGACAAGTATCCAACACCATTCAATAGGAAAAGTAAAATCTTTCCTTAGCATGAGCTTGGGTTGTTTGGGGATCCCCATGGAACCTACTTAGCCAACAAATCAAAAAAGTACAACCCATTCCAACCACTGGAAGCTTTGTCTAGATACAAAAAATAGCCAGCTCAGACTCCATATTCTTCTTTACTAGGAGTCCTCACTAGGCTTATCCTCATGGATTTGTGGAATTTTCAACTACCCTGGGTTTCTGTTCTGCCCCCTTCATTCTCCTACTTCATCCCTCTCCACCACCCGTGATCCCTCTTGCTCCCATTCCCACCAACAACCAGTGCAACTACCATATTTATTCTATTTCTCCTTCTTATGCAAATTCATGCATTCTCCCCACCCCAGACCCCTCCTCTTCACCTTACTTCTGTGGATCTGTGGATAGTAACTTGATTATCATTTCTTGAATTGCTAATATCCATGTATAAGTGAATACATACCATCATTGTCTTTCTGAGTCTGTGTTACGTTACCCTAGATATTTCTTTGTAGTTGCATCCATTTGCCTGAAATTTTCATGATGTCATTTTTTTTAAATGTACCATATTTTGATTATCCATTCTTTGTTTGAGGCACATCGAGGCTTTTTCCAATCTCTGGCTAATATGAATAAACCTTCAATGAATATGACTGAACAAGACATAGAGTCTCTCTCCAAAAACTTTCTGCATTGCTGATCCATATAGCTAATTGAACATAAAGAGGTCAAGCTGGTTCTTACATGGCACATTCACTCCTACATTTTAGTCTTTTGGGGGTAGGAAGATACTCTGTTGGACATATAAAGAAAAGCCTGGACACCAACCAACCCACAAAACTCTCCACCTATAGTCTGTCCTGTCGGTCACATGTGTTGGGGCAGTAGTCATACAGAACTTATGGGGGTGGCCAACCATTGTTTCCTTTAACTTGAGGCCCATGCCACAAAAAGGAGCTAATGTTTTATACTACCTAAATGGTCAGGAATGGAAGACTGGATAGCCCAGAGATCTAGGGTAGAAACAAACACAACTGGCCAAAAAAAAAAAAAAGTCAATCATAAAATTCCTAATGATATGCTGCACTATTCATAGATCAGTGCCTTGTTCAGTTGTCATTAGAGATAGTTACTCTGGCAGCAGATGGGAACAGGTCCAGAGCCCCACAGCCACACATTAAGCAGAGAGTCTAAATTGGAGGTCTCCATTGGGTCTTCTCACAAAGAAGAAGGAGAGGGATGAATGTAGGAGTCAGATGGGATAAAAGGCAACAGGTGAACATGGCCACTGAATCAACTAAGCAGAGTTCATTCTGGGCTCACAGAGAAGGAAACATGAGACCTACAGGGGTCTGTATCAGGTCCCCTGTATATATATGTAACAGCTGCTAGCTTGGGTTTTTTGGGGATTCACAACAGTGGCATTGTGTGTCTCTTGACTTTTTCCTGCTTTGGGGATTCACTTACTCCTATTAGCATGCCTTGTCCAGCTTTTGCCCTCTCTTGTTGTGTCTTGTTTCGTTCTGTTTGGCTGTAGTCTTTTGAAGTCCTGCTCTTTTTAAAAGGAGGAAAAAGAGGGGAATTGTAATCTGTGGGATATGAGAGGTGGGGGAGAGCTTGGGGAAGGGAAAAGAGGGGAAAGTGTGGTCAGGCTATATTGTATGAGAGGAGAATCTATTTTAAAAATAAAAGTAAAAAGTAAAAAAAAAAGTAATGTTTTCCAGAAATGTTGATTGGACAACTGAGCATCTATGAGCATCAATGAATAAAGTTAGAAATCAGATTGTATTTGTTAATTAATGCTGTCCAACCATCAGAGAATCAATTTTACTCAATATTTATGCTCCACACAGACCCCTATATCTAATGTAAAACTAGTTTTAAGAAGTAGTATAAATGAAAGTTGAATAATGGAATCACAGTCTCCACTAAATTGTTAGAAAAGCATTGAATCTCTACTAGTGTTTGAGAAGATGCTATGCAGCTTTTGTCAATGACAGTAGGTAAGCATATACTTTAACTGGATGCTATGGCAACAAATCAGAAACATAAAATATGGATAAATTACCAAGCAATATTATGCATTTTGCTCTAGAGCAAATAATTCAACTTTTTTCATGTTTTTCTCAATATGCTGACCATCTGTAAAATGCATTTTATACAAATTTAATATTATTTATAGGCCTCACCTTGCATATGCTATGCAGAATTTCAGGGCAAAGGCAAAAGTTATGAATTTTTGCAATCTGCCCCTCAGGCAATGGCTATGGGGATTAAATTTTGAAAAGGAATTTTCTGGAAGAAAATGAACATCTCAGTTTTGTGAATTAATTTTTTTCAGTGAAAAAGTATGTTCTAACTTACAGGTGCCAAGGCATCTATCTGCTTCTGAAGCCCACTATGTGTCCTTAACTATATATTTTAGTTATATGAACCCTTGAACTCCTGTTTGGCAATTGTATTCCTTTTGAAATTTCTACACTAGATTTCTTTGGTTCTTAATTTACATTTCAAAAATGGCAATGGCTATAGTACGTTCATTTTCTTTGGGATTGTGCTGTCAGTTCTTGTGGTGTTTTCAACAATAGGAGTCTTACATATCAGCAACAGACAAGTTCACTATAGTTCACCACACATTAGGTCACAGTACTACTGACCCAGTTACTTTTCAAGAATAAATATGTCTCCCTGACTGTTAGTACTCCTCTTAGCACTTTGGTTCCACATAAAACAAAATATATATTCTCTTTCATCTGAGGACACTAAGATTTAGAAATTGGATTTTCAGGTTTTCTGTTTCAATTTTCACAATCAACTATAAATAGTGTTTGCTGTCCTTCCTTCATTGTCACTGAAGATGAAAGAGCCTTAACAGGACCATATGGGTGTTATAATTTCTTTTGCTTACACTTTTATGTAAAAAAATTTTAAAAAAAGCTACTTATTGACTGGTGAGAAAAATGGATTGTTTTAATTATCTTACATTTTTCTATATGGCAGTCTCCTCCTGGATACAGTGACAATTCTCTCTTCATCACTGCAGGCCTAGAGATGGTAAACCTGACTGTTGCTAAACCCTGGGTACTCCGCTTCCCCTTATACAAGATCATATTTCAGCCAAAATTACATAAATATTATGATGTAAATAAACTTTCTTTACCTGGTTTGAATAAGCTTCCTAACACATGCAAGGATTCTGAGAGATATTCTTGTCTCTTATATCTCAGGATCAGAACATTATCTTCAGTGGCTGGGATTCCTTAAGAATTCCAAAGAATCACATTCCCATGAATGTAGCCTCTTATCTGAAAACTGTAAAGCTAGATAAGTGAACAGAACTTTTCATGAAAGTGCCTTGGTATTTTTATCACTTCTACTACCTTCCCTTGCTCCAGTAAGTATATTAACTTTAGTTACAAATTGGAAAATTTGAATAAAAATGTGAGGGACAAAAGAAGTATATCCCATTGCCTGACTTAAGTTGAAGAAAGGGGCTTTAACCTCATTCACAACATATTCTGAGACTGAATTACTACACAGGTCTGAAACACTTATATTCAGAAAACCATTCACTACATAATAATGATTGTGAAATACAGAAGGCTTATGCAACTCATTGAGACAAAAGTAGAGAGCAAAGTATCTAACTAGAGCAACAATGAAATGAAAGAGTTAAATGTGGGTTTTTTGTAGCACTAGTTTGTTCTCATCATCAGAATTAATTCCACTGATGATACTAAAATGAACCTTGAAAACTAGGCAAATTTTGCCTTAATTCTATTCTGAGGTTAGAAATGGTTTAAGTATTCTCTTACCACAAGTTTGAGGCCCTGTATTACATATATATATAATGTCTCTAGAGATGTGCCACACTCAAAGGAAGGCTAGCATACGAAAATGGGTTTATAAATAATGCCTTGGAAAGGATACTTTTTAAAAGTAGATAGAGCAGTTATATTTTGCAGATTCAGAGGCTACAAGAAACATTTCCTTCTGTATAAGGTGTTTATTTAAAGTGTTGGAGGAGACAAAAGTATTAAAGGGAGCCATTAATGAATTGAACCCCATGACATAATGTTTGGAGACCATGAAGATCAGTGACATTCTTTCATATATAACATACAGATTAGTCAACTTTTGGAAAAATCTCATGCTACAGGAGTTAGGAGAATTATTGAATAGGCATGCTTGTTCATTTATGTCTTTTAGCTTGATATATTCCACAGTGTTTCTAGGCAGGCAGCCGTCTTGACTATTTTCCATATGGCAGCCTTTGTGAGCTGCAGACTTCTTTTGGGACTATGAATAAGTAGAAATTATTGGTTAAAGCACAGCTATGTGCTCTTGAAATCCTTGTTAGTGACTATAGTTAATCTAATTGGTTAGTCAGAAATAGCAGAAGTGAAGCAAACATAATGTTATACACATGTGTTGATGTTTCCTTAAAAGGCTTTTAGTTCGCTCCTCTTTGTCTTTTTCAACATGTGAACATATTGCTGCAAGACTCTTCTTTGTATGAATTCATTCATATTTTTCTAAGTCCAAAACTCGGGTCACCATTGACTTACCCTCTGTTATAATTGTCATAGAAAGGCAATTTCATGTAGAACATGAACTTGAATTCGTTCCTATACAAATTATCCCTTTTGTAATAATGGATCCCCTTCATTAATAAAAGCAAATAACAAAATATCTTGGTGTAACTCTAACCAAGCTAGTGAAAGATCCATTTTTCATCTAATTCCATTGTGAACTTTTGAGGTCTTCTTGACCTTCAAATCTAAGCCCAAGTAACCACTTATCATCCATCTATAATGTTAATTATCCTTTTGTTTTACAATTGCATGTAATGAAGTTGTAAGGTCACTTAGAGTACTGCTGTGTCTGCTTTCTAACACATATGCTGTTTTTGAGTTTCACCCACATGGTTGCATATATTAATGCTTCTTTCCTTTTCATTTCATAATCAAATTCTATTATGTGAAATACAAAACTGGTTTATGTATTCATTAATTAGTGAGCATTTGAGTTGTTTCAACGCTGTGGTTTGCCTGTTAGTCTTTTTAATTGTCTCTTTTGGTTAAGAAGTTTGTAATTTGAATGAAATCCAATGTATCATTTAAAAAATATTTCTTCTTTTGTCATCATTTCTAAGGAATATTGGCTTTTCTGAAGGTCACAAATATTTTTACTTGTATTATTCTTAGAAAGATTATCATTTTAACATTTTAATTCTTATTACTCATTTTAACTTTGTGTTTATAGCTTGGGCTATTCATACACAGGCAAACAGACATGTGGATTCACACACACATAAACACACACACACACACACACACACACACACACACACACATATATGACGGTTCATGTTTCAGAGAAATGCAGTGTATTGTGTTGGGGAAGCCACAGCAGTGGGAATGCCTTGGTCTGTGCAGACAAACAAGAAGAATAATGCTATTACTTAGCTGTTCTTCTCTTTATCCTAATTTTACTCAGTCTGGAAAGTCAGTCCACAAAATGTTCCTAGCTAAAATTGGGGTAGTTAAATTTCTCTGGAAAAACATTCATTGAAACACATTAACACAGTAATGTTTTGTTATCTAATTAAGCTGACAACCAAAATAAGATATTTCAACTCTAATCAAAAGAAGTTTATGTTTTCTGCCCATCAAGAAACTTGCCACTATTATACCAGTGGGCATGTCTTGCCTGCCTTGTCTTTATTATAGCATGGTCCACCACTGGATAAGAACATTGATTTCATTAGTCTCCCAAGAAACCTTCATAGCACCTTTCAGAAGTGTGAAAGTTAGTCATGTGGGAGAGTTTCCTGGCTAGTTAAAGATGGATTTTTCTATGTACTGTAGCCAAAGTGTGTGATCAGCATCTTATCATCTTGTTACAGTGAACAATCAAAAGCAATAGAAGTAACCTGTAGTTTTTGTGGTGGACCCTGTGAGCAATAACTCATGGAGAGGCAAACCATTCCTGGCACTGTAATTTTCACCTAATAATCTGTTTCTTGGAATAGTATTGTACATTCAAGTAGAAGACTACCATTCAAGCTCTAAAAATATATTTAAATTAGCTTACAAAAAGTGATTCATATGGCTTCTTTTTATCTTTTATTTATTTATTTATACTCCATATTTTATGCCCCCTGTCCACCCTCCAACTGTTCCATATCCCATACCTCCTCCCTACCCCCTATCTCCATGTGGATGTCCCCACCAACCATCACCCAACCAACCAGGCCTCTAAAATCCCTTGGGCCTCTAATAGATTGAGGGTTAGGTGCACCTTCTCTGATTGAACCCAGGTCTGACAGCCCTACACTGTATATGTGTCGGGGGCCTCATATCAACTGTGTATGCAGCTTCGTTGGTGGTCCAGAGTTTGAGAGTTCTTGGGGGTCCAGGTTAATTAAGACAGCTGGTCCTGGCTTTTTTGTATATTGTAAACTGTGTTCAATCTGCAGCATATGCCTCTGTCTTAGTCAGGGTTTTTATTCCTGCACAAACACCATGACCAAGAAGCAAGTTGTGGAGGGAAGGGTTTATTCAGCTTACGTTTCCACATTGCTGTTCATCACTAAAGGAAGTCAGGACTGGAACTCAAGCAGGTCAGGAAGCAGAAGCTGATGCAGAGGCTATGGAAGGATTGTTTTATTATTATTATTATTATTATTATTATTATTATTATTATTATTATTATTATTTTACTGGCTTAATTCTCTGGGCTTGCTCAGCTGGCTTTCTTATAGAGCCCAAGACTACCAGCCCACAGATGGTACTACCCACAAGGGGCCCTGCCTCCTTGATCACTAATTGAGAAAATGCCTTACAGCTGGATCTCATGGAGGCATTTTCTCAACTGAAGCTCCTTTCTCTGTGATAACTCCAGCTTGTGTCAAGTTTACTCATAAAACCAGCCAGTACAGCCTCCTTTCCTCACACTCAGGTCTTTCTCCTCTGTTACACCATTAGCTTCCAGTATTCACAGGGGTTTTACACATCATCCTACTACTGCTTTATCTTTTACATTTATGTGGATTGTAAAATTATATGTTACTACCTTCTTTCATTTTTAAAAATTAATTTCTTTTTACTTATTTAGTTTACATTCTGCTCACAGCCCTCTTGCAGTCATCCACTTCCACTATCCTTCCCCATGGCCCCCTCACCTTTTCCTCTGAGCTGGCAGGGCACCCCAGGGTACCCCCTATTCTAATACTTTAAGTCTCTGTGAGGCTAGGCACTTCCTTTCATATGGATGCCAGACAAGTCAGACCAGTCAGAATCTCACAAGAACACTTGCTCATCTATGATCATAGCAGCTTCATATGTAATAGCCAGAAAATGGAAACAACATAGATGACCCCCACCCTGCAGAATGGATAAAGAAAATGTGGTACATCTACACAATGGATTGCTATTTAGCTCTTAAAGAAAAGATATGAACGTTTCAGGCAAATGGATGGAACTTGAGACTATCATCCTGGGTGAGGTAACCCAGACCCAAAAGGACATGCATGCATGGTATGAACTCACTTATATGTGGATATTATCCATAAAACACAGGATGCCTATGCTACAATACACAGACCCAAGGATGCTTGACAGGAAGAAAGGCATAAGCAAGGATGCTTGAGTCTTACTGGGAGGTGGAATGGAATGGTTACTGCCTTCTTCATGTACACGTCACATTTCCATGTCCACTAATTTACTCATTTTCATCATTCCACTCATCTGATTTCACTGTTGCTGCTATTTTGTTTCACTTCATTTATATTGTAATATTCCTTCATTCTAAATCCATCTCCCCATCAATGACTTTCATAACTTCTACATATAGTCTGTAATAAATACTCAAAATACTTGAAGCTATGACACACATATGAGAAAGGAAATTTGGTTAGACATGAGAGTATGCATAAGACAATTTGTGCTTTCTGAAGAATACACATTATGCAATGTGCTATCTAAAATGGGTCAACCCCCTTATAGAAGACTTTTTGTTACTCATGTTTTTGAAGCCCTCTGAAGTATTGTAGTGTGATGACCTTTGTTCATAATTCAACAGGAAAGCCAGATTTCCTTTTTTTCTGATCTTTATTTATTTTTAAGTTTTACACTTCAGATTTTATCCCCTACCCCACCCACCCTCTCACTGTTCCACATCCCATACCTCCTCCCCACCCCACTGTCTCCACAAAGATTTCCCCAGCCCTAGCCCCCACCCCACCTGACCACTAAACTCCATGGGGCCAACAGTCTCTTGAGTTAGGTGCTCTATCTCTGACTGAACACAGACCCAGCAGTCCTCTGCTGTATATGTGTTGGAGGCCCCATATCAGCTGGTGTATGCTGCCTGGTTGGTGGCCCAGTGTTTGAGATGTCTCAGGTGTCCAGGTTGAGACTGCTGGTCTTCCTACCGGGTCACCCTTCTCCTCAGCATCTTTCAGCCTTTTCCTAATTCAACCATAGGGGTCAGCAGCTTCTGACCATTGGTTGGATGAAAATAACTGCATCTGACTCTTTCAGCTGTTTGTTGGGTCTTCCGGAGTGCAGTCATGCTAGGTCCCTTTTTTTGAGCACTCTATAGCCTCAGTAATGGTGTCAAGCCTTGAGACTTCCCCTTGAGCTAGATCCCAGTTTGTGTTTGTTGTTGGACCTTCTTTTACTCAGGCTCCTCTCCATTTCCATCCCTGCAGTTCTTTCAGACAGGAACAAATATGGGTCAGAGTTTTGACTGTGGGATGGTAATCCCTCCCTCATTTAATGCCATGTCTTCCTGCTAGAGATGGGCTCTATAAGTTCCTTCTCCCTACTGTAAGGCATTTCATCTAAGGCCTTTGAGTCCTGAGAGTCTTTTATTTCCCAGGTCTATGGTGCATTCTGGAGGATTCCCCCGACCTCCTACCTCCCAAGGTTGTCTGGAAAAGTCAGATTTCTGTAGGTGGAAATACTAGGTTTTGAATTTTGAGGAGTGATATTGGAGACAGACTTACAGGGGGTAGTTTGACTTGGTCATACAAATACTCAATAACTAAGGCTGACCCTGAACTGATAGGTAATCCTTCTGCTTCACACTGTTGAGTGCTGAGAGTATGAATGTGAGCTATTATAAGTACCTTGGTTGTCAAGTTGATTATGGGTATTTGGAACACTTTTCCTTAAAATAAGCACACACCTTGAGTATCATGCATAACCTTATATAAAGAGGTTCTATTAGAAGGTGCTAGGAGATTCCAAAGTAAGATGAATTGCACAAGTATGTGCCGCATTAATTTGGACAGTAGAATACTGATGTATTAAGAGGACAATTCCTGCAGACTGTTGGTTTGGTTTTTAAATATATTAGATCATAGATGTTCATTGAATAAACTTACCTTAGTTATCTTTATAAAATCACTAGCTACATGTTAAAACTGGACTAAGGATAATACACCAGCTTTACTGTGATTTGTAACAAAGTGAAAACATAAAAACCATTGATATAATCACATTCACATTACAGTGTATTTGAAATCAATCACACCAAACTGCAAGGAGAAATTGTTTCTTGATATGAATCAGCCATAATTAAGGAAAGACAAATTATTTAGAGGGCCACATGCTGCACCTCCAGTGTATTATTTGGGCCCAATTGGTAATCTTTGCAGGGCATTCTGGGACTCAACAGTCATGTATTATGAATTTTTTTCATCATTAAAAGTTTTGTAAGAAAGAAGCATTTGCATGAACAGTGAAGTACTCTAAGAGAAGCAGGATATAACAATAGGTGAGTCATATTAAGCAAGTACACTGTATATGCATATATTCAAATATAAATATAAGCTTTATTAATTTTTAAAATTAGTGAACAGATAACTAGTTTCATCGTGAAAATTTTTCACATATTTACTTATGAGCCATATTTGTCCCCATTGCCTCCTCATGTTTCCTTTCCTGTAAAACAATGCCTTCACTCTCTCACCAAATATTCCCATATATGCTTTCTTGTCATATATATGAACATATAGGTATGTATGTATGTATATATTTAATATGCATTCTGAATATAGGAATAAGTTTATTTTGTCTTTTCTTCATTCATTCTTCATTCATAATGCCTTCCTACATTCTTGTCATATTAATAAAAAGTTATAATACTTGTCTTTGTTCTTTTATTTTTATTTACATGATGATCTAACATCCTATATATTTTTAACAAGTGACATAACTTTATCCTTTTTACAGCAAAATAAAATTCCATTATCACAACACACATACACACACACACACACACACACACACATACACCACAATATCTTTATCTACTTATTTCTCCTCAATAGATGTTTAACTCTCATATTTTAATCTTTATTAGTTGTCTAGTTTTAAATGTTTCTTTAGGGCAAATGATACGATTTGGAAAAAGAATTAGTGAACTCATTACTAAGATTAATTTCTGAAGACTGATTTTTATCATAAGTGTACTGTGAGCATCAACATTTATGAATGTGCACCATATATGTGCCAGGTGACTATTGAGTCAAGAAGAATATTTTAGATTCCCTAAAACTGGAGTTATTGGTACTTGTGAGTCACCATATGTTTGTTGGGAACCAAACTATCATTCTATGAAAGGACAGCATTTGTAACTGCTGAATCATTACTGCAGCCCCTAAGAATAGATTTTAAGGGAAGAAATACCATATATATATTTTCTCTTTATTTTTATTAATTTCTTTCTTAATAATAAACTAATAGCAATATAATATTTACTATGTCCTATGCATTGTGACACTTTCATTAATATTCAACAGCTTATGAGAAAATCATTAATTCTCATTTCAAAAACTCTATCAATTCTCTCATAGTAAAAATGGTAGTGATTAGTAGAAGCATTTAATTAGTGTGCTATACCACAATAATTATGTTTACATTTTTTTACATTTTAATTAAAATATAATTATATTCCATATCATCTTTCCTACCTTAGCCCATGAAGTTTCACCCACTACCAAACCATCATGTGAATTGATAGTCTCTTTTTATTTGATTATTTTTGTTACCCACACATATACAAGCATGTATATTTAGGCAAAAAATACATAAGTGCAACCTGCTGAATCTATTTTTGTTGGTGGTGTATATATGGTTTCAGGTCTGATCACATTACATTAGACAACCAGCTTGAAGGATCATCCCTGAGAGGAGTTAATTCTCCTTTCAGCAATCATTAGGTATCTGTAGTTCTTTATGTAGTGGTGAGAACCCATAAAAATTTTCCAAAACCATGTTAGCATGTCTATTGGTATTACCATTGTTTCAGTCTTATCTATGCAGTTATTTCTAGGAGAGATTGTTTCACAGTAGCCCTCTTGATATTCTGACTCTTACAGTCTTTCAAGCCCTCCTTCAATGTTTCCTGAGCCATGGTTGTAGGAACAGTGACGTGGATGCATCCAGTGGGGCTGGATTCTTCACAAATGGTATTGATGTCTACATCATTCCTAATTATGGTTTCCAGATATAGTTTCTCTTTGTATAAAGAGAAACTTCTTTGATGAGGTATAGTAGCTACACTTATTTGTGGGTAAAGTATAACATTTAGATTATAGAATGAATAAGGCTGTTTTAGCAAACTGATAGTGGTAGACTCTTCTAAGATTGTGTTTTAACTATTTACACATTTACCAAATGCATACATTCTCTACCTATCATTCTGTGCCAGAAATTTGACTCATATAAACAACATTAAGGCTCAGGATATTCTGGAGTTTCATTAGTGTTTGCATCATTGGACATTCTCCAAAAGCAGACTGATTGAGCAAGGTTAGTTAAAAGTATTAATTTACATCTAAGTCATTTATAAGCAATTAGCTCTATTGAAAATATAAAGTCTCTGTGTTCCCCTCCTCTCAAGCCATTTAAATAAACCTTTCCTGAGCTCTGTGATTAACCCTTCTGCTTAGTACTGGATTTATTTCAGACTTCATCTTTTCTCAATTATAGATAAAATTGCATTTGGGGTGATAACACCAATTTGAGCATTCCATCTCTTTTGTTTTGTGCTTCTTGCCAGTGTCTTATGTTGCATGCATGTAACAGAACTTGTGATGAGCTTTCTTCTTATATTGATTTGTTTCTGATATATTTTTCTATTTTACTTTTCATTATGGTAGACACTAAAGCATTACACAAGGCATTAACCAATGCATTACACATAGCATTAATGGTAAAGTAGAGGACTCAGACAAGCACTTTCCTACTTAAACTGTTGTTGTTTCTTTATAGAATTCACAATTAGTGCATGGGATGTCCAATCTAAGATTTTGCATCCATCTTCATGGAAATCTGAATGTAAATCTTGTTTCTTGTCTTAAATTGATGCTCTTTCTGGGACTCTTTTTAGCAATTTTATGTATTCTATTCAAATGAAACAAATATTTTAAGGAACCCAACATTGTTTTTATAGCAAACAATTTTGTCTCTATTTTATATTTGTGCTTCAATCCATGTAATTCTTAAGAAAAGCAAAGCTGCAGCTTAGCCTTCTCAAGGGTCTGCTTCTCTTCTCCTTTAAAAGGCTTTTATAAACATTCCAGTAACTGAGCCCAGGCAATAGGCAGAAATAAAATAAAAGAATGTGATTCTGTGTTTCAAACATTACTTGCAAAAAGAAGGACCATAATAATAGGCTCCATGCCTTTAACTGCTCATCACCACTATCAGTGGATAGAAATGCATCAGAAGCGAAATATCTCCTCCATTCCTGCTACATCTAAGCTATTATGTTTAGAAAACTCAAGCTGGCAGCCCAAACGTGCAACTGATTTTTTATGGTGTCCTAAGATATACTTATCTAGAAATTAGCTATTGTACTGCTTCGTACAGCTTGCCAGGTAAGATTGCAGTAGAGGACAAATGGAGGACACTGGCATCAGGATCCCTCCATTTCACAGGCTATTAAAACAAACGGAGAGAGAATTCCAGTGCATAACACGAACTGAGATGATTTTACCAGCAAGGAAATTCCAGAAAAAAACTGAAGTCTATGCTGTGCTCTGCTGTACTCCACAGATTTCTGTCATAAAAGAAAGATTTGGTTTATATTTTGAGCAACACTCTTGATTTATTTTCAAAATACGACAGGATTTTGCTCCTCTGTTAGCCCTGATAATACCACCCCATTTTGTATTTTCCTTAAGCTTTGTTGCTCAAATGTTTTCAAATGAATAGATTATTGATAAAGACATCTCATTAAATGTTCTCACAGAGTGTGCTCATAAAATCTGGCACATAGTATTTCATGTATGTTTCTCTCAGTGGAAGGGAAAGCATACACAGGAAATCATAAATACATGAAGAAAGGTGCTTCATTAGTACAAAAAATGTTTATTCTCATGAAAAACCTCACACTCAAAAAAGCTATAGAATGTTTTCAAAACCCCAATGAAAATTAATTTTTCATAGAATGTGACACTTTGAAGAGAATACAGCTTAGAATCCAAATGAGCACACTAGAGAGATACTCCAACTTCTGTGTTTATTGAACCACCATTCACAATACCAAGTGTATGAACGAGGCTAAGTGACTATTGATAGATCAATTAGAAAGAAATTGTATACCTGAGACCCAGCTATTCCACTCCTGGGCATATACCCAGAAGATGTTCCAACATGTAATAAGGACACATGTTCTACTATATTCTTAGCAGCCATATTTATAATAGCCAGAAGCTGGAAACAACCCAGATGTCCCTCAGCAGAGGAATGGATACAGAAAATGTGGTACATTTACACAATGGAATACTACTCAGCTATTAAAATCAATGACTTCATGAAATTTGCAGGCAAATGGATGGAACTTGAAAATATCATCCTGAGTGAGGTAACTCAGGCACAAAAGAATGAACATTGTATGTACTCACAGATAAGGGGTTATTAGCCCAAAAGTTCGGATTACCCAAGAGTCATTTCACAGCAATCATTGGGCTGAGCATGAGGTCCAGATGGAGGAGTTGGAGAAGGGACTGAAGGAGCTGAGGGAGTTGGCGGCCCCATGGAAGGAGCAACAGTGGCAACTGGCTTGACCCCTCGATGCTCCTGGAGACTGGACCACCAACCAAAGAATACATATGGAGGGACCCATGGTGCTGGCCACATATGTGGCAGAGGACGGTCTTGTTATCCATCAGGGGGAGGAGAGGCCCTTGGGCCTGAGGGTGTTAGATCCCTCAGTATAGGAGAATGTCAAGGAGGGAAGACGAGAGTGGGTGGGTGGGTGGGGAATACCCCCATAGTGGCAGGGGGAGGTAATAGGGGAGTTCCAAAAGGGAGATCTGGAAAGGGGGATCATTTGAAATGTAAATAAAGTATGAAAAATAAAAAAAATGTGTAACAAATGGACAATGTTTATGAAGATTTTCCAATAAAATTTGAATGTGATATTAACCATAAAAAGAAAGTATATATTAGTTAGCAAAAGGAATAATGGAATTAGGATATTTTCAGGAAAATGGAGCTGGAAATAAAGATATTAAGCCATAAATGCACAAATCAAATATCATTTGTTTTGTTTTTAATTTGCAACCTATATTGTGCATATCTCTCTCTCTCTCTCTCTCTCTCTCTCTCTCTCTGTGTGTGTATGTGTGTGTGTGTGTGTGTGTGTGTTTGTGTGTGTGTACAAGGTTTGGGGGACATGTGGAAGATAGATCTTTTGAAAAGATGAAGCAGACTACACAGCTGGGAGGTAGGAGATAAAGGGATATGGAGTAAATATAGTGTAAGAGTAGCAGACTGGACATAAGGTTAGCATAGTTAATATGGTCAAAATGTGTAAGAGTTCAATGAAAATATTAGTATAAATTATTCTGCTTTAATAAAGTTGTGATTGTATATTCTCCTCCAAGTTCTATGATGTCACTAATACTGAGTGATTGGTTTTCTTATCAATACCAGGAATGTTTTCCCTCTTGTTGACCATATCTTATGTTCTATTATAAGCTGTTGGTTAACACTAAGGTATGTGTGCCATTACTATGCTTTTAGGTTTATTGTCCCAGGGTAGTTATTTCTATGCATCATAGATGCCATATCTGGATAGGACTCTTGGCTGCTTTCCTCAATTGTTTTTATACCTGCAGGTAAGTGTAGTCTGCATCCCTCCTTAAAGAAACTTCTTTGCAACACATAGAGACTATTACAGGAAACCACACCCAACCAAAGTACAGTGTGGAGCCCAGTCACAATAATTATTTCTACAAAACATGCTCATACCTAATACTCAGAAAAGATTTGTAAGACAAAGTAGAAAAATAGTTAGAGCCAGGACATCAGGTAGTCTGCTGTGCAGTTATGTTTCTTAGTAATCTTAGCAGCTGCATTCAAGTAGTCTCACCAACAGGATTACTTAAACATTAACTGAACACAGATGACAACA
Source organism: Rhynchomys soricoides (assembly GCA_019843965.1). Taxonomy (NCBI): domain Eukaryota; kingdom Metazoa; phylum Chordata; class Mammalia; order Rodentia; family Muridae; genus Rhynchomys; species Rhynchomys soricoides. The sequence goes on along the minus strand of JADRCH010007488.1, from coordinate 1,926,417 downwards.
ATATACATGTTAAAGTAGAAAGTGGAAAGACCAGGAGGTCTCAAGGCTACACAAAGAACTGCAAGCAACTAAGGATGCTTAGAGTGGAAGAAATAGTTTTATTCAGGGAAAAGCACTCCAATTGGTTATCAAATACCAAATTATTAGGCCTAAATTCATATATATAAATATCATTATCCATATTGTGCATGTCATATTTAGGAATATCTATGCATGAATATCTATGAATATAATAATAAGCTACACAGAGGGCATGAATATAAAAGAGAGCTAGGAGGGATATGTGGAAGTGTTTGGAGGATGAAAAAGAAAGGGAAATGATGTAATTATATCAAAAAAGAAAAATTAAAAAGTAAATAAAAGTCTAAATCCCATCAATTGTTACCAATAAACACATGCTATATTTTTTTAAAAAGATTTATTTATTTATTTATTTTATGTGCGTACATTGTAGCTGTCTTCAGACACACCAGAAGAAGGCATCAGATCCCATTACAGATGGTTGTAAGCCACCATGTGGTTGCTGGGAATTGAGCTAAGGACCTCTGGAAGAGCAGTCAGTGCTCTTAACCTCTGAACCATCTCTCCAGCTCCACAAGCCTTGTTTTAAAAGTAAAAAGCAAAGCTTTATCTTCTCCTTCAGTTGATAAACATCGATATTTCTCAATCTTCCTAATGCTATGACACTTTATACTGATCTTCATGATGTGTTGGCTCGAACCATAACATTTTTTGTTGCTATTGCATAACAGTAAATTTTCTTTTTATGAATTATTATGTAAATATCTGTATTGGCCAATGGTTTTCAGCACCCCCTGTGAAAAGCTCATTCAGCTCTCAAGGAGGTGGCAACTCATAGGTTGAGAACCGCTGGTATATGTTTTTTGCAAGAAGGGAAGAAATGAAGTCTACTTTAGAAGATAACTGACTGAATAAGAAGATAGAGAATAGCTGAAAAGGATCACAGGACATGAACCTATCACAGTTGCATTAATACAGTTTATAATAGGAAACTCTATCAATTTTGACATATAATAAGGTACGTGACAATATTATTATGTCTACAGACCTTGTCAGCATCTAAAGAGCCAAATTATACAGTATATACACAACTGAGTGGACCTTTGGGGAATTATTTTGATGAGGTGAATTGAAATAGGAAGACTCACCTGCTCTTTGTGGCCACATACTTTGGCTGGAAATCTTGGACTGTACAAAAAGGAGACAGCAAGCAAAACTTCATTTATCCTTCTGCTTCTTGATTGTGGGTGCAGTACAATGAGCTGCTTCAACTCCTTGCTGGTTTGATTTCCATGACATGATGGTCTATAGATTGACCTTTAAGGTATAACAAAAAATTCTCTTTATGTTGCTTTTCTCAAATTTATTTATCAAGTTTTAATGAGACTAGGAGCATCCTCTCTCATTAAGGATAGCCATGGCAACCCAGTAGGAGGAAAGGGTCCCAAAAGCAAACAGCAGAGTCAGAGACAGCCCCTGCTCCTAAGAGTTTCACATGAAGACTGAACTGTATGACTGTCACATAGGTGTAGAGATCCTACATCAGTCCCATGCATGGACTCTGGTTGAAAATTCAGTCTCTGAGACTCTATGGGTCCAGGTTAGTTGATTTTCTGGATATTTTTTCAGCGTCCTTGATCTCTGTGGCTCCTACAATCCTTCACATTCTTTAGCAGAATATCCCAAATCCCACCTAATGTTTGACTGTGGGTATCTGCATCTGTTTCTGTCCCTTGCTGGGAGAAGCCTCTCTTAAGCTTGCCTCCTGTCTGTAAGTGTATCAGAATATCATTAGCAGTGTCTGGTGGGTTCTATCTAATGGCATGGGTGTCAAGCTAGATCAGTCACTGGTTGGCCACTCCCTGAATTTCTGGGGATAGTTACCCAGAAACATCCCAGATGTCTATTCTATTTTCCTTTGTCAGTGAAAGTTTTTATTTTTATTTTTGATTGTGGCATGCTCTATTTTTTGCCCCTCTTCTTCCCACAAGTTCTCCACCCCATCCACTTCACCTCTGAGAGGGTGGCCCTGAGGCATCCCTCTTCCCTGTAGAATCAAGTCTTTACAGGATTAGGTGCAGCCTCACACACTAAGGCCACATTCAATGCAATCTCCATCAAAATTCCAACAGAATTCTTTACAGACATGGAAAGAGTGCTTCTCAGTTATTTGAGTCTACTTTTTTGAGAATTCTGTTTAGATCTGTAACCCATTTTTAATTGTTTTGTTTTCTTTATGTCCAGTTTGAGTTCTGTACATATTTTTGGATATTATCCCTATATGAAATTGTAGTTAGTAAACCAACTTTTCTCACTCTGTTCTCTGCTGCCTTGTTGTTCTGATGGTATTATTTATAATAAAAAAAATTAGTTTCATGAAGCCCTTTTTGTTAATTGCTATTCTTAGTGCCTATGCTAACAGTATTCTGTTCACAAAGACTTTTCCTTTGACAAGTTAAAAACTACTCTGTACTTTCTCTTCTATCAGTATCAGTGTAGGTGGGCTTGTGTTGTGGTATTTGATCCATTTGCAGTTGACTTCAATCAAGGTGATGAGCATAGGTGTACTTCTTCCATACTCAGCCACCCAGTTTGACCAGTACCATTGGCTGAATATGATGGCTTTATTTCTGTGTGTGTTTTTGGCTTCTTTATCAAAATCACATGTCAATAGATGTGTAGATCTATGTCTGCCTGTTCAATTTGATTCCATTGATCATCATGTTTGTTTTTGCCAATATCATGCTATGTTTAATTACTATGGCTCTGTAGTACAATTTGAAATTGGGGATGGTAGTATGCTCAGCTCCTTTATATAACTTAATACTATTTTCATTATTCTTATTTGTTTTTTGATATGTCCACATGAAGCTGAAATTTGTTCTTTTCAAGGTCTATGTAAAATATTGTAATTTTTATGGGGATTACATTGTATTTGTAGATTGCTTCTGGTTGTGTAGCCATTTTTACTATATTAATCTGAGTGATCCATGAGCATGAATATCTTTGGATATCTTATTTAAATTCTCTCTTCAAAGTCTTAAAGTTTTATTATGTAAGACCATATAACATGAGTTATCAGACATTTAAAATAATTAGAGCCTATCATGAAAGGTGTTGTTTCTCTAATTTCTTTCTTGGTCCATTTGTGATTTGTATATAGGAAGGTTAACTGAAATCTGTGTATTAATTTTATATCCTGATACTTTGCTGAGAGTGGTTGTCAGGTATAAGAGTTTCTTGGTGAAAATTTTAAGGTCACTTTTGTATACTATCATATCATTTTCAACTAAAGATGCTTTACCTTCTTTCTTTTCTATTTATATACACTTTTTCTTCTTCAGTTTTCTTATCATACTAGCTAAGACTCTAAATACTATATTGCATAGGCGTAGAGAGTGGACAACTTTGTTTTATTCTTGATCTTGTGGTATTGCTTTGAGTTTTTCTCTGTTTAGGTTTATATTGACTATGGTATTGCTGGAAATTGCCTTTACTATCTCCTGCAACATCACTAGCATCACTAATCCCCTCAAGATTTTTATCACAAAGTGGTGTCCCCCCCCCAGAGGGAATTTCAAAATCTAATGAGAGAATTGTTTTGTCTTTCACTTTGTTTATATGGTAGATTACAATTTTGATTGATATATGTTGAATCATCCCTGTAACTTTGAAATGATGTTTACTTGATAATGATGGTTTGTTGATTCCAATGATTTTTTTCATGTAATGAGTATTTTCCTTCTCTCTCTTTTTTCATCAGTTTATTTATTTATTCTTTCTATCCCAATCTCAACACCCTCCTTCTCCGCTCAGTCCTCTCCTCACAACCCCTCATTCCATTATCCCCTTCCCCTCATGGATCCCTATGCACCTGGACATCAAGTTGTAGTGCGATTAAGAACATTCGTTCTCACTGAAGAGAGACAAGGCAGTGCAGCTAGTGTAAGGGAATCAAACTGCAGGCAACAGAGTCCAAGACAGCCCTTGCTCCAATTGTTAGGGAGCCCAAACTAAAACCAAGCTGCACATCTGCTACAATCCTGTAGGGGTACTAAGTCCAGCCCATGTATGCTCTTTGGTAGATGGTTCATTCTCTTTGAGCTTCCAAGGGTCCAGGTTAGTTGAATCTGTAGATCTTCTTGTGGTGGCCTTGGCTTCTGCTTCTTCAGTCCTTCCCCTTATTCTTGCACAAGACTTCCTGAACTCTGCTTAATTTTTGGTTGTGGTCTCTGCATCTGTTTCCATTGGCTGCTAGATAAAGCCTACCAGAAGACAGTTATGCTAGACTCCTGCCTGCAAGCATATCAGAGTATCATTAATACTGTCAGGGTTTGGCTCTCTCTAATGGGATTGATCTCAAGATGATTCCTCCAATCTTTGCTTCATCTTTATTCTTCCATATCTTATAAACTGGACAAATTTTGGGTAGAAGGTTTTGTAGTTGGGTTGGTGTCCCTTCCCTCCTGAGAAGCCCTTTCTGGCTACAGGAAGTTACCTCTTCAGTCTCCATATCTCTTGCTGCTAGAAGTCTCATCTAGAGTCAACCCCATAGATTCCTGGGAGCCTCCTTTTTCGAGGTATGAGGCTCATCCCATAGATGCCTGTCCTCACCTACTTCAGTTCTCTGTCCCAGTCCTCTCCTATTCTCTAACTCTCCTCTCCACACACCTGAGTTTTACCATGTTCCCCTCCCCACTTGGTCTCCCTTGATGTACTGTATGATGACTATTCCTTTGTTTTCAAGGTGAAGTTCTCCTTCTATTGTCTTCTGATGGCTTGGATTTGTAGGTAGACCCCGCTTTAATTTGTTTTATTATGGAATGTCTTTCTTTTACCATCTCTTGTTATTGAAAAGTTTGCTGGGTTTAGTAATCTGGACTGGCATCTTTGGTCTCTTTGATGTTGTAGAATATCTGCACAGACCTTTCTGCCTTTTAAAGTCTCCACTTGAAGATGCAGGTATGGTTCTACTAGGTTTGCATTTATATGTTAGTTTATGTATTTCCTTTACAGTGTTTAATATTCTTTCTTTTACTGTGTGTTTAATGTTTTGACCATTAGGTACTGAGGGCAATTCATTTTCTTGTCTAGTCTATTTGGTATTCTGTCTGCTTCTTGTACCCTGACACATATCTCCTTCTCTAGGTTGAGAAAATTTTCTTCTATGATTTTGTTGAAAATATTTTCTGTATCCTTGACATGTGTCTCTTCTCTTTCCTTTATTTCTGTACTTAATAGATTTGTTCTTTTCATAATGCTTGAGATTGTCTAGAAGTTTTATGCCTGAATTTCTTTAGACTTTAACACTTTCCTTACCATAGGAATCCATTTATATTGTCTTGTTTTCAATGCCTCAGAATATTTCTGATATCTCTTTTATACTGTTGGTTCCTGTTCAAGTTCCAGTTTTCCTGCAGTTTGTGTTTTCTTTATTCTATTTCTATTTTCATGTCTTGTGTGTATTTTTGCACTTCACTAAGTTATTTATTGTAATACATTCCATTAATAAATATATTCATATCATTTTGAAGGACCCTTAACTTATTCAAAAGTGCTATTTTGAAATTGTCATCTTGTGCTTCATCTATATTGCATTTTTCAGGGAATTCTCAAGTAGGGTTGCTGGGCTCTAATAGAGAAATATTGCTATGAATATAATTGTGCCTTTTATGCTGGTTTCTGGGCATTTGGGTTTGGGAAGACTGTAATTCTAGGTGCTGATATCTTATCTTTCCATTATTGATGAGTGATTCATTCCATGGTTTCTGTTGAACTCTCTGGTTATTAGGAGAGTGTGGTGCCTTTTAGTTAGCTGGGAGATGTTGCAGGAAGTATTTAAAAATATGGAATGTATAGCACATATTCCTGTGTTATGCCCTGGTTCTCTCATCCAGGCAGGCTGGCCAACCATGCACTGGCAGGCAATGGCCACCCTTCTTTCCTCTCATGGAACACTGACTCAGAGCTCCATGATATTTCTACCCAGCTCTCTAGGTTCCCACTGGCAGGTCACTACCAATCCAGCCCCATGCTCCAATACCCCCATGGCCTCTGTAGTGCACATCAGGCAAACCCACACTTTGCTTCTGTATCTTTCTCCCTTGAACCCATATGAGCCGCCACATGAAGGAAAACACAACATAAACTTAGTTCAAAAACAATGGTAACTCAATCTCTGGGCATAACAATTGAAACCTAATCTTGAAAGCCTTATTTAAATCTGATTCCTCTGGTGGCTGCAGATCCGCCATACCAGGAGACTCAATTAGCTACATCTTACCTATCTGCTTTCCCCATTCCAAAAGGACCCTCTATCTCTCCTGCTTCCTCTCTTCCTCTCTCCAACCTGGAAGTCTCCCTATGTACCCAGTGGTTGGCTCCTTTATTCATTAGGGGGACTGGTTCATAAGAAGTCACAGGTGTAACTCACTCCTTGTCTGAAGCTCCCCACAGGAGGGCAGAATTAGCAGATTACAAAAAGCCCAGGGCTAACCACAATACTTCCCCCTTTCTGTTAAAGAACAAACCAAAACTTTCTCTCAAATATTGTTTCACAAGTCGCAGGTATAACTCACTCCTCGTCTGAGAGTCAGGGAGGTGGAGCTAACAGTTGTAAGAGAGAGAGGTCTCAGAGGAGAGGGGAAAGGAAGATGGCAGCAGATGTGAACTGGTGTAGTAGCACCAATGGTTATGTTATCATAAAGGTTAGAAGTTTGAAATAATTTTTCTAATCTAGGTGGGCAGTTTTTATCATTATCAACTGGCTCTGAAATAATTGCATTGGCATCTTGTAAATTGTGTTTTTATTTATTTTTTTAATTTAAATTCACTTTATTTTTAGACAACCCACATGATATTTTTTTCAAAAAAAATCCAAACAAACAAACAAACAAAAAACCAGTGACTCTACTCCAAATAAATCACGATCAAAATAAAAGCTCAAGATGACATCAGTCTCATTTGTCCTACGTCCTGGGGTTGTATGAATGGTAAGCAGCAGTCAATTATGGTGACAGGTGATAGATCCAATTTGTTACTGCAAAACAAAGAGACTGCATTAACAGCTGCCCCAGCCTGACTGAGTATGTAACTGTCCTAGCATGTAGATGTTGTGTTTTTATTGATACATAAATCTGATTGGTTAACTATATGCTTAAGAGTTTTAATTCTACTGGGTAATTGGGTGTTAAGATGGTTGACCCTGACCGTGGGGCAGGCAGTTATTGTGTGAGCCTGGCAGCAAAGATCCGCCAAGGGACTCAGCTCTGGAGAGTTGGCTGGCTGAGAGAGTGAGATCACCTGGTGGGAGATCTGCTGTAGCCCACCAGTTACTGGCCTGAGCGCAGGATTGCTTTTTTATTACTACCCGCAACAGGTGGCGAGCAACAGGTGGCGAACCTACATGTGGCTGGGCACTTATCCACTAGAAATTTAAAATTATTAGCCTAAGAATTAGAGTTTTACTTTTTCTTGAGTAGCTGGGTAGTGCTGGGAAAAGTCACAAGGACTCAAGCGCAGGAACTTTGAAACAAAGAAACTGCTAGCAGTGCTGTGGTCCCCTGCTGTGGGAGAATACAGGCTGCTCTGAGAATGAAAAAAGTAAAAAAGGAATGAAGATGGCTGCTCTGGGCAGAGAGCCAAACAGAAAGATGGTATAAGGTTGGTTATTCAGCCATAGGATACTCATATTCTGTCTAACATGGGCTCCATGGGAATCTTGATGTTTCATCCTGTTTGGCAAAATAAGAAGGCCTAAGTATAGGCATAGACAGTATTTTAGTTTACTTCATTTGCTTTGGATTGTTTTAATTTGAACTAGGAGAGGGAAAATTAGTCACTGACTCCAGAGTAGAAAGTGCAGTGATAATCATTGCCTGCTTTGATCAGGTATTAATTAATATTGTCTGTGAGTCCAGGTAGAGAGATCCACAGATAATTGGTATAACAAGATGGCTGCTCTAGGCAAAGAGCTGAACAGAAAGATGGTATAAAAATGTATCGCTCTATTATGTATTACAGGATACTCAAATTCTGTGTAACATGGGATCCACAGGAATTTTGAGTTTAAATCCTGCTTTGAATAGATGTCTGCTTATAAGCACGTATAGATAAAAATATGAGTCAATTATTTTAACTTTCAAAATAGGTGTGATTGTGTGTTTTGTGGTTATATTATTCCTCTGGGAGAGAGGTCAATATAAAATTTTTTTTCTGGTTACTGGCTCAAGGATATGTTGATTTGGGAAAAAAGTTTTGTCTTTGCGTTTTTAGAAAAGGTGATTAGTGTCTATATACCTTCCAGAGTAATATGGATCAGATTTGATAGAGGGAGACCCCAAGAGAACTAGATTCCAGAGAATCAAACAAAAAAGTTATCTTGATGATGGTAAAATTTTGTTTTGAGATTTGTATATTACAGAATACACAGCCTTGATGAATCTCCTCATCAGACATACTGAACTGACCTGCTTGAACTCCTGATGTCTTGGACTTTCAGCAGAATCCAGTCAGGACACAGGCATCAGAGACTAAATCAATCATTGGTGTGGCTTTCTTAAGGCAAAACAAATCCCATATTTTCCTTACCCTTCCCTCCTCCCCTTCAAAAATATCTCAACGCCCATATTCAGCTTGAAGAAGTTATGGAGAATCTTCGTCCCAGTTCACTGGGCTATTGTGCTGCAGGTGGTTATTATAGGTTGTCTTTCTAGGGAATTTAGTAATGGTCATAATTGGAACAGGGAGGAAATAGCTAGAATTGATGGTATAGCCATAATCTCTATTGGTAGAAATCTTTATATTTGTTACTAAGTTGAAGTCATAATCTTTTATTTTGGTATAGAATTTATTTGATTACAAACTGATCTGAGATAATTAAGCCTGTTAAGGGCCAAATAGTAAAGTCATGGCTCTGAGATCATTTTGAGGGTGTTTTCAAGATTTTAGTTAGAAATAGCTGAGAGTAATTAACAGACAACAGTCCAGATTACTTTACAGAAATAGTTGGTTTAAAAAACGTCAGAAATCCACAGAATTTAATGTTATTTATTCACTTATGTTGAGACAAATATGCTTCTAACAACTTCCCATTTGTGGATTCAAAGAAGCAGTTGAACATCTTACCTCCAGGTGAGGTTGTCCTTTATGGCTAGGTTGCCACTGGGCAGAAAATTGCCAATCTCTCCTGCAGACCTGTATTGTTCTTGAAAGGACACAATTTGCAGTTAGGACAGCTTAGTTCTGCTGAGACAGAATAGGCTCATCCTTAGTAATTCCTGTTTCTCAAAGGTCTGTCAGGTGATCCTGGGCCAGAAGACTGAAGACAGATGCTCCAACTTCCTGATTTACTGGGACTGTGTAGGTAGGCAGCTGTCTGTACAACTTGTCTCAGTTATGGAAGCTGTGTCAGGCTTCCTATATCTTCAGATAATGTTGGTCATTCTCAGATTTCCAACGGGGTTGAAAAACTTCCTATAGTCTCATAGCCAACCCAGGCTATTTACTTTGAGAGAACAGATTTGAGAGGATGGTTTTCAGATGGCATACAATCTAAAGCCAGGACATAAGTCAAGTTAGAATCATAGCCTTTTAATTAGGATGACAATGTTCTATGCTAATGACAAAATTGATGGAGTAGACTTTAGGTCTATCTATACTTTATAATTTAGAACATGGTAATAGTTAAGTTCAATTAATATTTTGAGAGAATTTTTTTGTTTAATTAAATAGAAAAGATAATATGCTGCAGTATTTTCCCTGTCCAATTACATCAGGGCAACACGAGCCCTGTGATTGGACAGGGTACAGGGAGGTGGAGCTAAGAGTTGCACAGGAGAGAGGTTTTGGAGGAGAGGGGAAAAGGAAGATGGCAGCTGACATAAACTGGTGTAGTACCACCAATGGTTATGTTACCATAAAAGTTAGAAGTTTGGAATAAGTTGTCTAATCTAGGTGGACAGCTTTTATCATTATCAATTGGTTCTGAAATTATTGTATTGGCATCTTGTAAATTGTGTTTTTATTGATACATAAATCTAATTGGTTAACTATATGCTTAAGAGTTGTAATTCTACCTGATAATTGGGTGTTGAGATGGCTGCCTGTGGGGCAGGCAGTTATTGTGTAAGCCTGGCAGCAGAGATCCACCAAGGGACTCAGCTCTGGAGAGTTGGAGGGTTGAGAGAATGAGATCACCTGGTGGGAGATCTGATGTGGCCCACCAGTTGGAGACCTGAGCACAGGTTTTCTTTTTTACTACTTCCCACAACAGGGAGAAGGTCCTGGGTAGATTGTACTTATATTTATTAGAAACAAACATTTAATAATGCACATCTGCTAGATGGGGGGACAAAAAGGGGTCCACAAAAGGGAGGGAAGCAGGATGTGTTGTCAGGATCTGAATAACTCCTTGGGCATGATGGCATACAGGGAGGAAAGACCACAACAGGTAGTCTTCAATGGAGCTGGAAAGGAGACTGGGAGTTTATATTTTTTGGACAGGAAAGTGAAAATCACCTCCCTACTTCTCTATCCAGCATGGAATACTTTGTTTAATTCTTAATATGATTATCTCATTTCACCCATTTTATTTCAATGATAATGATATATCTTTATTCATCTTTTTTCTTTTCTGTTTTTTTATGCTGATAACATTCTTTAGTATTAATCTCAAAAAGAAACATCTTCTAAGACCAAGAATATTAAAGAAGATGCTTCATGAAGTATACAAATAGCTAAATTATTGTTTTATTAAATTTAATTTTAGATATTTACTTATTCACTTTACATTTCTTCAATGGATTGATTACAATTACCTTTAGTTTTTAATTCGTAGAGTTCTTCATGTATTTTTCATGCTAATTAGCTGATGGATGATTGGTTTTCAAAGATTTCCTACCATTCTCTAGGGTATCCATTCATTTATTTCCTTTCATGTGCAGGAGCTTGTTAATTTCATTCAATCCACAGTTACACTGATACCCAAACCACACAAAGATTGAACAAAGAAAGAGAAATTCAGACCAATTTCCCTTATGACTATTGGTGCATAAAATACTCAATGAAATTCTTACAAATTGAAACCAAGAACATATCAAAATGCTCATTCAACATGATCAAGTAAACTTCATCCCAGGGATGCAGATATGGTTCAATATACTGAAATCCATCGACGTAATACACTACATAAACAAACTCAAAGAAAAAGAGCACATGATCATCTCATTAAATGCTGAAGAAGTTTTTGACATAATACAATACCCCTTAATGTTAAAAGTCTTGGAAAGATCAGAAATTCAAGGCCCATAGCTAAACATAATAAAGGCAATATACAGCAAACCAGTAGCCAACATCAAATTAAATGGAGAGAAACTTGAAGCAATCTCACTAAAATCAGAGACAAGGCTGCCCACTCTCTCCCAATCCATTCAATATAGTACTCAAGTTCTAGCCAGAGCATTTAGACAACAAAAAGGAGGTCAAAGGGATAAAAATTGGAAAGGAAGAAGTCAAGTTATCACTATTTGCAGATGATATGATACTATACATAAGTGACCCGAAAAATTTGACCAGAGAACACATACAGCTGATAAAACAAATTCATCAAAGTGGCTGGATATAAAATTAACTCAAACAAATCAATACCCTTCCTTTGCTCAAAGGAAAAACAGGCTCGGAAAGAAATTAGAGAAATGACACCCTTCATAATAGTCACAAGTAATGTAAAATATCTTGATGTGATTCTAACCAAGGACATAAAAGATCTGTATGACAAGAACCTCAAGTCTCTGAAGAAAGAAATTGAAGAAGTCCTTAGAAGATGGAAGATCTCCCATTTTCATGGATTGGCAGGATTAATGTACTAAAAATGGACATCTAACAAAAAGAAATCTACAAATTCAATGTAAGTGCCATCAAAATGCCAACTCAAATCTTCACAAAGATAAAAAGAGCAATTCTCAAATTCATCTGGAATAAGAAAAATCCCAATATTGTGAAAGCTGTCTTCAACAATAAAAGAGCTTCTTGGAGAATCACCATCCCTGACTGCAAGCTGTACTACAGAGCAATAGTGATAAAAACCGTATGGTGCTGGTACAGAATATGGACAAGTAGATCAAAGGAATAGAATGGAAGACTTAGAATTAAACCCACACACCTATGATCACTTGAATTTTTACAAAGAAGGCAAAAACTTTCAGTGGATAAAAGACATCATATTCAACAAATAGTGCTGGCACAAGTTGTGGTCAGCATGTCGAAGAATGCAAGTTAATTCATTCTTATCTCTTTGTACAAAGTTCAAGTACAAGTAATCAAGGACCTCCATATAAAACCAGATACACTGAAACTAACAGAAGAGAAAGTGAGAAAGAACCTCAAACACATGGGAACAAGGGAAAATTTCCTGAACACAACACCAATGGCCCAGGCTCTAAAGCCAAATATAGACAAATAGGATCTCATAAAATTGAAAAGCTTCTGTAAATCAAAGGACACTTTCATCAGGACATATTGGCAACCTCCAAATTGGGAAAAGATCTTTACCAACCATACATCTGATAGAGGGCTAATATCCAATATATACAAAGACCTCAAGAAGTGTGACTCCAGAGAACCACATAACCTAATCTAAAAATGGGGTAAGAGCTAAACAAAGAATTCTCAACTGAGGAATCACGAAGTACTTAAAGAAATGTTCAACATCTTTAGTCATTAGGGAAATGCAAATCAAAACAATACTGAGTTTCCACCTCACACCAGTCAGAATGGCTAAGATCAAAAACTCAGGTGACAGCAGATGTTGGCGAGGATGTGGAGAAAGAGGAACACTTCTCCATTGGGGATGGGATTGCAAGCTGGTACATCCATTCTGGAAATCAGTCTTGCAGTTCCTCAGTGTGGTAACCCAGTCACAAAAAAGAACATATATGGTATATTCTCACTGATAAGTGGATACCAGGAAAACTGCTGTGAATACCCATGGTACAACACACAGACCATATGAAGCTCAAGAACAAGGAAGACCAAAGTGTGGATGCTTCAGTTTTACTTAGAAGGGAGAACAAAATATTCTTGGGAGGTAGAGGGAGGGAGAGGGAGGGGAGATAAAAAGGGGAACAGTATCAGGTGTGGGAGGAGACAAAGGAGAAGTTTAGACATTCAGGAAATTGAGCAGATGTTTTTATCCATGGGGTATGGGGAACTGGGGGTAGCCACTAGAAAGTTCCAGATATAAGGAAAACAAGAGGCTCCCAGCAGCCAATGGGGATAACATTAGCTAAAATACTCAACAAAGGAGAGAGAGAATCTGTAGAGAACATCTGGAGAGGTTAGGCATGGCCCCAGGTTGAGGGGTTGATGGGAGGGAGCTACCCACCCATCTCAAAAATATTAACACAGAATTGTTCCTGTCTAAAGGAAATGCAGGAACAAAGAGTGGAGCAGAGGCCATCCAGAGACTGCCCCACCTAGTGATCCATCCCTCTGTAGATACCAATCCTCGACACTATTGCTTATGCCAAGAAGCTCTTGCTGACAGGAGCCTGGTATCACTGACCCCTGAGAGGCTCTGCCATTTCCTGACCAACACAGATGTAGATGCTTGCAGCCAATCATAACACTGAACACTGGGAGCCCAATGAAGGGGTTAGGGGGAAGGATTTTGGGAGCTGAAGGTGTTTACAACCTCATTGGAAGAACAACAATGTCAACCAATCAGACCCTTTCAGATCTCCCAGGGACTAAATCAGGAACCAAAGAGTACACATGAGAGACCCATGGCTCCAGCTGCTTATGTTACAGAGGATTGCCTTATCTGGCAGCAATTAGTGAGGTGGCCCTTGTTCTTATAGAGACTCAATTTCCCAATGTATGGGAAGCTAGGGCAGTGCGGCAGGAGTGGGTATGTGGGTGGGTGAGCTCCCTCATAGAAGCAGGAGTTAAGTGGTGATGGGATAGGTGTTTTGTGGAGGGGAAACCAGGAAGGACGATAACATTTGAAGTACAAATAAATAAAATAACCAGTAAAAAAAAAATAATAATTCAATCCCATTTTTAAATTCATGCTGGTAAATCCTGAGCGATTAGAGTACTATTTGAATATCTTTTCATATACTATTTTATTAAAGTATTTTTCTCTAACCAATTCTGTTCCAGATACTACATTAATGCTTCTGATAATTAGGAACTGTTTTTATACAAGGTTAGATATAGGAATCTATGCCCATTCTTCCATGTTTTACCAAGCACATTTATGGAAGATACTTTTTTTCTCCAATTATGGTTGTTTTTTGCATCTAAGAGAAAAAAAATATTTACAGATGGGTAAATCAAATTCTAGTAAATCAGTTATATTCTACAGATCCATCTGTTTGAATGCCAAGTACCACACAGGTTTTACTATGTGTACCTGGTAACTTGAAATCAGGTATGGTGACACCCTCATAATTGTTTTTGTTCTTTGTTTCCCCTAAGAGTTACTTTAGCTACTTGGGTTTTTGGTGGGTCTTTATGAGTTTAAACATTTAAAAATTGTCTGTGAAGAATGTCATATTAATTCTGATGAAGATTTCCTTACATCTATAAATTGCTTTGGGTAAGAAAGCCATTTTTATACCAATTGCATTTTTCAGTGAATACTGAGTGATCTGTCTGTTATCTTGTGTCACTTAAGCTCTGTTTTAAATTCTAAAGTCTGATTCACATGCATCTGATTTTGATTTTGAGCATCAAATTTACCAGTTCAAACATGGGCAAGTCTCAAAATGAGATTATTTTGATAACTCATCTGTAAAAATAGGACTGATGAATGTAAATTTAATTTCACATTATATGAAATATAATTTCACAAAGTCATCATATGCATGAATGTAATTCTTACTCAATTTGTTTCCATTTCATATTTTGTACACTAATGGAGTTCCATTTAGAGACCAATATGTCTTACCTTTTTTAATCTCTAAGGTGTCTATTTTCTGACAGTCTTGGTCATTGTAGATAATTAATGCTTCATAGTTTGTGTGTTTTTATGACTTGGCTATTCCAATACCTGACAATTTAGAAGCTCCACACTTAGGGGTGAAAACAAATGAAGAATGTGTGTGTGTGTGTGTCTGTGTGTCTGTGTGTATCTTTGTGTGTGAAGAAGACAAGGTATTTGCTATAAATCTAACTAAGAAGACTTTTAGACCAGAAGTCATCAACTATACAAAATACTGCTCAAGAGTTTAGCAAATAGAGGCAGAAATTATGACTACTGACAACTTTTGTTCATTTTAATATGATTTGTAGAAATGGTTTAAACAAGACAGCCTAAACACTAGAGATATAATATTTGGGGGGAGCCATTTTTATGGATACATTTTGACATTTTCCTTCATTTTCGTGTGTAATTTTTCAATTACATATTACCTTAATAATTAGTTTATTTAGTCGGTTAAAACAAGACCAATTGTTTCCTCAGGTTTGGAAACCAGAAGTCTGAAATTAGCAGCCAGGTGTAGAAATCAAGGTTTTATCCATGGTTGGTTACTTCTAGAAAGATTTTGTTATAATCCTTATTTTTTGCTTCTCTCAATTTCTAGAACAGCTTTGGCTGTGACAATGATTTGTCTTCCTACTTCCTACTTCTCAGGCCTATCCGGTGCTCAGCAAGGCTGCTTGTGATTAAATTTGGACTAGTTAGATATTTCAGCTAAGTTCTCCCTTAACATAAAGCACATTTTAAAATTGGTCCTTTTCATGTAGCATTCATAGGATATGGGAAAGAAAATATAAATGTCTTTGGAACATATTATTAATACAACTACACTTGTCAATGTTTCAAAAGGTGAAACATTGAATGCAGTAAGAAAAATTACTCATCAGGAAGTCTTTTTTTCCTTTGATATATAAGATTTTTGAAATATTTGTTCTTTTATTTACTTTTCCCAGTTCAACAAATAAAGAATTTCTATTGCCTTCATTTTTTTTCCATACCATGGGAACAGAAAAAGATCATCACCATAGGACTCCTTAAAGGAGATTCTGTTGTGACATTTTCACATTTATGATAATTTGCTCATGTGAAATCTTAGATATTTCAAGGTCCATATTTGAATAGAGAGAAGGCCCACAGTGCATGCCAGATGCTGAGATAACATCAACACATGTTTCCTTTGACTCTAACAGGAATACTCTGCAGGTGACAGCAGGTGTTAATGCTGTGAAAGTAAGGTTTCTTGGGATGTGTTGCAGGTTAACATTATAACTCCATAGGACAAGATAGAGCAGTTGTCCTTCAGAGTGTCTTTACAACGTGAAGGTACCCCAATTTATTAAGATACATTTGAAGGTCAATAATAGGTATGGTATGGTTTGATGAATTGTATTAATGTGTTCACCTATTAAAGTCAATGGCTCTTAAATGACACCATAAGGAATAACTCGTTCCATTAAAACAAGATATCACTTTTCTTCAGAATTTGGTGAAGGAGAAAGAAAATTAAGCCCAGGTTCAGATATGACACATTGTGCTGTCCTGTGACATGTATTTAATGCACAATACTGCCTTAACACTTTACATCCTGTTTCAACAAATTGAACTCTTGTAAACTCAAGAGATGTGGAATATTGTCAAACATGTGCTGCATATGGTGAAGCTATGACTCAGAATGTAAAGTCATTTGTCTACCATCACACAAACAGTAAAAAGGTAAAATAGACTAGACATTTCTAAATTCAGAGCCTGGGCTTTAAAAACTAAAAGATTGGATCTTCTTGTTTTTTGGTAAACATTT
This sequence comes from Rhynchomys soricoides, assembly GCA_019843965.1. Taxonomy (NCBI): domain Eukaryota; kingdom Metazoa; phylum Chordata; class Mammalia; order Rodentia; family Muridae; genus Rhynchomys; species Rhynchomys soricoides. The sequence goes on along the minus strand of JADRCH010007488.1, from coordinate 1,909,615 downwards.
TTATCTTAAACATTGTATTCCAAGATGATTTTCAGTGAGTAAAAATAGTGATCCAATGTAGAGCTATTTCAGGATAATACAGAAAAAAATCATGTCTCATTCAGAATCTAAGCAATCAAATGGTATCACAGGAAAAAAAAACTGTTGGTTAATAATTAAAATAAGTTTATTTATCATTTTAATTCAAGTATTCACTGCCTCATTGAGCGCTCTCTCTCTCTCTCTCTCTCTCTCTCTCTCTCTCTCTCTCTCTCTCTCTCTCTCTCTCTCTCCCCCTCTCTCTCTTTTTTAATCCACACTGCTTTCTTTCATTTTTTGGGTTTTTTGTTTGTTTGTTTGTTTTTTAAATTTTTTTTCATATTTTATTTACATTTCAAATGTTTCCCCCTTTCTAGATCTCCCCTTTGGAACTTCCCCATTCCCTCTGCCCTCCCCCTGCCACTATGAGGATATTCTCCAACCCACCCACCCACCCACCCACCCACCCACTGTCATCTTCCCTCCTTGTCATTCTCCTATACCGGGGGATCTAACACCCTCAGGCCCAAGGGCCTCTCCTCCCCCTGATGGATAACAAGACCCTCCTCTGCCAAATTTGTGGCCAGCACCATGGGTCCCTCCATGTGTATTCTTTGGTTGGTGGATCAGTCTCCAGGAGTATCGAGGGTCAGGCCAGTTGCCACTGTTGCTACCTCCCTGGGACTGCACACTCCCTCAGCTCCTTCAGTCCTTTCTCCAAGTCCTCCATCTGGAGGACTCACACTCACACTCAGCCCTACTGTTGCTGAGAAGTGACTCTTGGGTATTTCAAACTTTTGGGCTAGTAACTACTTAACAGTGAATACATACCATGTTTAAGTATTCACTGCCTCATTGAACTCTCTTAACTATCTGGAATGGAAGCAGGAACACCATTTTAAAAATTAGTAACTAAAGTTCAGATGAATTAAGGTGTTTCTTCAAGGGCACACAATCATTATAGCTGGCATCTCTATAAATAGAGTACCAATGGTGAGGAATCTCACTGTGTGAATGCATGTTCCATTCCATCAGTTCTGTTAGTTTTATTCTCTTTGAAAGGATAATGGAAGCTTCATGCAGATCTCTCTCTCTCTCTCTACATATATATATATGTATATATGTAGAGAGAGAGAGAGAGAGTGAAAGAGAGAGGGGGGTCCAGATATATGGATATATATATATATACATATACATATATATATTGATATATGTATATCACTCTATCTATACCTATCTACCTATATCTATTATTCTCTGTCTCTATCATATCCACCTCTCTTTCTTTCCTATCTCTCTCAACCTTAATATGTATACATGTACATCATTTTCTATAAAATTATCACCTATCTATCTAGGTCTCTAAATATATATATATATATATATATATACACATATATATACATATATACACACATATATATATAGACATATAGACATATAGACATAGAGATATAAAGGTATATAGATATATAGGTATATAGGGTTATAGATATAGGCTTAGGTTTTTTAAAACTTCCTTTAATAGGAATCTCAAATTCTTCAACCACCCTTCTAGTCCACTGTCCAAAATTAGGGGAGAAAAGATAGGTATTAGTACAATCAGAATGTATACCTGTTTAGAAGTAATACAAGCATTCCAGTTCAGTAATGTCAGGATATCAACAGTCCAGTTCAAAGAGTTTCACCAAACATAAATTGGCAGCAGCAGCACTATCCAGCAGAAACAGCCAGGCCTCTGCCATATCAGCACAAGTCAACAGAAGTGACCAGAACCAGTCAGGATGCTATCAGGTCTCTGCCATGCTTCTCTCAATGAAGTGAAGATCAGGGAAAAGCCGATACCAACAAAGGATTCTTGCATGGCTAGTTATGCAATCATGCTGTCACTGCACTGTTGAGTCCTACTTATCTCTCCAAACATCACTTCATAAAAGTACATAAATATATAAGTATAGATAAATATAGATATGGATGATAGATAGGTATATTAAATAGATAGATTGATAGATAGATGTATAGCTATATAGATATAAAGATATATATATATTTATATATATGTGTATAGATGTATAGATATACAAATGTTTAGATACACAGATGTATATATATATATATATATATGTAAGATGATAACTATATGACTACACATTTTCATTCTTCTTGACTTATTCTCTGCTATTTGGAAATGTGATATCAAAAAAAAAAAACCATATGAATACATAGTAAAATGATATGATGTGTCCAGATACTCAATTAACCTTGTTTCATAAGGCGGAAAATATTATCAACAAAGTTTTATTCTGCATTCTTATCATATATAGATGAGAAATGTAACATACACTAAAATTTTGGAAATTTATGTTAATAAGGGTAATACACAGTAGCTCATGTATGTATTAACATAACAAACATTCTCTACCCCAAAGTAGAAGCCCAGGGAAGTCTCTGTGGGATAGCTCATCTTCACAATGTGTTGATTTGTACCTTTTTATGTTAGAGTACTTTATTTATACTTACAAAGATTTTAGTCACCTGTATTTGGTACAGTGCCATTCTCTGTAAGATAATCTATGTCTTCAAATATTTGTAATGAGAATTCTCAAATACATCAACCAAAAGAGGTTTCACAGAGCATGGGTATCAAAAGAGATAGTCGTATAGGGGTTTGGTTAGACTTAACATTTCCGAGAAAAATGGATGTTTCTTGAATATGCACAGGAAGAATATTATTTTTGAACAATGCATCAAAAAGAATGTATAATTTACTCATTTGAAGATTGACATTTAGAGGGTGAAGACTTTTACTTACAGTTGGACACAATAGTAGTCTGATTGCTACACAATTTTGATAATTTCAATATAACATGATTTTGTAATGCTTATCAGTAAGGCTCATATTTCTTTGGCATTAAATTATAGAAGAGTGGCGGAAGAATTAAAATAATCAAGGTTGTTTTGGAAAAAAATTCCTATACTCTTTATATTAAAAAATATTTTCATGGTTCATTGAAATTAAAGTTAGCATGCCAGCATATGCATTGTGAACAATTAGATGTAAACATAACAAAACCCCTTTTGCTCTGATCTTGTTGTTTCCTCCTGTTCTTCCTAAACTTCCATGCTGTAGTCTTCAGGAACCCTTACACTTGTTTTTTATTATTATTTAGATTTTCCTATATATCCTTACCTAAATACATATTGCTGAAGAGTTCCTGCTGTATATCTGCTAACACGGCTATCCTGACAACTAGTCATACAAATTCAACTGCCTATTTTACAATCTCCATTTGAATACTGGTATAAATTGTTTTATGAAAATAACAGTGGTATTTCTGATCTCACCCTTATTTGTTTTAGAAGTAATGCCCATGTCTTCTATATTTGAAATAAGGTCAAATCTTTTTATTGCTTTTGCAGGAGAATGTTGGATAATTAACCCCATAACTTCTTAGACTTGGTGATAAAAGGGAATGCATGATTACATTTTCTTTCTTGCTCTTTTGCTATGCTTGGCAGTTGAACCAAGGCACAATATTGTGAAGAAATCTAGGCAAATAAAGAAGTCGTCTGTCAGTGCCTTAGCTAATAGCCCAGGCAAGGTTCCTACTGAAAGTTAGTAACTATCAGACATATAAGCAAAATATTGAAACTTTCTTTCTTTTTTTAAAAAATTTATTTATTTATTTATTTATTTTCATATTTTATTTACATTTCAAATGTTTCCCCCTTTCCAGATCTCCCCTTTGGAACCTCCCCATTCCCTCTGCCGTCCGTCCCCCTGCCTCTATGGGGATATACTCCAACCCACCTCCCCACCCTACCCCCTACCCACTCCCATCTTCCCTCCTTCACATTCTCCTATACTGGGGGATATAACACCCTTAGGCCCAAGGGCCTCTCCTCCCCCTGACAGGTAACAAGACCCTCCTCTGTAGTCTTTGTGGCCAGCACTATGGGTCCCTCCATGTGTATTCTTTAGTTGGTGGATCAGTCTCCAGAAGTATGGGGGGTCAGGCCAGTTGCCAGTGTTGCTACCTCCTTGGAGCTGCACACTCCCTCAGCTCCTTCAGTCCTTTCTCCAAGCCCTCCATCTGGGACCTCGTACTCAGTACTACTGTTCCTGCAAAGTGACTCTTGGGTATTTCAAACTTTTAGGCTAATAACCACTTAACAGTGAGTACATACTATGTTCATTCTTTTGTGACTGTGTTACCTAGCTCAGAATGATGTTTTCAAGATCCATCCATTTGTCTACGAATCTCATGAAGTCATTTTTTTTAATAGCTGAGTAGTATTCCATTGTGTAAATGTACCACATTTTCTGTATCCATTCCTCTGTGGAGGGACATCTGGGTTATTTCCACCTTCTGGCTATTAAAAACATGGCTGCTATGAACATAGTGGAACATGTGTTTTTATTACATGTTGGAGCATCTTCTGGGTATATGCCCAGGAGTGGAATAGCTGGGTCCTCAGGTGGTATTATGTTCATTTTTCTGAGGGTCCGCCAAATTGATTTCCAGAGAGGTTGTATCAACTTGCATTCCCACCAGCAATGGAGGAGTGTTCCTCTTTCTCCACATCCTCGCCAGCATCTGCTGTCTCCTGAGTTTTCGATCTTAGCCATTTTGACTGGTGTGTGGTAGAATCTCAGGGTTGTTTTGATTTGCATTTCCTTGATGACTAAGGATGTTGAACATTTCTTTAGGAGCTTCTCGACCATTCGAGTTTCCTCAGTTGAGAATTCTCTGTTTGGCTCACTTTCCCATTTTATGATAGGGTTATTTGTATCTCTGGAGTCTAGCTTCTTGAGTTCTTAGTATACATTGGTTATTAGCTCTCTATCAGATGTAAGATTGGTAAAGATCTTTTCCCAATCTGTAGGTTGCCGTTTTGCCCTAATTACAGTGTCCTTTGCCTTACAGAAGCTATGTAATTTTATGAGGTCCCATCTGTCAATTCTTGACCTTAGAGCACAAGCCATTGGTGTTCTGTTCAAGAACATTTCCCCTGTGCCCAAGTGTTCGAGACTCTTCCCTACTTACTCTTCTATTAGATTCAGTGTATCTGGTTTTATGTGAAGGTCCATGACCCACTTGGACTTGAGCTTTTTGCAAGGAGATAGAAATGGATCAATTGCCAATCTTCTACATGTAGACCACCAGTTGATCCAGCACCATTTGTTGAAGATGCTGTCTTTTTATCTACTGTATGTTTTTAGCTCCTTTGTCGAAGATCAAGTGTCCATATGTGTGTGGATTCATTTCTGTGTCTTTGATTCTATTCCATTGAACAACCTGCCTGTCACTGTACCAATACCATGCAGTTTTTATGACTACTGCTCTGTAGTACAGTTTGAGGTCAGGGAGGCTGATTCCCCCAGAAGACCTTTTATTGTTGAGGATAGTTTTTGCTATCCTGGGTTTTTTGTTATTCCATATGAATTTGAGAATTGCTCTTTCTAGGTCTACAAAGAATTGAGTTGGGATTTTGATGGGGATAGCATTGAATCTGTATATTGCTTTCGGCAGGATGGCCATTTTACCTATGTTAATCCTGCCAATCCATGAGCATGGGAGATCTTTCCATCTTTTGAGGTCTTCTTCGATTTCTCTCTTCAGAGACTTGAAGTTCTCGTCATACAGATCTTTCACTTGTTTGGTTAGAGTCACACCAAAATATTTTATATTTTTTCTGACTACTGTAAAGGGTGCCATTTCCCTAATTTCTTTCTCAGCCTGTTTATCCTTCAAGTATAGGAAGGCTACTGATTTGCTTGAGTTAATTTTGTATCCAGCCACTTTGCTGAAGTTGTTTATCAGCTCTAGCAGATCTCTGGTGGAGTTTTTCAGGTCACTTAAGTATACCATCATATCATCTGCAAATAGTGATATTTTGATTTCCTCCTTTCCAATATGTATCCCATTGATTTTCTTTTGTTGCCTGATTGCTCTAGCTAGAACTTCAAGTACTATGTTGAATAGATAATGAGAGAGAGGGCAGCCTTGTCAAGTCCCTGATTTTAGTGGGGTTGCTTCAAGTTTTTCTCCATTTAGTTTGATGTTGGCCACTGGTTTGCTGTATATTGCTTTTACTAAATTTAGGTATGCTCCTTGAATTCCTGATCTTTCCAAGACTTTTATCATGAAGGGATGTTGAATTTTGTCAAATGCTTTTTCAGCATCTAACGAGATGACCATGTGGTTTTTTTCTTTGAGTTTGTTTATGAAGTGGATTACAATAATGGATTTCTGGATATTGAACCATCACTGCATCCCTGAGATGAAGCGTACTTGATCATGGTGAATGATTGTCTTGATGTGTTCTTGGATTTGGTTTGCAAGTATTTTATTGAGTATTTTTGCATCGATGTTCATAAGGGAAATTGGTCTGAATTTTTCTTTTATTGTTGGGTCTTTGTGGGGCTTTGGTATCAGTGTAACTGTGGCCTCATAGAATGAATTGGGTAGTGTTCCTTCTGTTTCTATTTTATGGAATAGCTTGAAGAGTATTGGTATTAGGTCTTCTTTGAAGGTCTGATAGAATTCTGCACTGAACCCATCTGGTCCTGGGCTTTTTTTGGTTGGGAGACTTTTAATGACTGCTTCTATTTCTTTAGGAGTTATGGGACTGTTTACATGGTTTATCTGATCCTGATTTAACTTTGGTAATTGGTATCCGTCGAGAAACTTGTCCATTTCCTCCAGATTTTCCAATTTTGTTGCATATAGGCTTTTGTAGTAGGATCTGATGATTTTTTAAATTTCCTCAGAGTCTGATGTTATGTCTCCATTTTTGTTTCTAATTTTGTTAATTTGGATACTGTCTCTGTGCCCTCTGGTTATTCTGCTAAGGGTTTATCTACCTTGTTGATTTTCTCAAAGAACCAGCTCTTGGTTTGGGTGATTCTTTGTATAGATCTTTTAGTTTCCACTCGGTTTTTTTTCAGCCCTTAATTTGATTATTTCTTGCCTTCTACTCCTCTTGGGTGTATTATCTTCTTTTTGTTCTAGAACTTTCAGATGTGCTGTTAAGCTGTTAGTGTATGCTCTCTCCAGTTTCTTTTTGGAAGCATTCAGAGCTATGAGTTTTCCTCTTAACACTGCTTTCATTGTGTCCCATAGGTTTGGGGAAGTTGTACTTTCATTTTCATTGAATTCTAGGAAGTCTTTAATTTCCTTCTTTATTGCTTCCTTGACCAAGTTATCATTAAGCAGTGCATTGTTCATCTTCCATGTGTATGTGGGCTTTCTGTTGTTGTTGTTGCCATTAAAGACCAACCTTAATCCATAGTGATCTGATAGGAGGCATGGGATTATTTCAATCTTCTTATATCTGTTGAGGTTTGTTTTGTGACCAATTATATGATCCATTTTGGAGACGTACCATGAGGTGCTGAGAAGAAGGTATATTCTTTTGATGCAGGATGAAATGTTCTATAGATATCTGTTAAACCCATTTGGTTCATAGCATCTGTTAGTTTCACTGTGTCTCTGTTTAGTTTATGTTTCCAAGATCTGTCCATTGTTGATAGTGGGGTGTTGAAGACTGCCACTATTATTGTGTGAGGTGCAATGTGTGCTTTGAGCTTTAGTAGAGTTTTTTTATGAAAGTGGGAGCTCTTGCATTCGGGGCATAGATGTTCAGAATTGAGAGTTCTTCTTGGTAGATTTTTCCTTTGATGAGTAAGAAGTGTCCATCCTCATCCTTTTTGATGAATTTTGGTTGAAAGTCAATTTTATCCAATATTAGAATGGCTACTCCAGCCTGTTTCTTGGGGCCATTTGCTTGGAAAATTGTTTTCCAGCCCTTTACTTTGAAATAGTGTTTGTCTTTAATAAGGAGGTGCGTTTCCTGGATGCAGCAAAATGCTGGGTCTTGTTTATGGATCCAGTCTGTCAGTCTATGTCTTTTTATTGGGGAGTTGAGACCATTGATATTAAGAGATATTAAAGAATAGTGATTGTTATTTCTTGTTATTTTTGATATTGTTTATATTGTTTGTGTGGCTATCTTCTTTTGAGTTTGTTGAAAGATTACTTTCTTTCTTTTTCTTGAGTGTAGTTTCCCTCTTTGTGTTGGCATTTCCCATGTATTATTCTTTGTAGGGCTGGGTTTGTGGAATCATACTGTGCAAATTTGGATTTGTCGTAGAATATTTTGGTTTCACCCTCTATGATTATTGAGATTTTTGCTGGGTATAGCAGCCTGGGCTGGCATTTGTGTTCTTTTAGAGTCTGTATGAGCTCTGCCCAGGATCTTCTAGCTTTCATAGTCTCTGGTGAGAAGTCTGGTGTAATTCTGATATGTCTGCCTTTATATGTTACTTGCCCCTTTTCCCTTACTGTTTTTAATATTCTTTCCTTGTTTTGTGTATTTGGTGTTTTGACTATAATGTGATGGGAGGAATTTCTTTTCTGGTCCAGTCTATTTGGAGTTCTGTAGGCTTCTTGTATATGTATGTTCATCTCTTTCTTTAGGTTAGGGAAGTTTTCTTCTATAATTTTGTTGAAGATATTTACTGGTCCTTTAATTTGGGAGTCTTCACTCTCTTCTATACCTATTATCCTCAGGTTCTGTGTTCTCATTGCATCCCGGATATCTTGGATGTTTTGGTTTAGGAGGTTTTTGCATTTTGTGTTTTCTTTGACTGTTGTGTCCATGTTTTCTATGGTATCTTCCTCACCTGAGATTCTCTCTTCCCTCTCTTGTATTCTGTTGGTGATGCTTGCATCTATGACTCCTGATTTCTTTCCTATGATCTCTAATTCCAGGTTTGTGTCCCTTTGTGATTTCTTTATTCTTTCTATTTCTGTTTTTAATTCCTGAATGGTTTTGTTCATTTGATTGATTGTGTTTTCCTGTAATTCTTCAAGGGATTTTTGTGTGTCCTCTTTAAGGGCTTCCAGTTGTTTACCTGTGTTCTCTTGCATTTCTTTAAGGGAGTTATTTATTTCCTTCTTAAAATCTTCTATCATCCTCTTGATAAGTGATTTTTAGTCTGAGTTTTCCTTTTCTGGTGTGTTGGGGTATCCAGAGCTGGCTGTGGTGGGAGAGGTGGATTCAGCTGAAGCCAAGTAGGCTTGGTTTCTGTTCCATGTGTTCTTGCCCTTGCCTTTCGCCATCTGGTTATCTCTGGGTTTAGCTGGTCTTTCTCTCTCTGACTGTAGCTTGTCTTTCCTTCAAGCTCAGACATCAATATTCCTGGGAGACTAGTTCTCTCTTCCAGCTGTTCTTCAGACCCTGTGTCTGGAGTCCTCCTGTTGCTGGCTCCTCAGCACAAGTGGGCTGGTAGCTTTCTCCCTGAGCTACTTGTATATGGAGAGGCCTGTTGGCCCAGGTGGGGTTTCTGGCCACAGGTTGAAGCAGGCAGGCTCTTACCTCCTGGCTTTTCCTCAGTCCCTGTGTCTGGAACCTGCCTTCTGCTCAAAACTTTATTTCAATTTCAATCGATATCTACTGGTAATTATCAGGTCCATAGATAGTATAAATATTATTATCTTTTAAAAAGAGATTAATTTTTGTTTTTCTCTGGATTATCTAAAATAAACATGTATTTCCCTTATTTTTCCACATTTACTTTTCTCTTCTCCATTAGATTATAGGCTCTACCTAGGAAATATTTTTATACTGTTTGCTACCATCTCCCTAGTACTCTACATCTTAGGTTACTTTGTCTCCATTTAATGCTTTCTTCTAAGCTGCTTCTATAAATGATATTTACCATTTGTCGCTGCCTATGGGTTTTCTTATCATCCAAGTGCAAATTCCTCCTTCCACTAGACTTTTTAATCAAGTCTTCTCTGACCATCAATTTCTTTGCCCTCTAAATGAAGACACTGAGCTCTTCAGGACTTAGGTAATTAAAATAACACCAGTACCAAATATAACTCCCTAGCGCTGCTCACCCTGCTGAGCCTTATTTTAATTACTTTATCTTAAATTCCCAGCGCAATGCAGAGACATTTAGAAAGTGGTTTTGTCTAAGAAAGTTTTTAGATCTCTTTTAGTGGTACAGTAAATAGTAAATAACATGATTATTTGATATAAATGATTGTGAACTATAATTTTTGATATAGAAAGAAATGATGATATGCAATTGCTATTTTATAGATGCTAATATGGTTATTGTAAATGTTGAAACATCTAACATTCAACTATAATTGAAAATGTCATAAGCCAGATAAATAAAAATATATGTATTTAATAAAACTAGTGGAATATGTACTTGGTTTGTTATATATTTTAACAAGAGAAGAATGGATGATTTTGAAAATAAAAGGAATTTTCTTTCCCTTTTTTATGAAACAGTTCTTTTGATGTGCCCTGAGACACATCTATGTTTCATCTACTAAACCTAAACTGATGAGAACTGTGTTTGAAAACATAACCAAATTCATGATTTTTGAAAACGGAAGGTGGCCTGAGGGATATTAGAGAGTGCTAATTGATACACTTTCTTCACTTATAATGAAATAAAAAATCTTCTTGATATAAAGCATCAATCACAGAACCTGCGGGCTGGAAGAGTTCCCTTGAGACAATGGACCCCATCAGCCTACTTCTCAAGAGAACTTTCATGCAAGTTGTGCCTGAACAAAGAATAGTCAGATTATCTGATCCATTAAAGAGCCATGTTTCTGATGTATGAATGATGAGGTTTTAGAAATGATACATTTAAGGCTCCAGTGTGTGTAGTTTTTAGATGATATTGACTTGTCTTTAGAATTCTTACTGTTTTATAAATTATCAAGTTTATGAAGTTACATTTGAGAGTATGCACCCAGAAACTATTTTTCTTAGAAGGAAATCACCTTTTTTCCACTTAATAGTTTGATTTTGGTAAATTTTACATTATTATACCTCAATTTACCTACCTTTAAATGAACATATGCTATATTTTGGCTCTTTTTGTTGTTGTTGTTGTTGTTGTTGTTTGAGACAGGATTTCTCTGTGTAGCCCTGGCTGTCCTGAAACTCACTCTGTAGACCAGGCTGACCTTGAACTCAGAAATCTGCCTGGCTCTGCCTCCAAAGTGCTGGAATTAAAGGTGTGAGCCACCACCGCCCGGCTTATATTTTGGCTATTAAATCTCCTCAGAAGCATATGTCAATAGTATGGTGTCATGGGAAGGTAGGGAAAACTCTTAATTGGTAACATTTATTTTAGGCACCTTATAAATATTATTCATTTATATGATGAAATATCATCCTATCTATGCCCATTTCCTTTCTCCAATTCTCTTCTAATGCCTACCCTATCTCTCCCTCAATATAATGTTTTGTTCCATTTAAAAAAAACCAACCTACTTAGTCCATCTAGCATTTCTTCCTTGTTCAAAGGTGTAGAGGATCCACTAGATCAGGAGGAACCACTGGAAGCCAAACTCTCAAAATTAAAAACCCACAGTTCTTCTCCATGCAGCAACCAACTCCCTATAGCTCCTTAGTAAGATCTGTCATTCCTATTCTAACACAAAAAGGTCGACTGCTTTGATCTTGGACACATCTTTTTTTTTTTTTTTTCATACTTTTTTTACATTTCAAATGTATCTCCCTTTCCAGATCTCCCCTTTGGAACCTCCCCATTTCCTCCCCCCTTCCCCTGCCACTATGGGGGTATTCCCCCACCCACCCACCCATCCACTCTTGTCTTCTCTCCTTGGCATTCTCCTATACTGGGGGATCTAACACCCTCAGTCTCAAGGGCCTCTCCTCCCCCTGATGGCTAACAAGACCCTCCTCTGCCGAATATGTGTAGGCAATCATAAGTACTGTTTGCTCACAATTGTCTTAGTTAAGGTTTGATGCAGAGGAAATGGAGAGATGCTGTTTAATGGCTTGCTTTCCATGGCTTGCTCAGCCTGCATTCTCATAAAACTCAGAACCAACAGCCCTGAGATAGTACTACCCACAATGGGCTGAACCCTCCCCCATTGACCACTAATTGAGAAAACAAATGTCTTAGAGGTGGATTTCATGGAATTATTTCCTCAATTGAGGCTCTTTTATCTCTGATGATTCTAGCTTGTGTTGAGACACAAAACCAGCTAATAGACAACGTCATGTACACAAGAAATCTTTTCACATTCCTCTCCTCACTCTTCACCCACAGCACTTACATTCATTCTTCCTCCTCTTGTGTTGTATTTCCTGAGCTTTGGTTCTAAGTGTATGTGTGAGGGCTGTAGGATAGGATGAGTGGTAATACAGGTATCCTGCTTATGGATGAGCATTCACAGTTTATTTTTCTTAGCATTTGAACCATTTGTAAGCATCTGCTTTGATTACTACATGTTGCAAAGGGAAGTCTCATTTTTTTCAAAGATTGAAAACAGATACAAAATAAATATGTAGAAAACAAAGATCCAATATTATAATTTATATGGTTTGATCTGTCTGCCATTGATATGTAATTTTACTACTCATGTACTTGGAACTTAGTGCACATGATTATTTACAGCATGTAGTCATAAGTGGAATGATGGGATCAGATGTTGTGCTTTTTCCTTTTTTTGTAGTTTATCAATATCATATCCAAAGTTGTAACCATGTAAATCCTATCAGCAATGTTTGTATTTGCTTTGCATCAAATACTGAATATATTTTTTGTATCATTTATTACAATTGTAGAGCATGTTATATTTCTTAATTTTTATTTTTACTGGCAAATTATATTGATCATTTTTTTAAAAATAAAGTAGTTTTGCATATACACATATAATAGTATCATGAATTAAATACTTGCCCATACTAACAAAAACATATAGTAGTCATATTCCATAGCTATCAGAATTAGAGTGGGTTATAGATTTATTCATTTTCAAAAAGGAAGTATTTCCCAAGGCTAGAAACAGGAGACAGTGTCTGAGTTAATAGGAAATATAAACCTAAGCAAACACAGTTTGATTACAGGTATGGCATGTCAACATGCTCATAACTTTAAGTTCTAGTAAAACCACCAGTCTACAGCCATCATTTATGCTTTCCCAAAAGTCTTCTGATTTATCTGAAAGTGTTATAATTTATTGCAAAATTAGTATTGGGCTTTATTTATCACATGTAATCCAAGTTTGAAATGTTCCCTCATGGACTCATTAAATTCATCTGCAACTGCTCACTGAATCTTTTTGTTAAAATATGTACAACGTTTCAAAGTAAAGTAGAACTAGCAGAAACAAAAAAGTATAGTGAAGTCCAGTTTACTGTAATTCAGTGAAATTTAAGAAACCTTTACTTCTTTCAGAAAAGTATTGTGATTTTGTAAATATGGTATAATGTAGACATGTCAAAGCAGCAAAATTCTTCCAGATCAAGATAATATTTGGGCAGTTTTGTCGGTAAAATTTCTGATAAGCAGTGATTCAAAGATTGCCAAAATGCAATGCATATTTTAGGGTGTACCTTGTTGAAGCATCAAAGTAACAAAGATAAGGGTAAAAATGTCTTATGTTTTTCATCTCAGGAGAGGCTTTTTTCTATGGAATGACAGGAGCATTTGGCAAACCAGACCAACAATTCCATAAAGATGCAGACAGTAAATATATTTGGCTTTGTTTGTAATTAGATTCCTCTCACAACTACGAACACTGTCAATATAACACAAAACCCTGCTGAAAATAATGAACATGGCTATAATTCAGTAAAATAATATTTATCCAAACAGATGGCAGGCGAGGTACGGCCCATGGGCCTTTATATGCTAAGTGCTGCTATAAAATATAACAGGGAAATACATTCAAAATCAGAACGCCTAGGTTTAAGAGCAGACAGAATACAATTAAAACAATTAATGTTAAAAAAATAATGATTTGGGTTAAGTATCATGAATAGGAGTGAAACATCTTGATAAATCTACACAATTCTCCTTCTTGAATATAAATTTAAAGACTCAAAGAAGCAAGGTGCTTAAAATTTTTATTATCATTTACAATTCACAAAGAAAAGAAAGCAAGCTCTAATATTCTGGGTCAAAGAGTGGCACTAATATGAGGACATAGTGTCCGTTACCAATTGTTCATAATAAAAAGCTGCAGAGATTGAGAGGGGACCAGTCAAAACAAAGGGAAGAAAAAGACCAAGGCTAATTAAATTATAAAGAAAAGTAAAAATTATGCAGAGTCTTATTATGCCATGGCAATGTATTCTATTAAATTTAGAAGAAGAATTCCAACACATGGATGGCTCATATTTTATAAAAGGCTCTATTTAGAGAGATAAACTACAATGCTTATAATTCCTTTTGTTGTTGGGGAAAAAAATCACATTTTAAAGCACTGAAGAAGACCTCAAAGGGATGCATTGTTCAGATTTGTATATGCAGTGAGGATTAATTAGTGTAACAGCTAACCATGTACCTAGTACTTACTGGGTGCCAGGAATTTTCAATGTGATATCTCCAATTCTTAGTCCTTTAAATCACAATTGTGCTACGTATTACCTTTGTGAACCAAGACAATAAAATTAATCTCTCCTGAGGCTTTGTTCCTGAAGAGTTTATCTGAAGCCACACATTCCAGAGAAATATGGTTGGAATGGTTAGGAGAAAGATATCATGAATTTTTATTTTAAAAAAAATACTTTTTATGTTTATGCATGTTTTACTGGCATACATGTATGTGCATTAAGCATAGGCTAGATCTCTCAGAACTCTCACTATAGAATGTTGAGAGCCATCAAGTAGGTGCTATAAAATGAACTTTGGTCCTTCCCAAAAGCAACAAGTACTCTTAACTACTGAGCCATGCCTCCTACCCTATAACTTACTCTTGCAAGGATAGTTAGCAGTGATTTAAAAGCTGTTCTTGCCACCTAAAATTACAATGTGTAGGGGCCCTGTGCTGAAGCTAGCAAACCTGTTGAGATGCTGAAGTCTGGGCAGCAGAGATGTATTTGTACTTTAATTTCATTTGATTTAGAGCTTCTTTCAAAGATGAGGTAGTTCTTCCCTACAGTTCCTGACTGTGAGCACTGGGAGAAAGCCCAGAAGAAAAATAATACTTTATCTTCTACATGATGAACCAGAAGATTAGAAAAAAAATCTAGTGGTGCTATAATCTCATTTTACCTTAATATCTTAAAACAAACACACACACACACACACAAAGTAAAACACCATTTGGGCTCAAGGGAGTAAAACCGTGAGTATAGCTGCGATTCAAATGCCTCTCTCTGATGGTTTCCACCAGAATTATCGTTTGTATTCAGCTACTCTTCAAGAATGAGAAGATTGAAAGCTTGTACAGTTTCATGTTTCATCTTGGCTGTCAATTAAACCACAAACCCAGTAAGACATGGGCTGGGAGATACACATACTTATGAGAAATTACTTTAACCCAGTTATTTGAAATAAAAAGGTGCACCACAAATATGGGCAGTTCTTCTCTGTGATGTTAGCAAGCCAGACAAAATAAGTCCAACAGGAAAGTTTTGTATTTTGTCCCGTTTATTTCAATTCTCCTTTGCAAGTTCATCTATCCCATAGCTGCTATTGCTGCTGTTGCCATTGCAAAACTATCTTGATAGTATAAGAAAGGAGTTTATTTGGGTTTTCAACAAAGACTGATTAACAGTTTCTCACCAGGAATCCTCCAAGCCCAAGTCCCAAGAAGAGAAATGCTAAAGAAAATAATTGTCTTATGGACTGAGCAGCTACTAAGTTCTAAGCCTCTCCAGTGTATTGTTCATTTATCCAAACTACTTAGACAACATTTTGTAAGTCAGTCTAATATATTTCATTCATATACATCACACACACACACACAAACACACACACACACACACACACACTTATATCCTCCTGTTCTGTTACTATAGAGAATCTTTACTAACATGATATTTAATACATAACTATTTGCCATGTACATATCTGCTCTAGCTTTAGACCCCTGCAGTTCTTATTTTATACCCTTGATTTAATTTTCTCTAAGACAATAATGGTCACCTATGCTCTATGTTCTTACGAATTTTGATTTGGAAAACAAATGACACTCATTAGGTCATTTATTATGTCTTCTGTTGTGTGAGAGACACTGCATTATGTATGAGGATAATAGTAAGCACAACACAAGTACAATTCTGTCCATCATGAATATTTAAGCAGTGGTAAGAACATGGACATAAGTCAAGCATACAAATGGTTTTAAAATCATACTCTAAAGACTATAATAAAGCAGAAATGTTGAGGATGGATATCAACAATATTCAAGAAATGGAATCAGCTATAAAATTATTTATGATTTCTTCACTATAAGCAGCTATTGTAATCAGAAATTCATGCCAAATAGAGATGTTTGCACCAAGTCTGTATAAAAATAGGTTTATCAAAAGGAGCCATCAGGCACAGATCGAGGAAGAGATCAAGGAGGCCATATACAATCCTGCTGCAACCTTTCCTATTAACAGAGTCAAAGAGAGAAGATT
Source organism: Rhynchomys soricoides (assembly GCA_019843965.1). Lineage (NCBI taxonomy): Eukaryota > Metazoa > Chordata > Mammalia > Rodentia > Muridae > Rhynchomys > Rhynchomys soricoides. The sequence continues at coordinate 1,893,172 of JADRCH010007488.1, read as the reverse complement.
ATTGTCTTTATTTGTCTAGCCAATAACCTCCAAACCTATGATCACATAGATGGCTCAAGGTAAACTCAGTGTCAGAAAGTGGAAACAACCAAACAAAAAACAACATAAAGTAACCAAACCAAACCAAACAAACAAACAAAAAAACAAAGCAGAAATGTGAGAAATGGATATTTAGGGATGGGCAATATTTTATTGGGTGACAGGAAGATACCCAAGGATGAAAGTATGTATTATAAACATGTACAAAATTACCAAAAAACAAATTTAAATATAAAAAAATAATATAACATTTAACTTTTTAATATACTATTACATCAACATTACAAACTGCAGTTGATTGTGTCTCAAAGAAATGACAAAATTGCTTGTGCTGGATGTAGTAAATGTGTAGATAATAACCAATATAAAAGATAAAATGTTGAAAGTATATCACATTTATAAACCAGTAATTGGTTCACTGTATATTACATTTTCACTATCAAGATGTTATTGAATAAAGTGTGTCACTAAGTGTAGGGTTTGAGGTTTCAAAAAGAGCAAGTTAGCCCCAATGACTTTGACTTCCTGATACCTGCAGATAGAGATGTAGCAATCTCAGCTCCTTCTCCAGGACCATGTCCACTTGCCTGGTACCAGGATGATAAAGGATTAAACCTCTGAAACTCTAACCCAGCACCAGTCAAATGATTTGCTTTATAAGAGGTGGTCATGGTGACTCTTTCACAGCAATAGAACACTGACTAAAACACAAACCAATGACAGAATTAAATCTAGAATCTATAAGCTTTACATCTTCTTTCACAGTTCCCGTGTCTTTTATCTACATTAAGTCTTTCATCATCTAGTATTACCCTTTCACAATCTCCTTTCTAAATTATATACTATATTCACACCTGTATTTGTGTATATATGTGTATACACACAAATTATATGCTGGAATACAAATATGAAGAATATTTGTTTTTTATTCTTTCTGAGATTAGATGACCTTACTTAATATTATGGATAGAGTAGAAGAGATAGAGAGAGAGAGAGACAGAATGAGGAAGAAGATGAAAGAGAAACATGGAGGAAAAAGCAGGGCTAAAGAGAACAGGAGGAGAGACAAAATGCATGGGTAAAGGATCATTTTGATTTACTATCCAGCTTTGCCAACCATTTTCTGTGTGAATTCAGGTACAATTAGCTGAAAAATATGAAACAACTAGAATAATGGATAGAAAACCATTCTCAGAACTATGATTACCAAACAACAAAAGCCCATTTTTAAGTGTGACCTGTTACTATTCTTATAGCTTAGAAAATATTCATTTATTCTTGTTTACTACTGCATATACTGATGCTTTGAAAAGTTCCTGCTACATAGAAGGCACTTAAAAGATGGATGAGATTTCTCAAGAAGTTTAATCAACAGTTATGTATGTATTTGTAACCATAGGAATATCTAAGCCTAGAGAAATTTGTCAATCACCCAGTACACTGGATGTCCCTGTGGAACAAGGTGAGATGAAAATACAACAGAAATCAGAAGATAAGCAGGTAAATGTGGTACTATAGGATACAGGTGTTTCTAACTAGAAATGAACTATCATACTCATAGATTAGTACATCCTTCAATAGTAGTGAACATTGAAAAAAATTTCAGCAGGTTGCACTGTAAGCATTCAATATGTACAGTACCTGTCCGCAGCTCCAAGATTTTGCCACTATCTATATTTCCACTTTATACATGTGCATTCCCTTTCCTTATAAATTACACTATATATCAAATTTCCTTTGCTAAATTTGAATTTGCATGAAAATATTATCCCTCTGTCTGTCATGCCACTCATATGTTTCATAATGACCCTGGTATCAGTCAAATCTTATAGTCAACCAAGCCTACTGGATATCAATAGAGCAAGCTGTCTCAAGAAGATAATTTTTCTAAATTAAAAATAAGTGGTACTGTTAGCTTTCTGTCTAAACTCCACCCCAAAGTTGCCTGGCAACAGCCAGGTAGACCTGGCCCACTATAAAAGGGGCTGCTTGCCCCCTCCTTTCTCTCTAGCCTCTCTTGCTCTTTCTCTCTTGACTTGTCTCTTGCCCCCTTGATCCACCTCACTCCCCATTCCCTTCCCCCCTCTCTCTACGTGGTCATGGTCAGCCTCTACTTCTCTACTCTCTACTCTTCTACTTCTCTACTCTCTCCCTCTCTCTGCCTTTCTCTTTCTCTACTACCCTCTTAGCTCCCCTCCCCATGCCCTGAATAAACTCTATTCTATACTATACCATGGTGTGGCTGGTCCCTCTGGGGAAAGGGATGCCTGCTGAGGCACACCCTTCTCCCCACCTCCCCCACACACCCATAGCACATATATTATATCTCTTTATGTTTTTATAAACAGATCATTGGTACCATAACTAAGATTAGAAACTCTGCAGGTTTAAATCCTACCTCAGCCACCATGAAAGATCCATGCTCACTAGCTCAGAAGAACTGGTAAGCCCCCATTCCCTCTGGTCAGAGTAACCATCCACATGTTCTTCAGCTCAGAGCTACTCCTGTGCTGCCCTGAGTAAATGACCAGCTGCATTGTCCCTGGGTAGAGTTCTTGAGTTCAGAGCTACCCGTGTTGTACTTGAGGATGGGAGACATTCAGTGTTTCACTGATGCTCCTTTTAGGACTTATTCCCTTGGGAGAGACATCCCTCTTTTATTTTGAGACAGTTTCTCACAGTTGAGAATTCCAGGCCAGGCATAGACAACAGCTCTCTTAGGAGCACTGCCTCTGAGCGTTAGTCTCCAGCCTCCAGGTGTCTCGCCCAGGGGTCAGTCTTCTGCTGCCTTTGTCCCTTATTTAATGGGATGTCTTGGTCTAAAACAATCTCTCTCCATCTCTGCTAAACTGGCACTTTCTTATTGAGGACACATAGTGTAGATTTCCCTCCCCCCTCTCATGCTTGCTTTGCTGCAACCACAGGTTCAGCTAGTTTGCCAGAGAAGCAGGTCTGGCCATGCCCCCTGCAGTGTATCCTACTTGCCACCATCCCCCTCTGCTCCTTAGCTCTTCTCTTGGTTCTCAGCCAGAACGATGGATCTGGCCCCACCCCATTACATCCTGCTGGAGCTCCCTTCCCTTAGACTTGCCTTCCTATGCGCCTGAAACCACCTGCTGCCCCCTCCAAAGCTCACAGCAGTGGGAAACACAGCTTTGGCCCTGCTCATCCACTATTTGCCCCTAAAACAGCCTTGTCTGAGAAGCCTCTCCTGTACATTAGAGCCCCTTCGGGCTCTGCCCCTTGCCAAGGACTCTGCTGCCTCCCCCACCTCTTCTCTGCTCGGGACTAACAGTCACACTCAGCTCCTTCAGCCTGCTTGTGCTCCACCAGTCCCTGATCGTGGTTCCACCTTCCAGCACATGCAAGAAATGCCCTCCCGCTCTCCCTCTCTTTCCATGCTACTGCTGCCAGCTTTCTTATTCTAGTCAGAGCCATACATCTCTTTGCTACTGTTATTAAATTTTATTCAGTTATAACCAATCTATATCACTCTCATTCCTGTCAGAAGTCTGTTAATTGTTAATTTTATGACAGACAGAATTCCCAGTCTTTAAAAGTTGGCCCAGGATGGTAGATGGTCTCAGAAGATGTGGACACAGCTACAGATACTGGTGAGATTGTGATATGACAATCATTGAAAATGCAGTCGACAAAAGTGGTTACCTTGGGACAAGGGGCTTGGCTAAACCAAGGTAAGTCACTTCAATTGTCATGTGTTTCCATTCTACAGAGAAAAAGCCCTGTGTCTTCTGCACTTGAATGGCAGACTGACTCTGCCCAAATTGCCATAAAGTTGCCACAGAGACCAGGGAACTGTTGACTAGTGGTCTCTGTCATTTTTAAAATAATTTAACTGCTAGATTATTGTTTACACCTTCTCAGACTTCTGACTATAATGACAGCTAAGCTTTCATAGATGTAATCTGTTATCTCCCTACCTAAACTCTGTTTCCATTAATTAAATGCTTCATATTTCCTCTTCTTGCTATGCCACTGTCCTAATATTATCTGAATTCTTATAAATTTGCCTGACTCTAAAAAAACATTCCACTATACGATCCAAAATTTTTAATCTTGTCCCTTCTGTTCCACAAAAGGCTCGTCTTAAGGACTGTTCATGTTGTTAGCTCATGTTGTTATCTCATTTATAAATTTATAAGCTACAGAAAATCTACTCAGATCTACCTCTCATGGACCCAGTGACTCCATCCAGATAAGTACATCTGCCCAAAGTTCCCACTTATTAACTATTCCAAAGGGTGGGATTCCTATAGCTTTAAAATGTACATCTTAAGGAAAAAATTCTTTCTCCCAAATGTACTTCATCAATTTCTCTATCTATAATAATGTGTTTCAAAATCTTGTCAAATCTAGGTGCTTACTACACTCAGGACAGCTCCAGAGAAGCAACCTCCTGATGCTCCAATCTCCTCTCAGACACAGACGCTTCTATTGGACCTGTTCCTTCTGACCTATCCTGATGGCTCCACAGACCCTGGACAGCAAAGAAACAGCCAACTCTCCTAAGACCTATCCCCCATTCTTCAAAGTTCCCCAGAGACACACAGCCCCCAATGCCAGCATGAAGCAGTCAGATATTACGATGACCCTATTCCTGATTTGCTTCTCTCTTTTTCTAATTTATCTTTTTTCATTAAACCAAAAAAGGGAAATGTTAGCATTCTTTGTAAACTTCACCCCACAGTTGCCTGGCAACAGCCAGGTATTCTCCTCCCCACAGTTGCCTGACAACAGCCAGGTGGGTCTGGCCCACTATAAAAGGGGCTGCTTGCCCCTCCTCTCTCTCTTGCTTTTGCTCTCTTGCCTTGCCTCTCGCCCCCTTGCTCCACCTCTCTCCCCATTCCATTCTCCTCTCTTTCCACGTGGTCATGGCTGGCCTCCACTTCTCTACTCTCTACTCTTCTACTTCTCTACTCTATCCCTCTCTTTGCCTTTCTCTGTCTCTACTACCCTCTTAGCTCCCATCCCCATGCCCTGAATAAACTCTATTCTATGTTATACTGTGGTGTGGCTGGTCCCTCAACGGGAAGGGATGCCTCAACATGGGTCTGCTAAGGCACATCCTCCCCCCACACCTCCCACACACATCCACAGAACATATATTATATCTCAATCTCTTTATAAACACATTAGGTACCATTGTTATTCATGCATGTGATTACTCACTTTCTACAGACTGATTCAAAGTCTGAAATTCAATGGACAAGAGCCATGTATATATACATTAACATTTTTGTCTCACTTTCTCAGACTACTGGGCTTTGGAAAAAAACATTTTCCAGCTTTAATAAGCATCAGAAGTATTCAATTTACAACTCTAGTACATGTTTTGATCTAGCAAGTGAACAACTTATTTGAACTTGAGAGATATTCCATCAAGAAGCACTTAATAGGGATGTTCACCAGTGACTTTTCAGTCTCAATGTAAGCAATAAATCCTCCCCCTTGTGACAAAATTTTACCCCAAGAATACCTTATTCTCTTGTGGCTTGTTTCTAACACTGTTTTTCACATATAACGTTAGACTGATGTGTCTACATGGCCAGAAATAATGTCTTATTTATCTTCATATTTTCTTCACTAAACCCAGTAATTGACTGGCAGTAGATTGTCATTAAATGTTAATTTAATTATTAGCTTTAAAACCCTTATTATGACTATGGACTCAATGCAAAGTTAAGACATCATGTAATTATTCAGTGTCAAAGTCTAGGAAAGAAAAAAAAGGCATGGTATTATTCACTACTACTTTATGAATAAAGAACATTTTCATTCAAGTGCTCTGTGTACTCATTAAAAAACAGAGGAAACAAAAATAATTATTTATAGGAATCTACTTTGAAAACATAGTAAAATATCCATGCAAAATTATAAGAAGGTATCTTATAACTAATCTTCACTGATACATGAATACTGCTTGAGCATCACAATAGAGTTGTAGGTGTTTTTAATACCTTAGAGGATTTCAAACAATTTCCAGTTGACTTACATGTTTAAAATCCATTAGAACAAATGTAAATGATAATTATCTGACTATATCTAAGTAAATTTGACCAATTTTAACTGAGATTATAAAAAAAATGCAACCCCATAATAATTGGTGTTAAGTCTAAAGGACAATAGTTGAAGGAGGAAGACCAATAGATCACTTGTTTAATTTTATTTTATTTTTATTTTATTTTATTTTAATTTTTATATACACAGCAATGATTGATCTGTTTTAACTATATTTTATTTATTATTTGTATGTGTCTGGGCACATGTGTGTCACAGAGTGTGAGGTTCATAAGTCAACTCTTGAAAAGCAATTCTTTAATGATGTAAGTCCCAAGAATCAAGCTGAATTCATAAGGCTGATTAGCAAGATCTTTTACTCACTATTTAATGGCCATGTTGTAAAATATGCCTTGGTAAGTGAACTATATGAATGTAAAAGTTCTCTATTTTGGTTAGTTCTCTGAAATATTACACATTTTGATTACAGATCATATTCACCATCCTTTTCTAACTTCTTTCTCATAGATCTACCTCCACTCCTTACACACATACAACTTCATGTCATCTTTTTTCATTAAATATATAAAGTACAGTTTTTGCTGTACATATTACCTTGAATATTTTGCCTTTTGTTTGAGTTTGTTCAACCTACCAGAGATTACACTATTAAACAAAATGTCCTGTCTTTTTTCTTGCAACTAATGATATTCAATATATTGTTGTCTAGGGATGAGACTTCATGATTATTTGCTCTCTATATATTGGGATTTCTTCTGGCATGACATCACACAGATCATATATATTTTGTAACAACTGCTATGAGTTTCTATTTGAAAATATCCTGCTGTGATCAAAAACACTCTACTCTTCAAGTCGTTCATTGCCTCTGGTTTTTACAATCTTTGGGACACATCTTCAGTAATGGTTCCTGAGTGTTTGGATGGTAGGTATAATATTCTACTTAGAAATGAGAGTTCTACAGTTTCTGAATCTCTTCAGATTGAACACTTGTGTCTCTTTAATTGTCATCTACTGCAGGCAGAAGCTGTGATGAGTGTTGAAAGATAAATTAATCTATGGGAGCAGTGAAAAGTCATTATGAGTCAGTTTAAAACTATGCCCATATAAAAGCACAATGGTAATAGCCTTAAAGCCTATGGCCTCTCTAGTCACAGGTTATTGGTGCTAATAGTGGCATCAAGCATGGCTTTCAACTTGTAGAGTGTACTTGAATCAATAAGTATCAGATGGTTACTTCCGTGACATTTGTATCACTATTGCAACAGATACCTGGTCAAAACTGTAGCTCAGAGTGTTCATTGCTGGTAATACCATAGTACATTTTCTTTTCCAGTAACATGCATGTAAGTACTATGAAAGCTACCCAGTCGGGATGAAGCTTTTATGCCAGGAGCCTCCTGACCTGAAGCAGGTTGAAATGAGATACAGAGTTGGACTCAGGTGTGACTTTAAAGACTGATGGTCTCTAGCTCTCTAACTTACTAAATGATTGTTAATAGCTTATAAAGGATCATAAAAATTGTTCTTCCTCTTTCTGAGGGTTAAAAAGCTGCTGGCTTAGAGGAATACCACCTGTAGCCTAAGGGCAGGTGTGGGGGATTAAGTAAAGGATTAATTCCTAGAGTCTTTCCCTTTTTGTCTAGGTGCCTTTCAGGCTAGGGGAACCTTTGGAGCAATAAACTTTTACTGAACCAGAAGAAGAGAATCATGCTCAGAAAAACATTCACATGAAAATAGGCATATGTTCACATAAATTCATATACAGATTCACACATGCATATTTATACATTTGCATTCAAACCAATTGGCTGAGCTTACATGCATTCTCATAATTGGATACTTACACACACATTCATACTTACAAGTGCATATGGAGCAAAAGACCAAGTGCCAGTGCAGAAAGAACTCACTCATTCTGGATGAAAAATGAGCTCTAGTCTTTATTGCATAGAGAAAGAAAAAGCTTCTAATATTTTATTGCTAAATGAATTAAACCCAAGACTGTAAGGCTTTGTTTTCTTTAATAAGAATAAGCCTGCCTTGCTATTAAGAAGAGACCTGATTTCTCCCATGGTGAGAAGTCTGCCTGCTCCTTCTGCTCTCTCTGCAGCTTCTTTTTTTCCTCTTTCCCTCTGCATCCAGCATATTGCTCTCTTAGTTTTTCAAGTTGCCTTATAATTTCTAAGTTATTCCACTCTGCATTCTCCTTCTAACCTTGTCTTCTCCTCTTGCTCTGATGTCACAATAATGCCCTTACTCTCAACAACATTACTCCTAATTCTTCTTCAGTTCAGTTCTGTCTAAAAAGTTCTCTATCTAAAACGGTCTTCTTAAGTGAAGCAGTGGGAGTGGAGAAGGAACAAATAAATCTGTAAATGGTTGAGATCAATTAGTTGTAACAGCCTAGCATGGCTGCCCTCCAAGAGGCCCAACAAGCAGCTGAAAGGGTCAGATGAAGATACTTACACCCAACCAATGGACAAAAGCTGGGGACCTCTGGGGTTGAACTAGGAAAAAGCTGAAGAAGCTGAGGAGGATAGTGACCCCATAGGAAGACCAGCAATGTCAAATAATCTGGACCCCTAAGAGCTCTTAGACACTGAGTCACCAATCAGACAGCATACACTAACTGATATGAGGCTCTGGACACATAAATTTACAGCAGAGGACTGCCTTGTCTGGTGAGAGAAGAGGCACCTAACTCTCTAGAGACTTGAGGCCCCAGGAAGTGGGGAGTGTTGGCAGGGTTGGGACTGGGGTAGGGACATCCCCTTGGAGACTGGGGAGGAGGAATGGGATGAGGAACAGTCAGAGGGTGAACTGGGAGCTGGAAAACAACTGGACTGTAAAGGAAATGATTAAATTAATAATAATAATAATAATAATAATAATAAAAGTTATTCTCAGGTCAGTTCTAAAAAGTTCTGTCTAAAAAGTAATCTTCCATAATTATTTTGCTCTATCTTCTAAATAGGACTGAAACACCCATACTTTGGTCTTCCTTCTTGAGCTTCATATGGTCTAGGAGCTGTAATTCTGAGCTTTTTGCCAAATATCCATTTATCAGTGAGTCCATAGCATGTATGTTCTTTTGTGTCTGAGTTACCTCACTCAAGATGATATTTTGTAGTTCTATCCATTTGGCTGCAAATTTCATGAAATCATTGTGTTTAATAGCTGAGTAGTATTCCGTTGTGTAAATATACCAAATTTTCTGTATCCATTCCTCTGTTGAAGGGCATCTTGGTTGTTTCTAGCTTCTGGCTATTATAAATATGGCTGCTATGAACATACTGGAGCATGTGTCCTCGTTGTATATTGCAGCATCTTTTGGGAATATGCCCAAGAGTGGTATAGGTAGGTCCTCAGGTACCACTATGTTCAATTTTCTGAGGAACCCCCAGACTCATTTCCCAAGTGGTTGTACTAGCTTGCAATCCATCCAGCAGTGGAGGAGTGTTCCTCTTTCTCCACATCCTCTCCAGCATCTGTTGTCACAGGAGGTAGAGGAAGGGAGGGACCTGGGAGAGAGAGGAAAAGGGATGGAGGGGGAGGGAAAAAGAAGAGCAGGATCAGGAGGGAGGAGACAGGGGAGAAGTACAGAGGGTGAGGCAATTGAATGAAGGTGTGAAGCAGTAGGGGATGGGGAACTGGAAATAGCCACTAGAAAGTCCCAGATGCCAGAAAACAAGAGTCTTCATGGACCCAACTGGGATGGCATTAACTGAAATACTCAACAAAGGGAAGAGGAGAACCTATAGAGACCATAACTAGAGGTTACCACGGGCCCCCAGTTGAGAGATGGGACCATCCACCCATCTCAAAAATATTAACACAGAATTGTTCCTGTCTAAAGGAAAGGCAGGGACAAAGAGTAGAGCAGAGAATGAAGGAAAGGCCATCCAGAGACTACTCACCTAGGGATCCATCCTATCTGCAGCAGTCACTATTACTGATGCAAAGAAGAACTTGCTGATAGGAGCCTATTTGGCTGTCCCCTGTGAGTCTCTGCCAGAGCCTGACCAACACAGATGTGGATGCTTATAGCATCGTCAGAATGAGCACCAGGACCCCAATATAGAAGGTTAGGGGAAGGCCTGAAGGAGCTGAAGGGTTGTGGACTCATAAGAAGAACCACATTATCAATGAACCAGATTCCCCCCAACCCCCCAGAGCTTCCAGGTACTAAACCACCAACCAGAGTACACATGGAGGGACCCATGGCTCCAGCTGCTTATGTAGCAGAGGATTGCCTTATCTGGCATCAATGGGAGGGGACAACCTTAGTACTGTGGAAACTTGATGCCCCAATGTAGGGGAATGCTAGGGTAATGAGGCAGGAGTGAGTGGGTGGGTGGCTGAGATCCCTCATAGAAGCAGGGGGAGGGGTATGGGATAGGGAGTCTGCAGAGGGGAAATCAGGAAGGGGAATAACATTTGAAATGTAAATAAATAAAATAACCAATAAAAAAGTGTCCTTTCTCTTTTTGTCCTCAGCACTTATACAACTTTTAGAATATATGATCTCATTGTAAAAAGTTCACCACAAATTTACACATGAATTCAAATCATAAATCGAATAAGATATTTGCAACAGAGAATGTCTACATGCATATACATTAGGATTAATTATCTAGCTAAACATACATCATCTGTCACAGCTCTACAGTTTCATGGAAAATTAAAAACCATAACTCAGTTATTAGTGAAATTTTGTATAGATACACCCAGTCAATATTTTGTCTTCAGTCCTCACACTTATAATAAATCATTAGTCCCCTTTTTATGACCTTTGGTTAATGATTTTACAACTTCTTGGAATGTACTCTGAATAGTAGATGCCTGCTTGCTATCTCAGAAGCAATTAACTCATGACACTAAAGACTTGCAGAGTTCTCATTCCAGTTTTAACTATCAGAAAGGATTTAATAGCAGTCTTATTAAAATAACTTAATAATCACTATAATTTTAGGAATTCTTATAGGGTCATCATTAAGGATTAAGAAATCATCTATTTTTCTATATATCATCACGAGACAGTACAAGTTCATTGTTCTGCAGAGATTTGCTCAAAGTGGTAGGCTAATACCTAGTGATTGTTATATATATTTAATAATACCAGGAAAAGCGAATTGATAGTAGCAATCTTTCCTAAAATGAATTTCTCCTGGGTCTTTCCTGATGGAGCTCCACCATAGATATTAATCCAAGCAAACTAATCTAAGGAAGATTATCTGCTAGTTATTAGCTTCTCTACTGATGGCTCCTGACATTTCTAGATAAGTCCCAAATTGAATTCTCCATGTTCTATAACACAGGTTTGTGTTACCTTCTACAATAAGGTCTAACAGTTCTGAGAATGATAGCTTTTAAAGTCTTTAACCTCTCTTGTAGCCCATCACTTGGAAAAGAAAGGATATGGGGGAAGTGGACCTCTTTAGAAAGGTTCTTTGGAGAAACTCCCATCTGTATTGTCTGGATATCTTCAGTTCAGTTTACAGATTAGCAGCTCGATCCACTCACAAAAACTTCATGAATATATCAGCAGTCCAGCTTGAAAGAGTTGGAATAGCAAACACAAATCAGCAGTGGTGAAACTACATAGCAGAGACATCCAGGCCTCAGCCTCAGCTGGAGTCAGTAGGAGAGACCAGCAGGAATGCCAGGAAATGGCTGTGCCTCAAGCCAAGCTCCTCCTCTGTTACTGTCTGTCAAGTCCTTTTTATATTCCCTCCAAAGTCACTGTCTGTTGAGTCGAGTCCTTTTTGTGCTCCCCTTAAACATTATGTGTCCTCCATGGGTCTTGCCTCAGCATGCACATCTGTCATAGCTGGCATCACTCTGCCAGTCACCCTGAGTCCACACACCACCAGGAGTTTTTTGGTGGATTAATCTCTATGGAGTCCTGACAAAAGAAGCTTATATAAGCAATGTAAGGTGTCCCAATACATGTGTCATTAACAGAACGTCTTTTCACTTTATGTCTGCTTCAGGAAATGTTCCTTCACAAGTCCGCCTTAGCCTTTCACCTGTGCCTACTTCAGAAAAACACTCCTTCAAGTGTTTGCCCCAGGAAAACACCATCCAACACAACTGACTTTCCAAAGAGCCCCGTAAGTTTCCACTTCAGATTTCTTTTTTCCTTTTTCTTTGTTTGTTTGTGTCTTTCTTCCTTCCTTCCTTCCTTCCTTCCTTCCTTCCTTTCTTTCTTTCTTTCTTTCTTTCTTTCTTTCTTTCTTTCTTTCTTTCTTTCTTTCTCTTTACATTCAGGTCACAGATGCCCTTCCTCCTTTTCTCCCAGTTCATCTCTTGCTGCACTTATCCCTATTTCTCCCTCTCCTTTAGAGAAGGGGAGCCCCCTCCCTCAAATCTGCCTTGGCACATCAAGTCTTATCAGAAGTATGCACATTTTCTCAGACTGAGTCCAGGCAAGGTAGCCTAACTAGGGGAAAGGGATCTAAAGGCAAACAACAGAGTTGGAGTCAGACAGTCTTCTACAATACTCCCTGAACTATGGCTAATGTTTGGCTGTGGGTTTTTATCACCCTCTTAAAAAGCCATTACATTAGGCTCTTGTCTTCAAGCATAGCAGAACATCATTAGTAGTGTCATTGGTTGGCTCTCTCCCATGGAGTAAATCTCATGTTGGCCAGTCCCTCACTCTCTCCCCCATCCTTATCCATGCACATCTTTTAGGCAGGACATATTTTGTGTTGAAGGTTCTGTGGGTGGTTTTTAGTGTAATTTTATTTTTCTTTTTGAGACAATAGTCTACCTTCAGAATGCTATGATTAAAGACAGGCTCCACCACTTCTCTACTCAGACTGAATTGTAAACTCTCCATAGTTATTTTAATGACCAAATCTTTACATATATTTTATTGGAGTTCTTTTGCCCTTTGGTGCTGTATAGTTTTTCATTAAATGAATGCATACCAGATATTTGTTAATTCACAAAATAATGGTTATTTCCAGTTTAAAGAGATGATAAACCACACTTGTATAAATATTTATTCCATATAAGTTGTGTTAACACAGTTTATCATTTATTGTGAGAAGGTATTATACAGTAAAATTCCCTGTTTATATGATAAATTCAGTTTTATCTTTGTGTAGGGTATCAAAGCATATTTAAAAAAAGTATCATTTTATGTTTTCACTAGCAATAAATTAAATTCCAGTTTCTGTTAAGCAACATCTTTGGCTTGGAGTGGGGTTCTGAGAGAAGGGATAACTGGGAATTACATAATAAACAACTCGAAATCAAATTGTGGGTACAAGCTGACGGCCTATGTTCAGACTGAGATGGCTTTTCAGATTGCTTTCTCTCTGTGTTCTGCTCAAGACAGCTTTTCAGACTGTTCCCTGTGTTCTGCTCTGCTCCAGACAACTTTCTCCTGCTATTCTAGAAACTCTCTGCATAGCTCATCTCTTACAGATCAAAAGCCCAGTCTTTTATTTATACATCATCTCAGTCTTTGCTCCAGGTCCCCTTTTTATTATCCTATGAATCAACATCCTATGACTCTAGTCCCTGGAAAGACACAACAAGCACATGTACAGACAATAAGATAGTTGGGTGGGACCCCACCTAACATTACCATTCTTACCATGCTTGGACCTAAATTAGCTATGACCCAGTTTGACTTGAATTCAGGAATCTACCTGCCTTTCTAAGCATAAATAAATAAATAAATAAATAAACTCAGCTGTATGAGATCTTGCTTTGCAATCACCACTCCCTAAATTACCTTCCTTGGTATCTTTCTGAGAAGCTGCTTCATAGTACAGCTGCTTCTATTCCTCTAGATCTGGGAAGTTCCTTACAAAATTCATATTGGATCCTTAGAATTTCCATAGTTGAGAATTCATATATTTTTGGACTCATGTCTTCAGGATTCTTTCCCACAGCAATTAGGGCTGTCCTGATGGACACAGCTTTCTACCCTTTTGCTGAGACAAAGGAATGGCTATGCCTCTCGGACTCCTGCTGTCTCTGATTATCATATAGTCATTAACATTACCAGAAAGGACATTCCTCAAAAGAAGAATGTGAAAATATGTACACTATTGTACAAATAGGCCTTTCACTCACAGCAACCATCAACTTTCATAGAGGACCATGCCCTACTGTCTCTGTTCCAGGGGCAGGCAATCATGTCATAGTGTTCTTACATGGCCAAGCCAGACACAGGAAGTTTTCTATATGTATATAAAACTGTGTCTACAGAAACGTTGTTGATGTTCTTAATAACTGCTGATATTATCATATTTCCATGTGACTATAGAATATCTGTATTTCCTCTTTGGCTATTGTCCTTTCAAACATTTTTCCATTTTCTACTCTTGCTATTTGTTGATTGACTTCCTTATAAATTTTGGAAGCAAACCTATTTTACAATATATAACATATTTTCTGTAATTTGTCTTTTTATTCTCATAACAACATGACAGCAAAATTTTGATACTGGGGTAAATTCCTATTTGACATTTTGATTTCACCAGTTATATTTATGGTCGTTTACTAGGAAGTATTTGCAAATGCAGACAAAGAAAACCTTTTTTTGATAAAGATATTGTGGTTCGACATTTTTATTGTTATCTATCAATTAGTGTTTCAAAAATTATGAGTTTAATTATTTTTATATTATTGTTTAACTTTTTCAATGCAATTTATTGAAAAATTTCTTTTCTCTAAAATGATATTCTTAAACTTTTTTAGGAAATTAATATATTTTAGTGGATTTATGCTTAATATGGCATTTTGTTTAATATATATATTTCCATAACCAATATTATATTATTTGCTGTGACTTTAGATGTTCTTAATTTTTAAAAATTTTTTACTTATCTTTAAAGTTTTATTATAGTCTAGTCATTAACCCCCTACCGTTTTGCCCTGCAACAGTTCCTCATTCCATTCTTTCTCCCCCAGCTCCAAGAGATTGTCCCCAAAACCCCACAGAGCCACACACCACACAAGGCCTCCCTATTCCCTGGGGCCTCAAGCCTCTCAAGGGTTAAGTGTATCTTCTCTCGTTGATGCCAGGCTTAGAAGTCCTCTGCTGTATATGTGTCAGGGGCCTCAGACCAGACTGTGTATGCTTCCTGAGTGGTGGCTAGGTGAATGAGAGATCTCGGGGGTCCAGGTTTGTTAAGAATGCTGGTCTTCCTACGGGTTCACCCTCCACAACTTCTTCCAGTCTTTCTCTAATTCAACCACAGGTGTCTCCGACTTCTGAACATTTGTTGGATGTAAATATCTGCATCTGACTTTCAGCTGCTTGTTGGGCCTTTTGGAGGGCAGACATGCTAGGCTCTTGTGTGTAAACACACAGTAGCATCAGTAATAGTGCGAGGCCTTGGAGCCTTCCCTTGACATGATTCCAGTTTGGGTCAGTCACTGAACCTCCTTTCCCTCAATCTCTTCTTATTTCCATCCCTGCAGTTATTTCAGACAGGAACAATTCTGGGTCAGAGTTTTTGACTGTGGAATGGCAACTCCATCCCTCCACTTGATGCCCTGTCTTTCTACTGGAGGTGGATTCTACAAGTTCCATCTTCTCACTGTTGGGCATTTCATCTAAGGTCTCTCACTTTGAGTCCTGAGATTCTCTTACTTCGCTGATCTTTGGTACATTCTAGTGGGTATCTACACCTTCCACCTGGTGAGCTTATTTATTTCCATTGGTCCCCCAATACTTAATCATGTTCCCCTTTTCCTTTGCCCCTCCCCCTCCTACCCAGTTCCCTCCTTCTCTCTGCCCTCTGGTTATTTTTCTTCTCTAGTGGGATTGAAGATTCCTTGCTAGGGCCCTATGGCTTGTTAACCTTTTTGAGTTCTGTGGATCATATCCTCAGTTTTCTGTACATTTTTGGTTAACATCCACTTATTAGTAAGTGCATATCATAGATGTCCTTTTGGGTCTGAATTACCTGACTCAGGATGATATTTTCAAATTTCATCCATTTATCTGCAAAACCCATGATGGCTTCATTCATTCATTCCATCACCTGAATGGAATTCCATTGTTTAAATAAACCATAAATTCTGTATTTATTTTTCTGTTGTGGAAAATCTAGGTTGTTTCCATCTTCTGGCTATCACAAACAAGGCCGCTATGAACATAATGGAACATGTGCCCCTATGCATAGTGGGGCATCTTTTGGGTATATTCCCAAGAATGGTATAGCTGGGTCTTCAGGCAGATCTATTTCCAATTTTCTGAGGAATGTCCAGATTGATTTCAAGAGTGGGTGTACTAGTTTGCAATCCCACCTTAAATGCAGGAATGTTTCTCTTTCTCCACATCCTCACCGTCTTGTGCTGTCACCTTAGTATTGATCTTAGACATTCTGATTGGTATAAGGTGGTATCTCAGCATCGTTTTGATTTGCACTTCCCTGATCACTAAGGACTTTGAACATTTTTCTAAGTGCTTCTCGACCATTCAAGATTCTTCTGTTGTGAATTCTCTGTTTAGTTTCATACCTCATTTTTTATTGGGTTGTTTGGGAGTTTTGGAGGTTAGTTTCTGGAGTTCTTTATATATTTTTGATATTAGCCCTCTATCAGATTTGGGATTAGTGAAGAATTTTTTTCCCAATTTATAGGTTGCCTATTTGTCCTTTTGATTATGTCCTTTGCCTTACGGAAGCTTTTCAGTTCCATGAGATGCCATTTATCATTTCTTGATCTTAGAGCCTGAGCCATTGGAGTTTAGATGTAAATTTTTGACAATTTACCATGCCCAGACCATTTGCCTTCTTCATTAAAAATATTTTGACTCCTCTATTATCCTTTTCATTCCATAAACATTGTTCCATAAATTGACATCATCCAGGAAGAGAAAAATTTCCAGATGTTGAAATACGTGATGAGAATAAGCAGTAATCTTTAACCATATCTATTTGTGAATCCTGAGAGCTATAATAACAACAGGACCAGCAGGATATGCCCATTGGCACAAAGGTAACATGAATGTTATAAGAACAACCAACCACCTTCTTATTGAATATATTGCCCACTCTATGATATGGAATTCATTATGTGGAAAAGAACCTGTGGCTGGAAAGGTCATAGGCCATAAGAAAGAATTTATTACTTTAATTTGGCTTAATGAATATAGGATTTAAATGACTCCAAATGACTTGTTGTTATACCCATAGATCATTACATTTCATAACTCTCATCTGAGAAGTCACTTCTTTAAGTAGAAAGCAATTAACACAGAATCTCACATAAAGTCATTGTGCAGAAAATAATAGAGGTCAGAGTGTACATTTTTAACTGGTATATTTGCATCACTCCTTATCCTTCCATGGCCCAGTGGTAACTGTGGAAGAAGTTTTGGAAAGATTGTAAGTGATAGAGGTGGTTGATTATTACAAGGAAATGATCTTTTTCAGACACTGAAAACAGTTTTATATATGAAATGACAATTATCATGGCAACATGCACAAGACCTACACATCAAGCCATATAAAATCACAGGATGGAATGGGGCAAGTGTGTGTGAAAATCTATCCATAGTCAAGACGCAATTGCCATTTTATAGCTCTTGGAAGAGAGATGATAGGGTTATTATAATACTTCAGAAAAGGACAAACCACCAGAAATAGCTGAAAAATAAAAATCCAATTGGATGTGTTTTAAATTCAAAGAGCAAGAAGTTGGGTGTGTAGCAGTGAAACTGTATTCCACACTGTGGATTGAAGAGATAGAGTGGGAATGGTTGTCAATATAACCATAAACATATGGATATGGTTCACTGGAAAACAGTATAAAACAATCAACTTAGTAAATATTTCATCAATTATATTAGAAAATTGTGTAAATGTCTACTATGTGCCCCTTGACATGAGTTGTTCACTGAATGTAACATAATTTACATCAAATGGAGTCCAAAGTAAATGATACAACATTGAAATGAATTCAGAAAATAATGATCACAGTCTTACTACATGTTTGCTTATTTAGTTTTATCAAATGATAAACAGATATACTAAGAGGACCCTCTGTTAATTATTTTTCTTTTTCAACAATGATTCATTTCAAAAACAGCACAGAGAGAGAGAGAGAGAGAGAGAGAGAGAGAGAAAGAGTGAGAGAGAGAGAGAGAGAGAGAGAAATAAGTAAAGAGGAGTTGAATTGAGTCAAAGATGAAATATCAGCTCACCTCCATTTTTCATTTTCTCTCTTTTTTTTTCCCTAGAGTTGTTCTATCTCATGCTTCAACCTGATGAGGAACAATACTTGTGGTATGAAACATTTCTCAGATGCCATCATGATGGTTTATCTTGTGGTCTGTGTTTGTCTGTCCTAGCCTTGAAGGCCCCTGCTTTAAAAAAGTTTATTGCAGCCCCAGTCTCTCCAAAGGAACATGACCGCTCATTCCTCTAGCTGAAAAAAATCATTCTGTGCCCTTAACTCTCTGTGATCTCTGCGTTACTTCAAACTCTAATTTTCAAAAACATCTTCCAGTAAATGATAGGTAGAATATTATGGCTCAGTATAGTTGCAGGCCCTGTCATTGTATTAGTAAAAAATTTTCAAAAGTCAATATCTAAATATAGAGTTGAAGTGAGGAAGTATTGACTCGTCTTTTCATTTTCTTGCTTTGGGGACTGCAGGGATCTGCTTGACCTCTCGCTTTTCTTTGGTTCAATGAAGGTAATAATTCCTGCCGTGTCTTCCAGATGTAGGTGAGTAATTAAAGGTTGCAAAGTTCTTTTGAAACTTGAAAAGGAAATTGCAGAGGCTAATCACTAGCAATATTCACCTAAGATTTTGAAGTAATTGGCATACACAAAGTAGGTAGTCTGGATGTAGAATAGAAAATCATGTAAGTTAATACAAACTCATCTTCAAAGTCACAAGATAATTATGATGTCAAGTGATGAAAATCTCCCATCTTTCCCTTCTTTTCACTTTCTGGATTTATGTTTATGTGCTTTATTTTAGACTCTTTCTGATACCTCTCATAAATTATTGACCAATAGATTAAGCTTGATAATATATGCATTTTCAAAACCGAGACTCACTTACTTATGCACTTGATTCTATTACTTACAACTAAGATTTGGAGATAGTGATATTTTAGATGTTTCAAATCACTTTGTCTTCATTTTCTTATTTTGTACAATAAACAACTCTTATAATCCATAAATATGAATAAGAATGACAGATATTTTTTAAATCATGTACTCATACAATCATGACATGAGCAAATTTCATTCCTTTTTTTTTTATTTTCATATTATATTTACATTTCAAATGTTTCCCCCTTTCCAGATCTCCCCTTTGGAACCTCCCCATTCCCTCCGCCCTCCCACTGCCTCTATGGAGATATTCTCCAACCCACCTCCCCACCCCACCTCCCACCCACTCCCATCTTCCCTCCTTGACATTCTCCTATACTAGGGGATATAACACCCTCAGGCCCAAGGGCCTCTCCTCCCACTGACAGGTAACAAGACCCTGCTCTGCAGTCTCTGTGGCCAGCACTATGGGTCCCTCCATGTGTATTCTTTAGTTGGTGGATCAGTCTTCAGAAGTATGGGGGGTCAGGCCAGTTGCCAGTGTTGCTACCTCCCTGCAGCTGCATACTCCCTCAGCTCCTTTAGTCTTATCTCCAAGCCCTCCATCTGGGACCTTGTACTCAGTACTAATGTTCCTGCGAAGTGACTCTTGAGTATTTCAAACTTTTAGGCTAATAACCACTTAACAGTGAGTACATACCATGTTCATTCTTTTGTGACTGCGTTACCTGGCTCAGAATGATGCTTTCAAGATCCAACCATTTGTCTACGAATTTCAAGAAGTCATTTTTTTAATAGCTGAGTAGTATTCCATTGTGTAAATGTACCACATTTTCTGTATCCATTCCTCTGTGGAGGGACATCTGGGTTGTTTCCAGCTTCTGGCTATTATAAATATGGCTGCTATGAACATAGTGGAACATGTGTTTTTATTGCATGTTGGAGCATCTTCTGGGTATATGCTCAGGAGTGGAATAGCTGGGTCCTCTGGTAGTATTATGTCCAATTTTCTGAGGATCCACCAAACTGATTTCCAGAGAAGTTGTACCAATTTGCATTCTCACCAGCAATGGAGGAGTGTTCCTCTTTCTCCACATCCTTGCCAACATCTGCTGTCACCTGAGTTTTTGATCTTAGCCATTCTGATGGTGTGAGGTGGAAACTCAGGGTTGTTTTGATTTGCATTTCCCTGATGACTAAGGATGTTGAACATTTCTTTAGGTGCTTCTCGGCCATTCAAGTTTCCTCAGTTGAGAATTCTCTGTTTAGCTCACTTTCCCATTTTATGATAGGGTTATTTGTATCTCTGGAGTCTAGCTTCTTGAGTTATTAGTATACATTGGATATCAGCTCTCTATCAGATGTAGGATTGTTAAAGATCTTTTCCAAATCTGTAGGTTGCCATTTTGCCCTAATTACAGTGTCCTTTGCCTTACAGAAGCTTTGTAATTTTATGAGGTCCCATCTGTCAATTCTTGACCTTAGAGCACAAGCCATTGGTGTTCTGTTCAAGAACATTTCCCCTGTGCCCAAGTGTTCGAGACTCTTCCCTACTTTCTCTTCTATTAGATTCAGTGTATCTGGTTTTATGTGAAGGTCCATGATCCACTTGGACTTGAGCTTTTTGCAGGGAGATAGGAATGGATCAATTCCCAATCTTCTACATATAGACTGACAGTTGATCCAGCACCATTTGTTGAAGGTGCTGTCTTTTTTCCACTGTATGGTTTTAGCTCCTTTGTCGAAGATCAAGTGACCATATGTGTGTGGATAAATTTCTGGGTCTTCGATTCTATTCCATTGATCAACCTGCCTGTCACTGTACCAATACCATGCAGTTTTTAACACTACTGCTCTGTAGTACAGCTTGAGGTCAGGAAGGCTGATTCCCCCAGAAGACCTTTTATTGTTGAGGATAGTTTTTGCTATCCTGGGTTTTTTGTTATTCCATATGAATTTGAGAATTGCTCTTTCTAGGTCTACAAAGAATTGAGTTGGGATTTTGATGGGGATAGCATTGAATCTGTATATTGCTTTCGGCAGGATGGCCATTTTACCTATGTTAATCCTGCCAATCCATGAGCATGGGAGATCTTTCCATCTTTTGAGGTCTTCTTCGATTTCTCTCTTCAGAGACTTGAAGTTCTCGTCATACAGATCTTTCACTTGTTTGGTTAGAGTCACACCAAAATATTTTATATTTTTTCTGACTACTGTAAAGGGTGCCATTTCCCTAATTTCTTTCTCAGCCTGTTTATCCTTCAAGTATAGGAAGGCTACTGATTTGCTTGAGTTAATTTTGTATCCAGCCACTTTGCTGAAGTTGTTTATCAGCTCTAGCAGATCTCTGGTGGAGTTTTTCAGGTCACTTAAGTATACCATCATATCATCTGCAAATAGTGATATTTTGATTTCCTCCTTTCCAATATGTATCCCATTGATTTTCTTTTGTTGCCTGATTGCTCTAGCTAGAACTTCAAGTACTATGTTGAATAGATAATGAGAGAGAGGGCAGCCTTGTCAAGTCCCTGATTTTAGTGGGGTTGCTTCAAGTTTTTCTCCATTTAGTTTGATGTTGGCCACTGGTTTGCTGTATATTGCTTTTACTAAATTTAGGTATGCTCCTTGAATTCCAGATCTTTCCAAGACTTTTATCATGAAAGGATGTTGAATTTTGTCAAATGCTTTTTTAGCATCTAATGAGATGACCATGTGGTTTTTTTCTTTGAGTTTGTTTATGTAGTGGATTACATTAATGAATTTCTGGATATTGAACCATCCCTGCATCCCTGAGATGAAGCCTACTTGATCATGGTGAATGATTGTCTTGATGTGTTCTTGGATTCAGTTTGCAATAATTTTATTGAGTATTTTTGCATCAATATTCATAAGGGAAATTGGTCTGAAGTTCTCTTTTATTGTTGGGTCTTTGTGGGGCTTTGGTATCAGTGTAACTGTGGCCTCATAAAATGAATTGGGCAGTGTTCCTTCTGTTTCTATTTTATGGAATAGCTTCAAGAGTATTGGTATTAGGTCTTCTTTGAAGGTCTGATAGAATTCTGTACTGAACCCATCTGGTCCTGGGCTTCTTTTTGGTTGGGAGACTTTTAATGACAGCTTCTATTTCTTTAGGAGTTATGGGACTGTTTACATGGTTTATCTGATCCTGATTTAACTTTGGTAATTGGTATCTGTCTAAAAACTTGTCTATTTCCTCCAGATTTTCCAATTTTGTTGCATATAGGCTTTTGTAGTAGGATCTGATGATTTTTTTAATTTCCTCAGAGTCTGTTGTTATATCTCCGTTTTCATTTCTAATTTTGTTAATTTGGATTTTGACTCTGTGCCCTCTGGTTATTCTGGCTAAGGGTTTATCTACCTTGTTGATTTTCTCAAAGAACCAGCTCTTGGTTTGGTTGATTCTTTGAATAGTTCTTTTAGTTTCCACTTGGTTGATTTCAGCCCTTAATTTGTTTATTTTTTGCCTTCTACTCCTCTTGGGTGTCTTAGCTTCTTTTTGATCTAGAACATTCAGATGTGCTGTTAAGCTGTTAGTGTATGCTCTCTCCAGTTTCTTTTTGGAGGCATTCAGAGCTATGAGTTTTCCTCTTAACACTGCTTTCATTGTGTCCCATAGGTTTGGGGAAGTTGTACTTTCATTTTCATTGAATTCTAGGAACTCTTTAATTTCCTTCTTTATTGCTTCCTTGACCAACTTATCATTAAGCAGTGCATTGTTCAGCTTCCATGAGTATGTGGGCTTTCTCTTGTTGTTGTTGTTGCCTTTGAAGAAAAATCTTAATCCATAATGATCTGATAGGAGGCATGGGATTATTTCAAACTTCTTATATCTGTTGAGGTTTGTTTTGTGACCAATTATAAGATCCATTTTGGAGAAGGTACCATGAGGTGCTGAGAAGAAGGTATATTCTTTTGATACAGGAAGAAATGTTCTAAAGATATCTGTTAAACCCATTTGGTTCATAGCATCTGTTAGTTTCACTGTGTCTCTGTTTAGTTTATGTTTCCAAGATCTGTTCATTGTTGATAGTGGGGTGTTGAAGACTGCCACTATTATTGTGTGAGGTGCAATGTGTGCCTTGAGCTTTAGTAGAGTTTTTTTAATGAAAGTGGGAGCTCTTGCATTCGGGGCATAGATGTTCAGAATTGAGAGTTCTTCTTGGTAGATTTTTCCTTTGATGAGTAAGAAGTGTCCTTCCTCATCCTTTTTGATGAATTTTGGTTGAAAGTCAATTTTATCCGATATTAGAATGGCTACTCCAGCTTGTTTCTTGGGGCCATTTGCTTGGAAAATTGTTTTCCAGCCCTTTACTCTGAGGTAGTGTTTGTCTTTAATACGGAGGTCCATTTCCTGGATGCAGCAAAATGCTGGGTCTTGTTTATAGATCCAGTCTGTCAGTCTATGTCTTTTTATTGGGGAGTTGAGACCATTGATGTTAAGAGATATTAAAGACTAGTGATTGTTATTTCCTGTTATTTTTGATGTTGTTTATATTGTTTGTGTGGCTATCTTCTTTTGAGTTTGTTGAAAGATTACTTTCTTTCTTTTTCTTGACTGTAGTTTCCCTCTTTGCGTTGGCATTTCCCATGTATTATTCTTTGTAGGGCTGGGTTTGTGGAATCATACTCTGCAAATTTGGATTTGTCATAGAATATTTTGGTTTCACCCTCTATGATTATTGAGAGTTTTGCTGGGTATAGCAGCCTGGGCTGGCATTTGTGTTCTTTTAGAGTCTGTATGAGCTCTGCCCAGGATCTTCTAGCTTTCATAGTCTCTGGTGAGAAGTCTGGTGTAATTCTGATAGGTCTGCCTTTATATGTTACTTGCCCGTTTTCCTTTACTGCTTTTAGTATTCTTTCCTTGTTTTGTGTATTTGGTGTTTTGACTATAATGTGACGGGAGGAATTTCTTTTCTGGTCCAGTCTGTTTGGAGTTCTGTAGGCTTCTTGTATATGTATGTTCATCTCTTTCTTTAGGTTAGGGAAGTTTTCTTCTATAATTTTGTTGAAGATATTTACTGGTCCTTTAAGTTGGGAGTCTTCACTCTCTTCTATACCTATTAGTCTCAGGTTCTGTTTTCTCATTGCTTCCCAGATATCTTGGATGTTTTGGTTTAGGAGGTTTTTGCATTTTGTGTTTTCTTTGACTGTTGTGTCCATGTTCTCTATGGTATCTTCCGCATCTGAGATTCTCTCTTCCATCTCTTGTATTCTGTTGGTGATGCTTGCATCTATGACTCCTGATTTCTTTCGTATGATCTCTAATTCCAGGGTTGTCTCCCTTTGTGATTTCTTTATTGTTTCTATTTTTGTTTTTAATTCCTGAATGTTCTTGTTCATTTGTTTGATTGTGTTTTCCTGTATTTCTGCCCGTTTTATTGTGTTTTCCTGTAATTCTTCATGGTTTTTTTGTGTGTCCTCTTTAAGGGCTTCCAGTTGTTTACCTGTGTTCTCTTGCATTTCTTTAAGGGAGTTATTTATTTCGTTCTTAAAATCTTCTATCATCCTCTTGATATGTGATTTTAAGTCTGAGTCTTCCTTTTCTGGTGTGTTGTGGTATCCAGGGCTGACTGTGGTGGGAGAGCTGGGTTCAGCTGAAGCCAAGTAGTCTTGGTTTCTGTTCCTATGTTCTTGCCCTTGCCTTTCGCCATCTGCTTATCTCTGGTGTTAGCTGGTCTTTCTCTCTCTGACTGTGTCTTGTCTTTCCTTCAAGCTCAGATGCCAATAATCCTGGGAGACCAGTTCTCTCTTCCAGCTGTTCTTCAGACCCTGCGTCTGGAGTCCTCCTGTTGCTGGCTCCTCAGCCCAAGTGGGCTGGTAGCTTTCTCCCTGAGCTACTTGTATATGGAGAGGCCTGTTGGCCCAGGAGGTGTTTCTGGCCACAGGTGGAAGCAGGCAGGCTCTTACCTCCCGGCTTTACCTCCGTCGCAAATTTCATTCCTTACTGTTTATTTGCTTGTTTATTTTTTAATTTATGTATGTATGTATGTATGCATGTGTGTATGTATATATTTTGGTCCTCTTCATAGGTGGTTATGAATCCAATGGTAGTCTCAGACATACTATATACCTGAAGCTTGTCATAAACCTTTATCCACCTTCCTAGTACTGGAGTCACATGTACTTTGGTGTAAGCTACCAAAGTTCCTGGATCTTATGAGTTTCATATATTGTTTCTGTCTCCTAATATTTGGGAAGGATATAGATAGAAGGTATATTAGCAGAAACTGCAGCATTAATTATTCTTAAAACCTTGAAGATGTCAACCTGACATGTAACATCCTTGCAGAACAAATGCAATGTAGTGGGTTAGATACAATTTGAAGAAATCAAGAAATAGTTCATTTGAAACTTAGTCCCTACTATAATGATACTGAAATAAGGGATATTGAAAGAATGGATATTGAATGATAATGATAGAATGGATAGTGTGGCAGAAATTCCCCTAATGAAAAAAGGTTTCAACAAACCAATCACTGGACAAGTAGGTAGGACTTCTAGGTTGGAGAAAGGAAGAGGAGAGGGAGGAGAAAGAGACTTCCTTTTGGATGGGAGAGAGCATGGAGACACAATGTAGGTAGCGAGAGGCCCCTGCCTTTAGGTGGCAGATCCACCAGGATTTATCACTGGAGGAGTTTAATAGTTTTCAAAATTAGGATGCTAGTTTCTATGCCCAGTGATTATGTTGCCTGTTGATTCTAAACTGAGATTGTATGGTATTTTCCTTCTCATGGCAACTCAGCTGGGTTCCAGAGAAAGGTATGGTGGCAGGGCACCCCAGACAGCTATGGGAATTTGGAAGCATAGCAAATGCAGGACAATGGCCCGCCATGGGAACCTAACAAGCCTGGTGGAGAGATTTCTGAGCTCTGAGTAAGAGAGTCCACCAGGCTGAGAACAGGTAGGTCTGTCCTTGCCGGTGGTAGCATGAATTACCTCTTAATATTTCACACAGCAAGATGGACTCTACTTACAATGTAGTTTGGTCAGTTAGAAGTGCCACCCATGAAAAGAATTAATGTAGATATTGTGTAAAGTTTTTTAGATCTTTAGAGAATAAATTTTTATTAAGTAAAGAAACTACGTGGATATAGCTTCTGCATCAACTCTTCTTAAAATATAATGGCATGAAGTAAAAAAGTAGTTTGGTGATGCTATGTAATGTTAGACTTTCAGTATCTAAACTGAGAGATAAATAAGCCTCTTTCCTTTATAAACTATACAATTTCAGGCCTGTTATAACAACAGAAGATAGATTAATATGCAGGGGTAAATGCAGGCTAAGTGGAGATCATGGGTTGAGTATTACTATTATTTTTTGAATCACATAAAAATAAGTTTCACACACCAGACTAAAGGTACTTATTGTACTTCTAGAAATAATTTCAATTGTGTTATAAACCAAAGAAAACACTAATATAACCTGCAATTTAAATATTCTCCTTATATAGTTTCAGAGCCTGACAATAACTTGAGGGTGACTTGTGGAAAAACATCAAACAATAATTTTATCAAAGATACATTTTCAAAGATGACTCTCTCTTCTCTTCTGACTCTCCTCTCTTTTCCTCTCCTCTCCTCTCTTCTCCACTAATTTCCTTTCTTCTTCTTCTTCTTCTTCTTCTTATCCTCCTCCTCCTCCTCTTCCTCCTCCTCCTCCTCCTCCTCCTCCTCCTCCTCCTCCTCCTTCTTGTTTGTCTCTGTTTCTCTCTGTCTGTCTGTCTGTCTCTCTCTCCTTCAAAAACTAAATCCTTAACCATTTACAGAATTTATAAATAGCTGGGCAGTGGTGGCGCACGCCTTTAATCCCAGCACTTGGGAGGCAAAGGCAGACAGATTTCTGAGTTCAAGGCCAGTCTGGTCTACAGAGTGAGTTCCAGGACAGCCAGGGCTATACAGAGAAACCCTGCCTTGAAAAAAAAAAAAAAACAAAACAGAATTTATAAATAAAACTTAACATTTCTAAAACTTTCCTCTTAGCCTCATATTTCTTATTATTAATTTACTGTTGTGAACACTAAAATTTTCATCTATATTCATGGCAATTTTTAAATATGCAATATATTATCTTTGATTTTGTAATTTATATTGCCTATAAACCTAATCATCTTACTACATAAATGAAATTATGCATTGCTTCTTCCCCTTTTCTCCAGCACCTCACTTCTAATAACTATAATTTTATAAATCAAACTTCTATAAATATAAATATACTATAAAAATTGAACTACTATAAATATTGCCTATAAAGCTAATCATCTTACTACATAAGTACAATTATGCATTGCTACTTTCCCATTTCTCCAGCACCTCACTTCTAATAACTATTATTTTATAAATGAAACTACTATAAATATGTCATAAATGATACATAATTGAGTGTTAACGCTTTTTATCTTCTTTTTCACTTAATAAATTTTCTCTAATTTCATTTACATTTTTACAATTATTAGTCTCCTTTTATAAAATGCTGAACAGTAGTTAGTTGTATAGATATAGTAGTTTTTAATTTATCTGTCAAGATTCATACTACACTTTCCATATTTAGCTACTCTGAATAGTGCTGTAAGAAATGTAGAAGTAGATACATATCTTTAATTTTTTAAATTTAATTCACACACACATACACACACACACACACACATATATATATAAACAGTTTTAAATTTATAGTTTTGAAGAATTTCACAGATTTTCCTTAGTTGCTAAAACAGTTTACATTCGTCTTATTTAGTACCACAAGTGTTTTATTTATGCTTATTTCAATCTTTGACATGTTATTTTCAATTTGTATACCATCATAATATGAGATGATACATTCTTATCCACACTTTCTGAGTGATTAGTCATATTTGTTCTCATAATTATGCGTACTATAATAGCAGTTCTGGGGGTGCTCTGTGGAGAAATTTGAAGGAAGATTGTAGTTACATTTCTCATGGTTTGCATTATTTTGAAGATAGGCATTGACTTGAATGCCTACTAGGTACTAAAGGTGTGATCCCACAAGGTCCATTTTTCCATACTTAAATTATTTTTAAAGTGCCATATTTACTAATCTTTCTTGTTTAGCCAGCCAAAATAACAGAAATGAACCTTCAGCAGGAAGAAATATACACTGTTGCTCACAATTTTACAGGTTCCAATTCATGTTCCTTTCTATTGCTTTGACAATGAGATGAAGCTAATCATTATGGTGATAAAACCATGTGGCACAAGAGACCATTTTACTGATAGTAAATTATAAGATGGTGTGTAGAATGAGCATAATTAAAAGGACAAGTTACAGCTTCCACTTATATGTTCTAAATGATCTACAGCTTCCAACTCTGCTCAACTTCCAAAATTTTCTACTTCTTAACAATAGTGTCATCAAAAAGTGAACAAATCATTGTATTAATTAATGAAGCAGATCTTTATATTTAAATCACTTTTCAAAAATCCATCTTTAAACAATGCATTTAGGAATTACGCTTTATTTTATGTCCTTTTGAAAAGTACATAATTTCTAAACTATTATTTCACTGCCCTACCTGGGGATCCATCTCATATCCAGTCACCAAACTCAGACACTATAGTAGAAGCCAAGAAATGCTTGCTGACTGACAGGAGCCTGATATAACTGTCTCTTGAAAGGATCTGACAGAGCCTGACAAATACAAAGGCAGATGCTTGTAGCCAACCACTGGACTGAGCCCTGGGTCACCAATGGAGGAGTTAGAGAAAGGGCTGTAAGAGTTGAAGGGGTTTGCAACCCCATAGGAAGACCAACAGTATGAACCAAACAGACCCCCCCCCACACATACCCCAGAGCTCCCAGGGACTAAACCACCAACCAAAGAGTACACATGGAGGGACCCATGGCTCCAGCTGCATATAAAGCAGAGGATTGCCTTTTCTGGCATGAATGAGAGGGGCTCACCTTGGGCCTGTGTAGGTTCAATGCCCCAGTGTATGAGAATGCCAGGATGGGAAGGCAAGAGTGGGTGGGTGTGTGCACGAACACCCTCATAGAAGCAGGGGGATGGTCGATGGGTTAGGGGGTCTTGGTGGGAGGAGAAAACCGGGAAAGGGGATAACATTTGAAATATAAATAAAGAAAATATCCTATTAAAAAAAGGAGCAGTAAATGATTTTATCTGCGCCAGCTCTCTAGCTTCTCAATATATAGTTTTGAACTAAAATTAAAATTAAATATGGAGTAAGATATACATGTCTACTGTATTGGTTTTGAAGTGTTTGCTTAAATAATTGTACTAAATACATAGGAAGCTCCTGAAGGTTCTATTCCTTTAATTGTCTTCAATTTGGAAAGCAATGTCATCGAAGCCTTGCATTCTTAGTGTAGGTATTCACAGATCATGATGACAATCGATTTTGATATTGTGGAGATAGTATACAGTGAATAAGCAGAAAATAAAAGCCAATTCTCGAAAAAGAAAAGATAGGTAATGTTTTTACTAATAGTACTTGGGTTTTGCCATATAACACATGAAAATTGTGAATTATATAATTTTTCTGTTTATTTACTCTTTCTTGTTTTGGAAATATATTACTAAATAAAAATAAGTTTATAGCACTTTCCCCCTTCCCTTTTTCACTCCAGCACATATCACATATACTCCCATCTCTCTCATGACCCCACTCTGAAACTTATCATTTTTCTGTGAATATGTGTGTGTGTGTGTGTGTGTGTGTAAATAAATATATTTTTTGTTACTTTATTTACATTTTAAATGTTTTCCCCTTTCCAGGTCTCTCCATTGGAAACCCCCTATCACATTTCACCTAACACTGCCTCTATGAGGGTTTTCTCCCACCCACCCACCCACCCATGCCCGTCTTCCCTCCCTGGCATTCTGCTATACTGGGGCATCTAACAATCTCAGACCCAAGCACCTCTCCTCCCACTGATGGCCAACAAGGCCCTCCTATGCCACATAAATGGCCAGCACTATGGGTCCCTCCATATGCATTCTTTGGTTGGTGGTCCAGTCTCTGGGAGCACCAGAGTCCCTGACCAGTTGGCACTTGCTCTCTCCATATGGGGTTACAAATTCTCTCAGCTCTTTGAGTCCATTCTCCAACTCCTCCACCTGGGACCCCACACTCATTCCAACAGTTGTGAATTGAATCATTTGTGTTCTGAACTTTTGGGCTAATATCCACTTATCAGTGAGTATATACGATATTTGTTCTTTTGTGATTGAGTTATCTCACTCAGGATGATATTTTCAAGTTCCATCCATTGGCCTACGAATTTCATGAAGTCAGTGTTTTTAATAGCTGAATAGTATTCCATTGTGTAAATGTACCACATTTTCTGTATCCATTCCTCTGTGGAGGGACATATGGGTTGTTTCTAGCTTCTGGCTATTATAAATACGGCTGCTATGAACATAGTGGAACATGTGTCTTTATTACATGTTGGGGCACCATCTGGGTATATGCACAGGAGTAGAATAGCTGGGTCCTCAGGTAGTAGTATGTCTAATTTTCTAAAGGTCTGCCAAGCTGATTTCCAGTGTGGTAGTACCAGCTTGCAATCCCACCAGCAATGGAGGAGTGTTCCTCTTTCTTCACATCCTCACCAACATCTGCTGTCACCTGAGTTTTTGATGTTAGCCATTCTGACTGGTGTGAGGTGTAATCTCAGGGTAGTTTTGATTTGCATTTCCCTGATGACTAAGGGTGTCGAACATTTCTGTAGGTGTTTCTCAGCCCTTCGAGATTCCTCAGTTGAGAATTCTCTGTTTATCTCTGTTCCACATTTTTTTAATAGGTTATTTGGTTCTCGAGAGGATAATTTCTTGAGTTCTTTGTATATATTGGATATTAGTATTCTATGGGATGTAGGATTGGTAAAGATCTTTTCCCAAAATGTTGTTTGCCGTTTTGTCCTATTGACAGTGTCTATTGCCTTACAGAAGCTTTGCAATTTCATGAGGTCCCATTTGTAGATTCTTACTCTTAGAGCATAAGTTCTGTTAAGGAACTTTCCCCCTGTACTCATGTGTTCGAGACTTTTCTCCACTTTCCCTTCTATTTGATTCTGTGTATCTGGTTTTATGTGGAGGTCCTTGATCCACTTGGACTTGAGCTCTTCAGAGAGACATTGGAATGGATCAGTTTGCATTATTGTACATGTTGACCTCCAGTTGAGCCAGCAGCATTTGTTGAAAATGCTGTCTGTTTTCCACTGGATGATTTTAGCTCCTTTGTCAAAGTGATAGTAGGTATGTGGGTTCATTTCTGGGTCTTCAATTCTATTCCATTGATCTACCTGCCTGTCACTGTACCAATACCATGCAGTTTTTTATCACTACTGCTCTATAATACAGCATGAGGTGAGGGAGGCTGATTCCCGCAGAATTTCTTTTATTGTTGAGAATAGTTTTTGCTCTCAGGTTTTTTTTTGGTTATTCAAAATGAATTTGAGAATTGCTCTTTCTATGTCTATGAAGAATTGAGTTGGAATTTTGATGAGGATTGCATTGAATCTGTAGATTGCTTTCTGCAAGATGGCCATTTTTACTATGTTAATCCTGCGAATCCATGAGCATGGGAAATCTTTCCATCTTTTGACGTCTTCTTCGATTTCTTTTTTCAGAGACTTGAAATTCTTGTCATACAGATCTTTCACTTGTTTGGTTAGAGTCACACCAAGATACTTTACATTGTTTGTAACTATTGTGAAGGGTGTCATTTCCTTAATTTCTTTCTCAGCCTGTTTTGTCCTTCAAGTATAGGATTTGTTTGAGTTAATTTTATATCCAGCCATATTGCTAAAGTTGTTTATCAGCTGTAGCAGTTCTCTGGTGTGGTTTTTCAGGTCACTTAAGTATATGATCATATCATCTGCAAATAGTGATATTTTGATTTCTTCCTTTCTAATTTGTACCTCCTTTTGTTGTGTAATTGCTCTAGCTAGAACTTCAAGTACTATATTGAATAGATTGGGAGAGAGTGGACAGCCTTGTCTAGTCCCTGATTTTAGTGGGGATGCTTCACGTTTCTCTCCATTTAGTTTGATGTTGGATAATGGTTTGCTGTATATTGCTTTTAATATGTTTAATTATGGGCCTTGAATTCTTGACCTTTCCAAGACTTTTATCATGAAGGGATGTTGAATTTTGTCAAATGATTTTTCAGCATCTAATGAAATGACCATGTTGTTTTTTCTTAGTTTGTTTATGTAGTGAATTACATTGATGGACTTCTGGGTATTGAACCATCCCTGCATCCCTGAGATGAAGCCTACTTGATTGTGATGAATGATCATTTTGGTGTGTTCTTGAATTATATTTGCAAGAATTTTATTGAGTATTTTTGCATCAATATTCATAAGGAAAATTTGTCTAAAACTTTCTTTCTTTGTTGGGTCTTTGTTGGATGTTGGTATCAGTGTAACTGTAGCCTCATAGAGTGAATTTAGTAGTGTTTCTTCTGTTTCTATTTTGTGGAATAGTTTGAAGAGCTGTGGTATAGGTTTTCTGTGAAGGTCTGACAGAATTATGCACTAAATCCATCTGGTCCTTGGCTTTTTTTGGTTGGAATACTTTTAATGACTGCTTCTATTTCTTTAGGACTTATGGGACTGTTTGGATGATGTTTCTGATCCTGACTTAATTTTGGTATTTTATATTTGTCTAGAAACTTGTCCATCTCATCCAGATTTTCCAATTTATAGGCTTTTGTAGTAGGATCTGATGATTTTTTTTTAATTTCCTCTGATTCTGTTGTTATATCTCCCTTTTCATTTCTGATTTTGTTAATTTGCATACTGTCTCTGTGCCCTCTGGTTATTCTGGCTAGAGGTTAATCTATCTTGTTGATAGATTGTTTCTACTTGTTTGATTTCACTACTAATTTGATTATTTCTTGCCTTCTACTCCTCTTGGATGTATTAGCTTCTTTTTCTTCTAGAGCTTTCAGGTGTGCTGTTATGCTGCTAGTGTATGCTCTCTCCATTTTCTTTTTGGAGGCACTCAGAGCTATGAGTTTTCCCCTTAACAATGTTTTCTTTGTGTCTCATAAGTTTGGGTATGTTGTACTTTATTTTCATAAAATTCTAGGAAGTCTTTAATGTAGTTCTTTATTTCTTCCTTGACCAAGTTATCATTGAGTAGAGCATTGTTCGCCTTCCATGTGTATGTGCACTTTTTGTTGTTTTTACTGCCATTGCAGACCAGCCTTAATACGAAGTGATCTGATAAAAGGCATGGGATTATTTCAATCTTCTTATATCTTTTGAAATTTGTTTTGTTACCAATTACACTGTAAATTTTGGAATACGTACTATGATGTGCTGAGAAGAAGGTATATTCTTTTTTTGTATTATCAATGTTCTATAGATATTTGTTAAAACCTTTTGGTCCATGATTTCTGTTAGTTTCACTGTGTCTTTGTTTAGTTTGTGTTTCCAATATCTGTCCATTGATGAGAGTGGAGTGTTGAAGTCTTCTACTCTTTTTGTGAGAGGTGCAATGTGTGCTTTGAGCTTTAGTATGAATGTGGGTATTCTTGCATTTGGAGCATAGATGTTCAGAATTGAGAGTTCTTCTTGGAAGATTTTTTTTTTTTTTGTTTGATGAGTATGAAGTGCCATTCAATATTTTTTGATTACTTTTGGTTGAAAGTTGATTTTTTCTGATATTATAATGGCTACTCCTGCCTGTTTCTTGGGACCATTTGCCTGGAAATTTGTTTTCTAGCCCTTTATTCTGGGGAAGTGTTTGACTTTAACACTGAGGTGTGTTTCCTGTATGCAGCAAAATACTGGGTCCTGTTTATGTATCCAGTCTGTTAGCTTATGTCTTTTTATTGGGGAATTGAGTCCATTGATGTTAAGAGATATTAAGGAATAGGTATTGTTGCTTCCTGTTATTTTAAATGTTATTTTTATGTTTGTGTGGCTATCTTCTTTTGGGCTTGTTGAAAGACTACTTTCTTGCTTTTTCTAGGGTGTAGTTTCACTCCTTGTGTTGGCATTTTCTATTATCCTTTGTAGATCTGGGTTTGTTGAAAGATATTGTGTTAATTTGGTTTTGCCATGGAATATCTTGGTTTCACCATCTATAGTAATTGATAGTCTTGCTGGGTATAGCAGCCTAGGCTGGCCCTTGTGTTCTCTTAGGGTCTGTGTGAGATCTGTCCAGGATCTTCTAGCTTCCATAGTCTCTGATGAGATGTCTGGTGTAATTCTGATAGGTCTGCTCTTATATGTGACTTGACCTTTTTCCCTTACTACTTTTAATGTTCTTTCCTTGTTTTGTGCATTTGGTGTTTCGACTATTATGTGACGGGAGTAATTTCCTTTCTGGTCCAATCTACTTGGAGTTCTGTAGGCTTCTTATGTATTTATGCTCATATCTTTTTTTTAGGTTAGGGAAGTTTTATTTCTATAATTTTGTTGAAGACATTACTGGCCCTTTAAGTTGGGAATCTTTACTCTCTTCTATGCCTTTTATACTTAGGTTTGTGTCCTAGATTTCCTGGATGTTTTGTGTTAGGAACTTTTTGTATTTTGCATTTTCTTTGACTGTTATGCTAAAGTTTTCTATGGTATCTTCTGCACCTGAGATTTTTCTCTTCTATCTCTTGTATTCTTTTGGGGATGCTTGCATCTGTGACTCCTGGTCTCATTCCTAGGGTTTCTATCTCTACGATTGTCTCCCTTTGTGATTTCTTTTATTGTTTCTATTTCCATTTTTAGATCTTGGATGGTTTTGTTCATTTTCTTATCCTGTTTGATTGTGTTTTCCTGTATTTCCTATTTAAGGGCTTCTATCTGTTTACTTGTATTCTCTTGTATTTTTTATGAGAGTTATTTATTTCCTGCTTAATGTCTTCTATCATCATCATGAGAAGTAAATTTTAAATCTGAGTCTTGATTTTCTGGTGTGTTGGGGTATCCAGGGCTCACTGCAGTCAGAGAACTGGGTTCTGGTAATACCAAGTTGCCTTGGTTTCTGTTCCTTATGTTCTTGCCCTTGCCTTTTGCCATCTGGTTATCTCTGCTGTTAGCTGGTCTTGCTCTTTCTGACTGTGGTTTGTCTTTCCTGCAAGCCTTTGTGTCAGTACTCCTGGGAGACCAGCTCTCTCTGAGAGGAATTTGGGCTTGGAGAGTTGTTGTACAGGGCCAGCTCTGGGGTGCAGATAGAAACCACAAGGATCCTGTCCCTAGCTGTTCCTTGGTTCCTGTGTTCTGTTGGCTCTGGGAGGGTCTCTCTTGATCAAGGTGTTACAACAGAAATGATGGTCTTCCTATGCTTGTAGGTGTTTTCAACACTCCTGGGAGTCCAGCTCTCTCCTGGCACTGAGTATGGAGCCCTTTGTCACAGGATCAGCTCCTTGGCCTCAGAAGGAAACCAGAAGGCCACTCTTCAGTCCTTGTGTCCTGAGTGTTCTGGGTGGGTCCCGATGAGCAGAAGTGCTGGACTTACCCCCAATCACAGGCTTATCTACACTCCTGGTAGGGTAGCTCTTTCCCTATGCTATTTGGCTATGGAGCTCTGCAGCATAACCTGAGGTCCCTGGCCCCAGAAGGTAACCAGAGGCCTCCTGTCCCAGGCTGCTTGTAAGTCTCTGTGTCCTGGGCATTCCAGGAAGGTCCCTCAGAACAGAGGTATTGGCCTTACCTCAAATCACAAGCTTGTCCACATTCCTGGGAGGGTAGTTCTTTCCCTGTGCTCTTTGGGTATTGGAACGTGTGGCATAGTAGACCACAGGCATAAACTGGAAGGCTCCTGTCCCAGGCTGTTCCTTGGTCCCTGTGTCCTGCATATTCTGAACTGGTTCTGCTGAGCAGTGGTGCTGTTTTACCTCCACTCATGGGCTTGTCCACACTCCTGGGATGCTAGCTTTCTTCCAAAATAAATATATTTTTAAATATATCAATATGACTCGAGCGCATTTTTGATTTTGTGTTTTTATGGTTTCAAGACTGGTCATTTTTTATTAGCCAACCAATAATGGGATTCATCCCCGGGAAAGACAAATTCTCCCTCTCTCAGCAGTCATTAGATGCCCATACTTTTTTTTTTTTTTTGAGTGTTCACTCTAGTGAAAATTTCCACCTTCCACATTCACATGTTTATATGTACTGCCACTTTTCCTGAAATTTTTATAATTATAATTTAGAGGAGACTGTTTCACAGCAGATTCCTCGGTATGTGAGCTCTTAGTATCTTTCTGTACTCTCTGCCATGATGTTCCCTGAACTCTACATTTAGGATATATATGTATCCTTTTGTCCTGGGCTTTTCTACATTTGGTTCACTTCTATTTTGTGTCCACTTGTGGTTTTCATTGACGGTCTCCATTTGCTACAAAGAAATGTTTCTTTATTAAGGAATAGAAGCTGTAGTATCTGTCTGTGGGTATAAGAATAGGATTTAGAATATAGTATTAAATTATGATGGTCTAAAAAAGTGGCAATAATAGATAATTTTCTAAGGTCTATGAGTTTACTAGTACCCAGAGAATTGTCTAAGTTTTTAGTAAAGACCTGAATTTACTCTCATTGAGTAAACTTTAATTCCATATAAACAGTTGGTTTCTACCAAAATGTGAGGGTCACTTGTTGCACCTTTATAGATATCTTGACACATTCATCATTTTTTTTTAACCAGGATAACATTATAAATTGCTTCTTTCCCTTGACAACTTGCATAGATTTATTTGGTGCCATGAAAGCTAGATTACAGGATGAAGACTTTCTAGTTAGGTCTAGGCAGTTCTAATCACTTGAGTCCCATACCTTAAACATGTGGTTTCTTCAGCAACAGTCACTTACTTCTAACCTCTGAGAGTCAGTGAGTGGCTATATTAATAGTATCTATTGTTTTATGACTCATATTGAGTAGCATGCTCAAGTATTTGAAAGGAAATTTCCCATGACTGGAACAGGAATTTCTGTTAGTGTTTTATTTTTTTTTCTTCTTTATTTACATTTCAAATGTTTTCCCCTTTCCAGATCTCCCCTTTGGTACCTCCCCACTTCCTCCTCCCTCCCCCTGCCACTAAGGGGGTATTCTCCCACCCATCCACCCACCCACTCTCATCTTCCCCCCATGGCATTCTCCTCTACTGGGGGATCTAACACTCTCAGGCCCAAGGACCTCTCCTCCCCTTGATGGCTAACAAGACCCTCCTCTGCCACATATGTGGCCAGCACCATGGGTCCTTCCATGTGTATTCTTTGGTTGGTGGATCAGTCTCCAGGAGTATCAGGGGGGTCAGGCCAGTTGCCACTGTTGCTGCCTCCCTGGGGATGCAAACTCCCTCAAATCTTTCAGTCCCTTCTCCAAGTCCTCCATTGGGGAACTCACACTCAGCCCTACTGTTGCTGCAAAGTGACTCTTGGTTATTTCAAACTTTTGGGCTAATAAGCACTTAACAGTGAGTACATACCATGTTCATTCTTTTATGACTGCATTACCTCGATCAGGATGATATTTTCAAGATGCATCTATTTGTCTGTGAATTTCACGAAGTCATTGTTTTTAATAGCTGAATAGTATTCCATTGTGTAAATGTACCATATTTTCTGTATCCATTCCTCTGAGGGACATGTGGGATGTTTCCAGTTTCCAGCTAATATAAATATGGCTGCTATGAACAGAGTGGAGCATGTATCTTTATTACATGTTGGAACATCTTCTGGGTATATGCCCAGGAGTGGAATAGTTGGTTCCTCAGGTAGTATTATGTTCATTTTTCTGAGGGTCTACCAAACTGATTTCCAGAGAAGTTGTATCAACTTGCTTTCCCACCAGCAATGGAGGAGTATTCCTCTTTCTCCACATCCACACCAACATCTACTGTCACCTGAGTTTTTGATCTTAGCCATTCTGACTGGTGTGAGGTGAAATCTCAGGGTTGTTTTGATTTGCATTTCCCTGATGACTAAAGATGTTGAACATTTCTTTAGGTGCTTCTCGGCCATTTCCTCAGTTTCCTCAGTTGAGAATTCTCTGTTTAGCTCTCTTCCCCACTTTTTGATAGGGTTATTTGTATCTCTGGAGTCTAGCTTCTTGAGTTCTTAGTATACATTGGTTATTAGCTCTCTATCAGATGTAGGATTGGTAAAGATCTTTCCCCAATCAGTAGGTTGCCGTTTTGCCCTAATTACAGTGTCCTTTGCCTTACAGAAGCTATGTAATTTTATGAGGTCCCATCTGTCAATTCTTTACCTTAGAGCAAAAGCCATTGGTGTTCTGTTCAAGAACATTTCCCCTGTGCCCAAGTGTTCGAGACTCTCCCCTACTTTCTCTTCTATTAGATTCAGTGTATCTGGTTTTATGTGAAAGTCCATGATCCACTTGGACTTGATCTTTGTACAGATACGAATGGATCAATTCGTAATCTTTTACATGTAGACTGCCAGTTGAACCAGCACCATTTGTTGAAGATGCTGTATGGTTTTAGCTCCTTTGTCAAAGATCAAGTGACCATAAGTGTGTGGGTTCATTTCTGGGTCTTCGATTCTATTCCATTGATTTACTTGCCAGTCACTGTACCAATACCATGCAGTTTTTATCACTACTGCTCTGTAGTACAGCTTGAAGTCCGGGAGGCTGATTCCACCAGAAGTCCTTTTATTGTTGAGAATAATTTTTGCTATCCTGGGTTTTTTGTTATTCCATATGATTTTGATAATTGCTCTTTCTAAGTCTATGAAGAATTGAGTTGGGATATTGATGGGGATTGCATTGAATCTGTATATTGATTTCGGCAGGATGGCCATTTTAACTATATTAATCCTGCCAATCCATGAGCATGGTAGATCTTAACATCCGGTGAGGTCTTCTTCGATTTCTTTCTTCAGAAACTTGAAGTTCTTGTCATACAGATCTTTCACTTGTTTGGTTAGTCTGTTTCTTGTGGTAAACAATGTCAGCCCTAGTTCCACAACTTCCATGTGTATTTGTGTGTGTGTGTGTGAATGTGCTAGTGTATACACATAGATTTTATTTGTATTATGTATAGTTTGGGATAAATACAAAATAACATGATTTCCTAATTTAGCATGGAAATTGTTTGCCCTCTTCCTGCCGTATCTTGAATAGACTTCCCTCCTTCTTCCTTTTGGGAAAGGTAAAGTCAGTAACATATTTGAGAGCAAAAACAAACAAATTATGTTGTTTATGTTAATCATGGCACAATCAGATATGTGTTTTAAATAAATAAATTTCCTACAAAAAAAGTCAATATATATATCCATGTAGAAAATTCTATAGATATTATCAGTATCAACTGTAATTAGTTCCCATACGTAATCCAGCACCAAATAAGCTAAGCATATAGAGAAGTCATTGAATTCTGTGGATTTTTGAGGCTCTGGCAGTCATAACAGTTATTGACAAACTTCATGCAAGAGAAATCTACTGGGGCTGGAGAGATGGCTCAGTGATTAAGAGCATTGCCTGCTCTTCTAGAGGTCATGAGTTCAATTTCTAGCAACCACATGATGGCTCACAACCATCTGTAATGGGATCTGATGTCCTCTTCTGGTGTGGCTGAAGACAGTGACAGTATATTCACATATGTAAATAAATAAATCTAAGAGAGAGAGAGAGAGAGAGAGAGAGAGAGAGAGAGAGAGAGAATTCAACAGAAGAAACTGTTTTACTACAGGGAACTGTTATTTGACGTGACATCAACTTTACTGATAGCAAACAATGGTAATTTTGAGAAACCAAATTTGCAGGACAGTACTGATTATACATGGCCTTTTGCATGAAGTTCATAGAGAGATCTAATAAGATTTCCAATAGATAGTAAAAATGTATTATCACCAGTAGATATTAGCACATTGAACTGTATCATTTTTGACAACCATTACATTTTTCAAAATAAAGTCTGTGCTGAGTCTTAGAATTCTAGATTAGGCATTTAGATTTAGTGTCAAAAGAAGTTGAAAAGTATCTTTAAAAATCACTTCATTAAGTATATCTTTCAGTTCATAGTGGTATTTATTCTTAAGATATAATTTACATCTAACACAAAGGAGTTCTTGAAACTAAGCAAAGTAAAATTGTAGAACAAAGCAACAATGAACAAATGAAACACATTTTACAACTTTTTAGAATTTTTTATAAAACCTTTCAAAGATATGTTTGTGGCAATTATAGTCATTTCTTTCTCTTGTTTATGTGGAAAATTGCATTCAGAAGGAAAACACTGCCTTTTATCTTGAAGCAATTAAAATTTGGAAATTGACCCAAAGTGGGAATATTTTTATATCTTAAAATAATATTTCTTTGCTGCATCTTGTAGCCATCACTATATAGAAATTATGTTCAGGCAGAATGTGAAGAAATGATTTACACATTGTCTTAGGGCTTTATTGTCATGCCCAGACATCATGAACAAGTCAACTCTTATAATAACAAGATTTAATTGGGGCTAGTTTACAGGTTCAGTCCAGTGTCATCAAGGCAGGAACATGGTAGCATACAGGTAGGTTTGGTATAGGAGGAGCTGAGAGATCTATATCTTCATCTGAAACCCTCTAGGAGAAGACTGGCTTCCAGGCAGCTAGGATGAGGTTTATATTAAAGCCCATGCCCACAGTGACATACCTACTCCAACAAGGCCTCACATACTCCAACAAAGGGACACCTACAAATATTGCCACTCCCTAAGCAAAGCAAACTACAATACACAGCATTACACATGTTCAGACAGTTTTTAATATTGTATACAATGTATTTTGTATATCTTTTCAAGTATTGTCCTGAAGATGAATTGCCACAAATCATGGTGAAATACTTAAGATAGCTAAATTTACAAAGTTAGTGATGGAGGAATTAGAATTTAAACTCAAATTTGGCTATTTTCAGGGATTATGATTTTATTTATAATAATAGAACTTTAACTTATACTGAACTAGTAGGTTCCTGTTATTATCTTCCCTGTTTTTTTTTAACTAATTTATTTCAAGACTTTTAGTTATTTCATGTGTAATTCTACAGTAACTATATGTACATATATAAGCTTCAAAGATTACAAAGGTCATATACAATAACATGAACCTATAAAATGTTTGGAGGAAATGTATCAAATACATCCTCTGTCTTTTTATAAAATATATCTGCCACCAAGAGTGCTTACACTTTGTCTTTGAAGATAGTTTGTACAGAAAACATGGGATCATATGCCACATTCTTTGTACTTAGGTATGTTATTTAATTGGAAAGGAAATGGAACTAGTTTATTAAATATATAAATGATAATATTTCTGGTCTGTAAAACATTATAAGGACATCTCATTACTCTTCATTATTTTCTACTAAAATCTAAATCAACTGAAGAAAAATCAAATATACTAATCTGACTCTGGCCTAATATCTTTTACATGTATTTTACTATCTTTCTCTTTGCTTATATAACTTTTAGTCTATAATGTAACTAGAAATATTCTTTAAAATACAGGTCTGATCATGCTATTTAGAAAAAAAATGCCTAGTATGAAGTTACTTTGAAGATACTAATAATAAACTCAGAGTTACCAATGATGCATTGGTGTCCCATTATGAAAAGGAAGCAAAGCATGACCTCTTGGTGTCCTTGAACCAAGAGCAATCCTAGATTTGAATTCTCTACATCATTTTCCCTGTGACTTGTATCCTCTGTCTGTCTGTTGTATGAATCTGAAACTGTGCCTGCATGAAAGATGTTCTGTAAATTTGTTCCTATGCATCTGTGTCTGTCACTGTGTGTCTGCCCTTATGAATGTGAATATAACTAACAAAGGACTTTGCATCATTTATTTAAAAGGTTATATAATCTTTTTTTATATATACTCCAAATTTTATTCCCCTCCTGGTCTACCCTCTGGCTGTTCCCCATCCAATATCTCCTTTCCACCCCCTGTCTCCATGAGGATGTCTCCCAGCTCCCCCTTCCCTTACCCACAAGACCTCTAAACTCCCTGAGGCCTCCATTCTTTTGAGGGTTAGGTGCATCTTCACTGACTGAACCCAGACCTGGCAGTCCTCTGTATATATGTGTTGGGGGCCTCATATCAGCTGGTGTGTGCTGACTGGTTGGTGGTCCATTGTCTGAGAGACCTCGGGATCCAGGTTGAAACTGCTGGTCCTTCTAAAGGGTCGCCCTCCTCCTCAGCTTCTTTCAGTGAGTCCCTAATTCAACCACAGGGGTCAGCAGTTTCTGTCCTCTGGTTGAGTGTAAATATCTGCATCTAACTCTTTCAGCTGCTTATTGGATCTTTCCAAGGGCAGTCATGACAGGTCCCTTTTGTGAGCACTCCATAGCCTCAGTAATAATGTCAGGCCTTTGGACCTCCCCTTGAGCTAGATCCCAATTTGAGCCTATCATTGGACTTCCTTTTCCTCAAGCTCTTCTCCATTTTTGTCCCTGCTGTTCTATCAGACAGGAACAATTATGGGTCAGCCATTTTAACTGTGGGATGGCACCCCCAACCCTCACTTGATGCCCTGTCATTCTGCTTGAGGCGATCTCTATAAGTTTCCTCTCCTTACTGTAGGGCATTTCGTCTAAGGTCCCTCACTTTGAGTCTTGAGAGTCTCTCACCTCCCAGGTCGCTGGTACATTCTGGAGGGTCCCTCCCTCATAACTCCCAAGGTTGCCTGTTTCTATTCTTTCTGCTGGCCATCAGGTCTTCAGTCCTTTCCCCCTACCCAATAACAGATCATGTTCCCCTCTTTTCCCCATCCCCTTATCCATCCATGTCCCTCCCTCTCTCTATTCTAATTGCTTTCTTCTTCCACCCAAGTGGGATTGAGGTGTCCTCACTTGGGCCCTTCAGCTTGTTGACGCTTTTGAGTTCTGTGGACTGTATCTTGGGTATTCTGTACTATTTTTTTTTTTTTTTGGTTTATATCTACTTATTCGTGAGTTCATACCATGTATGTACTTTTGGGTCTGAGTTACCTCACTCACCGAGTTACCTTACTCATGATGTCCCTTTTCTTAATAGCTGAGTAGTATTCCATTGTGCACATGAACCACATTTGCTGTATCCATTCTTCTGTCATGGGACATCTGGGTTGTTTCCAGATTCTGGCTATCACAAACATGGCTGCTATGAACATAGTGGTACATGTGCCTCTGTGGCCTAGTGGGGCATTCTCACTGAGCAGTATAGAAAACATTACATGGAAATTAACAAGGGATGTTTTGGTCTTATTCTTTGTAGTACTACATCTTTGAGAGTATTACATCTAGTCAAAGGCAGTACCACTGAAGCATGTTTAATACTAAATGAGCATTAGAAACTATAATACATACTCATAGAAACAAAGATAATTAAGCAAGGTATTTGTATTAATAACCTTTGCATAGATAGGACTAAAATACATGTAAGGGGGAAAATTTAATCTGAAAATGTTTTTATTTAATTATATTCTGAAAGGTTGAAGTTTATGGGGCTTAGCCCCATATTCTTGAGCTAAACATCATGGTAGCAGGAACATGTGATAGCAAAGTTTCTTCACCTCATGGTGTACAGCACGCAGAGAACAAGAAAACAAGCATAAGGCCTTACATTCAAAGGCACATCTTTTAATACTTTCTTTTTCCAGCTAAGCCCATTTCTTAAAAAAAAAAAAAAAAAAGTTTATCTTCCAGAAATAGAAGCACCAAATGAAAACTAAATATTGAAACACATGAGCCTTTCATGTTCAAGTCATAACAACAATAATTTGCAAACAAATAATACTTGGAATTTCTAGGAGGACTTGGGTAACTCAAATTTGTTGGACAATATCTCTAACGTTCTTTATTTAGTGAATTTACCGTGGGACCAAAGCTTTGCCTTTCTGACAGGCTCCCTGGTATGTCTGTTGATTCTGAGTTGTAAATTTCACTTTCAGAACTTCTGAAGTAATAAATTAAGTTTTTTTGAATAACTACAAAAGACGTGACTTATTTGACCCTTGTATTAGCTCAAGCAGCATATTTCACGCTCAAATGTAGCCAAATGAAAATTCTATTGACATAATAGAAAGAACACAAATAAAAACAGGGATCAGCTAATTAGTAAAAAGGGAAATAATGAATTTGTGTGTGCATGTATGTGTTACATGTTTTCATGCACATGTGTTTATGAGTTAGATGACTAGGGTGATAAGAGTTTCACATCACCTACATTACATTGATTATGAATATTATCCCTTGAATATATCCACTTAGTATACAGGAAAAAGTTAATCAGTTTCCTGAATGCCCATCAATTGTTTTTGGAATCTTCTCCATGAACAAATCTAATATACTTAAGAAACTTACACTGCAATCAAAACTGGCGAAGGTATATATTTGCTTCTCCCTTTGACTGGCTTCACTCTACTACAGCAGTGAAATACACCATTTTTCTATGTGCTTGTTGAACTCATTCTGCCATGAAAGGTCAGAAAATAAAAGT
This sequence comes from Rhynchomys soricoides, assembly GCA_019843965.1. Lineage (NCBI taxonomy): Eukaryota > Metazoa > Chordata > Mammalia > Rodentia > Muridae > Rhynchomys > Rhynchomys soricoides. The sequence continues at coordinate 1,848,619 of JADRCH010007488.1, read as the reverse complement.
TGTTTCAAATATCAGTTTGTGTTTAAACTATTTCATTTCATCATTACAGCTTCCCCGGCATCTTAACTATCAAATGGTGCACATTACAAAACTAACATTGCCCAGTGTCTCAAGGAAGGGCCACTTTTGGGGGCTCGTGTTCTCTTTCATTTGGTTATCCTGTAGGTATGGAAGAATTAGTTAACTAAAAGAAGTGTTTGAAGAACCACTGGACATCATGTACTTAATGACTAGAGACATCATGAGTATGCCCAAGTATTTAGGGTTTATTATAATTCAAAGTGCACTTATTCTGCCTACAAGGAATAATAAAGGAAACATCAGGGAAGACTTTCCTTGTGATGGGGAGTTCTAAATTATAGTGATTTAGTATGTAAAGTTGACATCCACCTCATTGTATGATAAGGACTGGAATCCCAAAATGTTTGTACATGGTCCCTGACAAAAACTCTTCCTTCGCATACATCATTACATACAAGATTACTTTTTAATTATACAAGATTAATTAAAGAATATTTATTGACAAATCTAGATTTGTAAGGTTTGAAGGTAGAGTGGACAATGTTATATTTGGAACAAATTTCTGTCTTTCATTTGTACTGTCCTAGAATGTCAAATGGTTTTCTCTTTTTTTCTTTTCATTTTATTTAAGACAGTTCATATTCTTATTGCAGTATTAGTATTCTGGCTAGATGAGTTCTTTCAGCTATAATTTAAAATGCATAAAGCTAAATTAAAAGTTACAGAGGCCTTGGGAATGATAATTAGGTAATCATCAGTGTGAGATATGATTAAAAACCTTAATCATAACATATTTTCATTATATTTTTTGCTAGATATAAAAAACAAATGGGTACTATGATCTTCAGTATTTTCTGTTACTACACTATTATCTACAAATAGGATTTTACCAAGAAATTATATATTTATACATGAAAAATACCCATTAATTTAAAATATTACCACTATGAGCTGACCTGTTGACTGAAATATAATCTTAAAAAGTTAATCCAAAATAAAAATATAATGTGTCCAGTATTAAACTAATACACAGCTTAAATTAAATATTTCCTTTTTTAAAAAGAGAGAAGTTGCTAGATGAAGCCTTTCTGACAGTGATTATGTGATGCTCCTGCATATGAATATATCAGAATATCATTAGGGATCATTTCACTGAATTTTGTTTGTTCATTTGACTGGTTGGTTCTATCCTAGGTGTCTGGGTTATCTAGTCTCCTGTTCCTAGGGAACCTTCCTGGGTCTGACCTAAGTCTTCTGTATATATGTTATGGTTGTTTACATTGGTTTGCTTGTGAGTTTCCAACAGTGGGAGTAATAATTGGCTTGGGCTACTTTGTCTATTTGGGAGACCTACTGGGTTGCCTCGTTCAGCCTTAACATTAGAGGTGCTACCTAATCTTCTTACAACTTGATATGACATGCTTGGTTGATATCCCTGGGATGACTGCCCATTTATGAAGGAAAATAGAGGGAGATTGGATCTGAGGAAGAGGTAAGGTAGGGGTAACTAGGAAGAATGGAGGGCTGGGAAACTGTGAGCAAGTTGTAAAATATGAAAGAATAATGGGAGGTTCTACCAGCAACTGACCAATGCAGATGTGGACACTTGGAGCCAACCATCAGATTGAGCTCAGGGACCCAATTGGGGAGGCTGGCAGGACTGGAGGAGTGTAAAGGGATTGCAACCCCATAGGAAAAAACAATGCCAGCTGGTTGGACCACCCAGTAATCCTAGGGACTAGACTACCAACCAAGGAGTGTAAAAGGATTCACGGATCCAGATATATATGTAGAAGATGACCTTGTCTGATATCAGTGGGAGGGGAGGCCCTTGGTCCTGTAGATGTTTGATGCCCCAGTGTAGGTGGATACTGGAGCAGTAGAGCACAAGGGGGTGGAGGCACCCTCATAGAGGCAAAGAGGAGTGGGAGAGGGTAGATGTGGGAGGCAGTTATGGAGGGGTAACTGAGAAGGAAATTATAATTGGAGATGTAAATGAATGGAATGATTAATAAAAATATATTTATTGTTAAATTAAAAAAAATGAAACTCGTTTCTTTTGTCAGATACCTGAGTATTTTGAAACTTCTTAGCAAACCATTAATGTCTTACGTATTAAAAGCAAAAATAAGGAAGCGTAACCTCTAAAATATCTATTCATTGTCAATGAATATTTCTAGTGGGTAGCTTGTTAAATGGCTTTCACTGATAGAAAGGAAGCAGTAATGGCAAAACGAAAGCCCCCGGTTGACTTCTGTGCTCTAATAAATATATGAATATATGGTATTTGACTTTTTAGTCTCAGTTCCATTATATACACTATTGTAATATAAATGAAACTTTCATATTTATAATGAAAATATACCTAGTTTGAGTCATCAAAAACAGTAAATGACATCATTATTCTTGATAGTGGCAATAATATTTCCTTCAATTTTCACTTTATTATCATTTTAAATCGAATAACACTACTTTCTTCCATGATTATAAAGATTAGCAATATGTATTGAAAATAATGTGCTTTGTACTTACCTCAGGTGCAGTGTAATTACGAAAACAACCCCACTCTTTAGTTATTAACATCTTAGTTACCTTTAATTCCTTATGAAATTTTTACTGACTCTTTGATCCATGTAATGGTCTAAGTACAAACAGTATCATGAAGAATAATACATCACACCCTTTTCTCAATTTTTTTTTTTAATTTTGTGGCTAGAAGACAATGAGTCTTAATGAGACAGGAAGAATAAGAAACAGATTGAAAACCAAGGCTTACACTTTTTTTGTTCTAACCTCCTTTCAACTCTACTATAGGGAAATATTGACTATCTTAAGAATTATACAATGACACAACAGGAATCTTCTGAGGAACCCAATGGAGTCTAATTACAAATCAAATATCATTTGATAAGTTGCATGAATTTAGTAGACACAACTGCTGACCATAGACCATATTTTCACAGCACTCATCCTAATGATCGAGGATTCAATTGTAGTCTGAACTACTTAGGAATAAATGTTGAATTCATCTATGAATATGTATTGTCCTAGATTTTTCTGTTTCAAGGGTTTTTTATTGATTCAGCCTTCTTAATATTGTTCTGTTTAGAGTTTCTGTTTCTTCATGATTGAATCTTTGGAGGGTGTTTATTTTCTGGGATATATGCATATTTTTTTCTGTTATACTTATTGGCATATATATATGTTCATTGTAAGTTACAAGAGTTTTTATATAACTGTTGTCTTATTTGTAATGATTTCTCCTTTAATTGCTTTTATTTGGGTTTTCTTCTTGGCTTGTCAAGTTAAAAGTATCCAACTGATGTTTACCTTTTATAAAGACCACTTTATAGATGCTATTCAATAGAACTTCCATTTATTTGTGTTGCAGTATAAGTATTATTGTTTCACTGCATCTGCTAATTCTAGGCATATGTTCGTCTTTTATAGTTTAATTGTGTGTACAAGATTTGTTTTTACTATGCAATACTTCTTTTGACTCAGAATAGACATTCATAATAAATTTCCTTCTTAGAACTGTTTTTGAAGCATTTCATGTTTTCATTTTTGTTCTAAATTTTGTTACATTAAACTCTACAATTATTCTTGAATATGCTACCTATACAATGCTAACTAAGCTCTTTTATATTTTTATAGATATAATATAATATGCTTGAATCATATTTGTTTTCCCATTACTTGCATTTGTTCCTTTCATAGACCTGCTAATTTCCTTCTTCTTCCCAATCAATTTTTATTCTAACTTCATGATTTTTTTGGTGACTCATTAGGTGTAACTAGAATTGACTATATGAGTATAGGAGAAGAGTTGTTTACAAAAGCATAAGCAACATAACAATATTTAAGTCATAGAAGATAAAGTATTCCATATACTAGTAACCACTTATTACCAATAGCTCATTAGAAAAAGTGGAGACTGATGAAATTTTCTCCTCTCCACGATTTGAAGTTAGTTGGCCCAAATTTGTTTGGGTCTCTTTCAGAGAATCTGAGCTGCTGACACCTGAAGATAGCAACAGTCAAGTCATGCCAGAAAGACAATATTTTACCCTAGTTCTCTTACGATGAGTAGAGATGCAATAACTTTATTTCATCACTTAATTTTAGTCCAGAACCTTAAAGTGAAGTAATTATCTTTTCTCCTTTTCTTGTTGACATTGCCTTCAGACAGTTAATGTTGTCCTTTTATGACACAGGAATCCCAACTACATGTAGAGGCACTGTCTTTTGCATGTTGTAGAAATATCTCTAATTCATACTAACCCTCATAGAAGCAGGAGGAGGGGGAAGGGATAGGGGTTTTCCAGAGGGGAAATCTGGAAGGGGATAACATTTGAAATGTAAATAAATAAAATATCCCCTCCCCTCAAAAAAAGAAACAGTACTGGGTAATGAACACAATGGAGAGTTATGGAGTATAAAAGAGAAAGGAAGGAATCCTATCATTTGTGATAACAGAAAGAAGAACATGAAATGATTATACTTAGATGAAGAATTCAGAATATTTAACCTCAAATAAAGAGAAAGTGGTTAGTACAGGATGGATGTTGTGAATCAATAATAGAAAGACATGAACTAAGAGTACACAGGTTTTTAGCTTTGTAAAATGAATAAACCTTAACATCTTAGTGAAAGTTACTAGGAATCCATATCAAATTTCAAATTTGGTAGTAACAAATTTAATTATTCTCAAAACAAAAAAATAAATTGTTGGGATCATTGGCATATTAAGTAGTATAACTAAATTTCTCTGTGATATATATATATATATATATATATATATATATGCATTAAACTATTCTGTAGTTTGTGTCTGTGTGTGCATGTGTATGTGTGTGTGTGTGTGTGTGTGTGTGTGTATTATTTGCTATTTAGAAAAAAGTGAAGCTAAAATAACATTTCTGATTAGGTGAAAAGAAATTATTATCATATATAAGATAATGTAAATTTTTCTTAAAATTTATATTAACAATATATTTGAATTTTTGTCACTGTTACTCACTCTTTCAATATTTAAGTTTAGTTACTCCTTAATGTCATGGCATTTTCTACTATATCTTTAATTTTTTTCTATTTTTCTTTGGCTACATCTTAATCAATATATTAAATTTTTATTGTATTCTCTTTAGATATGGACTTCCTGAAATTTTATGCTGAAATTTCCATCAACTCTTTTATCCTATACATCAATCACTCTTTCTTTCTATTTAACTTAAATTAGTTCATTAATTATTAGATTTTGAAGACATAAATTATTTCTGTGGTTAACACTTTTTTCATTCTTTTACTTTTTATAATTTTGTTTAATTCAATTTATCTTCTCATTAAGTGTTTTGGCACTACAACTATGAAATGACATACATTATTTTTATTAATTTGATACATTGTTATTATATGACTTTTCTACTTTAATTTATGGTTTTTCTTCAAGCAGTATGTGGACAGCTCTTCCAGGAACTTTTATTTTCATAGATAAAAGTATGAATACGTATTACTGAATTCCATTCATTTGTTCTAGATTGAGTAAAATTAGGGTGTTTTAAACCTACCACAAAGTATATATGATTTAGATGGGTAAACAATTTGTTTCTTAAGTAAAATAAATCCAATTCCCCTTACACACTTTCAGATATATGCAACCTACATATGAACAGGTAACAAAATAACTTTCTTCTGTACTTAGAACATCTGCTGGAACTTTAGCCTATATAATCACATTCTACACCAGTCTACATATGGTTTCTCAATATTGGGAAACAGAAAATCCAATTACATTAGAATTTCAGATAAATAATTGACTTATTAGCAAAACTATATCTCACTATCCAATAATATTTAAATTTATTGTACCCTCTGTTGCTCTACTCAACCTAATTAATCCACAGAGACTACCTTTAAACTTTTTCAGTTCACTCTTTGGGAATAATCTTCTGAAACCTTTGTTCTGAACTTACAGAATCAGACTCATAGGCCAATATGTAATTCACACTGGACTTCACAAATAACAATAAATAATCCTGTACCATTTTCTCATAATGAAGGGCTAAAACTGATAAAATGCAGAAAATGGGTATGTCTGGTCACTACTTTATTAATTTTTACTATGTTATTGGAAGTTTAATGTTTTTTCCACATTCTGGTTATTTGAGAAATTTTGGTGGTGTTAATATTTTTATTTTATGTATATAGGTATTTTTTTCCTGCATGCATGTCTGTTTACCACTTATATGCTTTTGGAAGCCAGAACAGGCCATTGGATTTCCTAGAAGTATAATTACAGATGGTTGGAAACTACCATGTGGATGCTGGGAATTGAACCTGGGTCTTCTAGAAGAGCACCCAGTGCTCTTAAACACTGAAACATTTCTCAAGTTATATTTGTTTATTTGTTGATTTTGTTTTTGTTAGGGGGTCTCTCTCTCTCTCTCTCTCTCTGTGTGTGTGTGTGTGTGTGTTTCTTTCTTTGGGGGGCTATTTAATGCTTTATTTATTGGATGTACTAAAACGTTGTTGTTTCTGGTCATTTAAGCTTCTTTAATTTCCTTCTAGGATACAGAAAAATGGTCTATCTTGTTTACTGTGTCTCTGACAGAAAACATCCATGCTTGAATTTTCTGCAAAATGAAATAAATCATGACTCAGAGTTTTTTCACTTCAAAATTTACATAATAGTGATTTCTAGGACTAAGTGTATAGAAAAGATAGGCACTACTTAAAATCATTTTAACTCAGGTTTTAAAATAGTTTATCTTTTTATAATTTTAACTATTTAATATTATGTTCTTTTGTTTTCATTGATATTTTTTGTAGAGTGTGGAAAGTTATTTTATAATACCACTTAATTTAATTATATCATTCAATGGGTCAGTTTATAGTGAAATATTGATGCAATATCAAGATAATCACAATAATAGATTATATAATTTTGGCTTTGTTCAGATATCCTACATAATCAGGTTCATTCTATCCTCTAAATTCTGTGAGAGCTAATGTCTTTTTTAAATGGATTGCCATTTGTTACACAGAAGTCACATCAAAGTTACATCTATAGACAACATAATTTTTTTTCCTTTTTTTCTCTTTTTCTTTTTCTTTTTCTTTATTTTTTTTTTATTTTTTATTTTTTTGGCTTTTTGAGACAGGGTTTCTCTGTATAGCCCTGGCTGTCCTGGAACTCACTCTGTAAACCAGGCTGGCCTCGACCTCAGAAATCAGCCTGCCTCTGCCTCCCAAGTGCTGGGATTAAAGGCATGTGCCACCACTGCCCAGCTGACAATATAATTTTTAAGGTGGGGTTATTTCTGTGAATCATACGCAAAGCACCCTGAATCTGACACCATATACTATTGCTTAATAACTTTATTTCCCTTGTTCTGCTTAGTTTTTGATTCCCTGTGCTCTGAAAGGACTTGCTTGGCAATCACCTATGTGAATCTAACTATCATGTAGACTCCTTCTAAGAAATCTCAACTGATGACACCATTTACAGTGACATTATATTATTTTCCTGATTTTGAGTTCATGTAAATGATGATAAGATATTAAATTTTGATGCACTTTTAGGGACAGGGATCTGAAAACAGCAACCCGATAATAGTACTCATCTTCAGCCAGAAGCCAAATGCAGAAAGGGCATCGTATTTCTTCAGTCTCTTTTCTTAAATGTCTCTATGCACTGCATGAGGATGTGACTGAAACTCCAGCCCCTGGATCTGTCCCTCATGGTTGGTTTCAGATCTCATTTCTCCTGCTTCTTTCATAACACTAGAAAGGTATACATATTTGCCACTCCTGATCTGCTGACCAGTTAGACCCTCTGACCAAAATAAAGCAATTAACTCTGTCTCAAAGCAGAGATGTGACACATTGATCTACTAAAAAGGATAAAATAATGCATAGTCGTAATCCAGGTAAGCCCATCGATTACCTGGCCAAAAGATCTCAGGATTACTGATCCAACTAAAGTCATGCTAAATAGATGAAAGAAATAATTATCATCTTAGTAATAGATGATACAATAATACATTTATCCAGCCCAGAAATTCATCTTATGGACATTCCTCTATGTTATATGATGAAGCAAAATTTCTCCTCTCCTGTCTTACTATATCTTTTTTTCTCATATAAGAACCAAAATCCTAAGCATGCTTTCCTTAACACTGGTCTCTCTTAAGTCTTTCTCTGATGCACTCCATTTCTACTATTCAGCTGTTTGTCAGCCCCCATTGTTGAACTTCCTTGCTTTCTTGCAGCCTAACTCTAAAAACATAATTATTATTCTTTTCTTTTCTCCATGTCCCTCCACCCTCTTGAAAGCTGCCGAAATGTACAGTTTTTCTGCTTTGTTGCTTTCCTCTCAAACTTTAAGAAAATTGTCCTCAAGCTTCCTTGCAAATCAGTTTCTAAATTACTTTATCAACTAAACAAAGGACCTAAACTGGAGCCCTAAAGTTCTTAGCAATAATCTTTCTAGATATGTTTTATCACCCCCATAGGAAAGGAAACAGCCATGAATCTCTCTCATGGCATTTTTGGCACTACTAGATAGAGGAATTGGTTATAAATCAATTAACCCTAATAATATAACAGAGAATGGGAATAATAAAAGTGATTCCTACCCTTAGAAAGACTATATCCAAATAATAAAATGGTCTTATTTTATTTTTTTTCTAACTGGTCGATATATGTGAATCACACTTTATATAAAAGAATTATAGTTTGAAGATTTTAATTTGATTGTGTTTGTATGGCCATATTTGTGAGTTCTCATAGTCCTGATTTGAAAGTCTATGTTCTCCACTTCCACATAATTTGATCATTATAATTCTGTTTAAATACTCCTTTATATTTTGATACAACTTTTTTAATCATCTTATTGAGAATCATTTTTAAATGCCTGCTAAGATTTTATTAGCATTTCACATAAAGAAATAATATAATCAGAGAGGGTTTATATTTATTGGCTATTTTTATTTTTATTTATAGTTTCTCAGCATGTAGAGTTGATTAATATTTATAAAAATGGACATAAGATTTAGGCAGGTATTATTACAGTTTATATGTATAGTTTTATCATTTAAATTTTTATTTTTCATTTTTAAGTGTATATATGCTTTCATGTCTATATGGATGCTGTTGCTTTTCTGCAGAGGCCAGAAAAAAGAATCAAAATCCCTGATGCTAATGTTGTGAGGCAATTTTGAGCCACAATTGTGTTTGGGAAACCAAACTTGGGTTCTCCCCAGGAGCAGCACAGGAATTTAACCACTGAAATATTTCTCCAGCTCCCAGTTTTTAATGTTTATCTATTTAGTTTTGTACTGCAAGAGATAACTGAACCTAGAGCATTGTACATGATTGTCAAGCTGTGCGACTGAGGTATACCTACATGCCTTTATGTTTGTCATTGAAAGAGAGTCCCAATAAGTCAACATTGGAGAATAAAATCACAATTAAAGTGTACATATTGATATTATGTTTTATGTCATTGAATTAATAGAAAAACACCACTTTCTTCATTCTAAAAGTGTAAGATTATATTAAGGTTTCTGTGTTTGTATACTTTAGAATTCCACAATTCTTTCCTCAATGAAGTTTAATTCAGTGGTGGTGTTTTTCACATTTTGCATTTTCATTTGATTCTCTATTATAGCTTCTATTTCCCTTATTGAAATTACATACTTTCTACTTTAGACCTTACAGCACATTAGTTATATTATAAAATTCTCTTTTAAATGCTGTAAAAATATGTGTTTCAAGTTTTAATAATTTATTGTTTGTCTGATATTATGTGTCTATGTTATGGTTTCTTTATTTTTGAGAAGCACTCTCACTTAACTGGATGAAAACTGAGATGACTCTTTTCTTTTCATAATGCTGGACAATGAGAAATGCATTCTCTTAGGAGAAGTTTTTATTGTAAGTACTTAAAATCATCTATATAAGAAGTTGGGATATATTATTCTTATTCTTATAGCACCACATATTTGTAATATGTCTAGCAAACATCATATTTGATGTCAGGATTAGTGTGCCAGAGTTTTTAGTTTTCAATGTTTAATTCAAACTTCAACTCTTAATTTTTGTCTTTGATTTGTGACTTAGAGAATTTCTTCTTACTTTAAAGTTACTTGCTTCTTAATATTTACCTTGGAAGTCTAAAAGGGACTGAGTTTCGTTTAGTTTTATATTTGTTTGGTCTTAAGTATTAGTCTGGTATAGGCATTTTTTTTCACTTGGTGCTTTATTTTAGGTTTTTATTAGGTTAAATTAGTGCTGCCTTTAACAGGGGTTGAAACATTTTGTTTTATAAATATGCATGTTAGTAAGTAACTGTCAGTTTTCTAAGTCAGGGATGCCCTGTAGTAAAAACTCAGTTTTTTAAAATAAGAACAAACAAGCAGCCACTCTCAATGAGAAATTCCATACAACGTTGTGCACAAATACAGATGGTTGTCTGGATTAGATGCAAGGAAATTCCTTTGCTTAAGAGGATGCTTTTTTACCTAAGGATTAGATTTCGTGCTGTCTAAACACAATCTCCAAGTACCACTGATTATTATCTTTTTAATATAGGTCTGAAGTCATTAAGACAAGCACTATTCTACCTCTGGATTCTCTGTTCCACTAATAATCTTACTGTAGATTGTTTGTGTAAAGCACAGAGAAACTCATCCCCTGAGTGTAAAGGTTGGCGTTTGACTGCAAGATCATCAGAGAGAATTTTGGACCTCTTCTAGCCCTTGCTTCTACCCTGCATAGCCTTTATCTTCCTGGTATATTTTTTACTTTCAGTTTTAATTTGATTTCTTTATTTTATTTATGATTTGTCTTATTTTATTGCAGTGTATTCATTACTAACAGCCCTAGGTGTCAAACAAACATATTCATACAAGTAAATCAAGTGATATAACCATGTTCCCTTTATTTCTTTGTGGTCTTATGAATCTTCTCCTTTCTGTTAATCACATAGTCCTCCAGATACTTTGACTTCTACTTTCATTCAATGCATATAAATTATCTATTGGTAATAAGTAACTGCCCTAGTTAGCTTTAATTGTCAATTTGACACAGCTTAGAGTTATCTGAGATGGAAGTCTTAATTGAAGAATTGTCTAGATCAAATTGGCATATGGGCATGTTAGTAGGAGGTTGTCTTGATTATTTATTAATGTAGAGAACACTACCTTACTTTTAGTGGTATCATTGAAAGGCATGTGATTCTTATAATATGAAAAGAAAAGTATAAGAAAGTCAGTTAAGCATGAGCCTATAAGGGAGAGAGAGGGATTACCTTCTCTAAACTGATTTTTGATGCATGTATATTACAGCAAACTCCATCTTCTGAATTTTAAGGTACATTTCCTATTAACTATCATATGCCTGTGTATGACTGGAAGTGCTTATGAGTAGAATCAAATGCATCATGGGAAGCAATTTGAACAGTAGAGAAAAGATTGCATAACTGAAGACTTTTACTTCAAAAGCTACCTACTGTTTGTCTCTTAGTAACAAATTCTTCCTCCTGGACTCCATAAGAGGAAACTCTAAACCATCTAATGCCCTGGTTCCTCTTCCTCAAAAAAGCCCTCTGTTTGTGGAAAGTATATTTGATCACTACTGTCACTCTGCTTCCTCATTGCAATCTCAGAGTGCTATAACAAAATAAACAAAATACCAAGAACATGAATACCTGCTCCAAAAGAACATTGCTTTTTATTCTTAATTTTTTTTGCTTATTTGCTTTGTTGTTTTCATTTGTTTGCTTTAATATTTCTGCCCCCCTTTTTCTACTTCTTTGGATACTATTATTGGGATTTTTATGGAGATAATCTTAAGTGTATTATTTTTGACAAAATAACTATTGTCACACAATTTAGTCTATTGGATATTGATGTAAAAACACAGATCTCACCTCAGTATGGGGTAAGAGAACCTAATAGGAATGATCAAATATGAAAACAGATTTAGACTACTACAAATACCACATTTTAACAAGAGTAGAGTCTTCTGAGGTTTTTATAGTAATCTTTCAGGAGAAACACAATTTAGGAGAGGTATGCAGATATCTCCAGCATGTTTCTGATATTATCTGATGAGATTTTTAGTGTTTGAGTAGATTAAAGATAGGAGGTTTGTCTGTATATTTTAATGCACAAAATCTTATCATCTGTTAATAAGGATACTTCTGCCTTTCCTATTTGTATTCCCTTGATCTCCTTGAGTTGTATTGTTGTTCTAGCTAAGTCTTCAAGTACTGTATTAAGTAGGTATGGAGAGTGGACATCTTTGCCTTATTTGTGCTTTTAGTGGAAATACTTTGACTTCCCCTACATTTTGGATGATGTTGTAACAGGCTTTCTGCACCTGATCTTAGCCAAAAGGCCGAGAAGCAATGTAACAGGCTTTCTGTAAACTCTGTTTCTTATTGTAAAGTATTTCCCTTGTATCTTTAGTATTTCAAAGATATTTTGCCAAGGTGTGATTATTTATTGGTTGCTCTCAAAAGCTTACTTTTGACAGGACTCAGACTTAGATAGCAAAGATAGCCTACATCTCTTTGCAATGTGTCCCTGGCATTTTCCTTTAGCTTTCTTCATTCATTTGAACAAAAGTTTAGTGCTCCTATAGCCTATTCATTACACTTCTTAATATATTGTTAATTCAGAGTAATGCACTGGCATTTGTATTACAGAGCATGTAGAGAAACAATATGCTAAACCTTGGGTGCTTTGGTCCAAGGATTCTTTGTTTGAGGACTTTGTGACAACAAATTGGCAGACATCATCTTCTTTAGAAAGATTGAATGTCTTTTGAGACTCAATTGCAGAGGCATAGTAGCAACTGTTATTCCAGGTATATCCCTCTCTTCTAGCTGTGCTTATTTTATTTCTTCACAATAACCAATTTGAGAATACCTAGATTGGCAACCATAATCCATTCATGAAAAGGCATTCACTCCTTTTTCTAGTTTTCCTTCATCAGCAACTAGAATGTCCCTTCATTAATAGAAAGCACACTTGCAAACAGGTGAGGTCTCCAAGCCCCAAACCCCTACCTCCTGAGTACCCGGCAAGCTTAGCAGTTATGAGGCTTGCCCATCCCCTCTTCTCTCCATATTAAAATCCCAAATTTCTTCAGCCATCAGCAACCACTAGGTGAGACTACTGCCCCTCTTCCCAGCCTCTGGCTCCTCTGTATGAACTCAGCATCAGTGAGCTTTGCCCTGCTCTCTTGGCACTCTAGTTCCCAGGCCAAAGCTCTGACTGCATGCCTGGAGACTTGCTGTCTCCCAGGACAAAAAGAGGCCTGCAACATCAAAGACCATCAGCAATACCTGCATCCATGGAGGCTTGCTCCCACCAAGTAAACATAGTTTTAACTGCAATCCAATTGGCCTGATGACATATAGAACTACCAGCTCTTCCTGAAGTCCCATAGGCCTATTCTCATCAGGGATTCCTAAGCCTGCCAATATAGGAGCAATAGGATTGTTAAAATCCAATGCAAAAACAGAATCAACAAAAACCAGGGCAATAAGCCACCACTGGAACCCAGCTACCCTGCTACAGCAAGCCCTGAATACTCTAACACATCTGAATTGCAAAAAAAATTGCCTTGAATGTAATCTTATAAAGATGATTGAGGCCTTGAAAGAGGAAATCAATAAAAGCCTTAAAAATACAGCAAAATGCAATCAAATAGGAGAAAGAAATGGATAAAACTGCTCAAGACCAGAAAGGGGAAATAGAAGCAATAAAGAAAACAATTTGGTGCAATCCTGGAGCTGTTTATTCTAAGAATGTGAACAAGAGCTATAGACTCCAGCATCACCAACAGAATTCAAAAGGTATAAGATAGAACCTCAGGTATAGAAGGTTCAGTAGTCTAAATCTAAAATGTTTAAGACACAAAATATCCAGGAAAGTTTGGACACTATGAAAATACCAAACCTAAGAATAATAGGGATAGAAGAAGGGGACGACTCTCAACTAAACGGCCCAGAAAATATATTCAACAAAATCGTAGAAGAAAATTTCCATAACCTAAAGAAAGAGATGTCTATAAACATAGAAGAAGCTTGCAGAACACCAAATAGATTTTACCAGAAAAGAAAATCCTCCTGCCATACAATAATCAAAATACCAAATGTGCAGAACAAAGAATATAAAAAGATATAATGAATAAAGTCAAAGTAAGTTATAAAAGAAGATCTATTAAAATTATACAAGATTTCTCAACAGAGACTATAAAAGCCAGAAGGGCCTAGGTAGATGTCTTATAGTCTCTAAGAGATCACAGATGCCAGCTCATACTACTACACCCAGCAAAAATTTTAAACCATAGACAGAGAAAACAATAGATTCCATAGCAAAACTAAATGTAAATGATATCTGTCTACTAATCCAGACATGCAAAGGATACTAGAAGGAAAACTCTAAAACAAGAAGGGTAACTGTACCTAAGAAAACCAAAGAAATAGATAATCTCCACACAATCAGAATAAAAATAAGTGAAATGTGCGTGCATGCACACACACACACTACCATCCCCAACATGAAAATAGCAGGAACTAACAAACGGTCATTATAATCTCTCAAAATTAATGGTCTCAATTCTCCATTAAAAAGACAGAAGCTAACAGAGTGGATACTTAAACTGGATCTAGGATACACCATTCTGCTGCATACAAGAAATGCACCTCAACAATAAAGATAGAAATTACTTCAGAGTAAAGGGCTGGAAAATGGTTTCCATAAAAAGTGGACCTAAGAAACAAGATGGAGTAGCCACTCTAATACCTAATAGACTTTCCTCAAAGGAAAAAAAAATTCATCAAGATGACTTCTCAATTGTGAACAGCTATGCCCCAAATATAAGAACACCAGCATTCAGAAAAGGAGCATTACTGAAGCTTAAATCGTACATTGAACCCCACACATTAATAGTGGGAGACTTCAAAGCAGTACAATGAACAACTGACAGGTAATTGAGACAGAAAATAAACAGAGAAATAACGAAACTATCAAATGTTATGATTCAAATGGACCTAACAGATATTTATTCAATATTTCACCCAAACGCAAAAGAATATACCTTCTTCTCATCACTTCATAGAACCTTCTTCAAAAATTGACCATTTGCTCAGTCACAAAGAAGTCTCAAACAGATATAAAAAATTGACATAACTGTTTGTATACTATCATATCACCATGGATTAAAACTAGACTTCAACAACAACAGAAAGAACAGAAAGCTTACACATTCACTCAACAACTCTATACTCAATGATCAGTGAATCAGGAAAGAAATAAACATAGAAGTTAAAGGCCTTCTACAATTCAATTAAAACAAAGTCACAACATACCCAAACTTATGGAAAACAATGAATTAGAGCTGGGATTTTTGCTGGGTATAGTAGCGTGGGCTTGCATTTGTGTTCTCTTAGGGACTGCATGACCTCTGTCTAGGCTCTTCTGGCTTTTAGTGTCTCTGTTGAGAAGACTGGTGTAATTCTGATAAGTCTATCTTCATATGTTACCTGGGCTTTTTCCCTTGCACTTTTTAATATTCTTCCTTTGTTCTGTGCATTTAGTGTTTTTATTATTATGTGATGGGACAGTTTTCTTTTCTGGTCCAATCTATTTGGGATAATATAGGCTTCTTGTACATTTATGGTCATCTGTTTCTTTAGGTTGGTGAAATTTTCTTCCACGATTTTGTTGAAGATGTTTATGGCTCCTTTGAGCTGGGAATCTTCACTCTCCTCTATTCCTATTATTCTTATTTGATCTTTTCTTTGTGTCCAGGTTTTCTTGTTTGTTTTGGGTTAGGAGTTTTTGTTTGTTTGTTTGTTTTGTTTTGTTTTTAGATATTTACTTTACATACATACATTATAAATGTTTTCCCTTTTAGAAACCCCCTATTACATTTCCCCTCCCCCGGCCTCTATAAGAGTACACCCCCACCCACCCACCCACTCCTGTCTTCCTTCCCTAGCATTCCCCTACATGGGAGCATCCAACATTTGCTGTGAATTGAATCATAGGTGTTCCGAACTTTTGGGCTAATATCCGCTTATCAGCGAGTACATACCATGTTTGTTCTTTTGTGACTGAATTAACTCATTCAGGATGATATTTTCAAGTTTCATGGCCTGAACAATCACCAGATTCGTGGCCTTTCCATGGGGAGGCAGTCATTGCTGGACTAGCTGTACCATATCCAGTAAGCCACTCCAGTAAATCCCTATGTGTGTATATATATATATATATATATATATATATATATATATACACACACATAGGGTGTGTGTGTGTGTGTCTGTGTGAGTGTGTGTGCATGTAAATAAATATAATTTTGTTACATTATTTACATTTCAAATGTTTTCCCCTTTTCAGGTCTCCCCTTTGGAACCCCCCTATCCCATCCCACCCCCCAGCCTCTATGAGGGTATTCTCCCACCCACTCACTTACCCCTGTCTACACTCCCTGGCATTCCCCTATACTTGGGCATCTAATACTCTCAGACCCAAAGGCCTCTCCTCCCCCTGATGGCCAACAAGGCCCTCCTCTGCTACATAAGTGGCCAGCAGCATGGGTCCCTCCATATGCATTCGTTGGTTAGTGGTCCAGTCTTCGGGAGCACTGGGGGTTCTGCCTAGCTGACACTGTTTCTCTGTCCATGGGGCTACAAACTCCCTCAGCTCCTTCAGTTCAGACTGGGTATGGGATGAAGACTGGACTGTACAAAATGATTAAAGAATAAAAACAACACATTTAAATAAAAAAGAAAGAAAGAAAGAAAGAAAGAAAGAAAGAAAGAAAGAAAGAAAGAAAGAAAGACAGGAAGAAATTGAGGAGATCTTAAACTAGTAACTTAAGAGCACCCCTAAAATCTCTAGCATAAAAGAAAGCAAACACACCCAAGAGGAGTAGAAGGCAGGAAATGATAAAAAATCAGTGCTGAAACCAATCAATTAGAAACAAAGAGAACAATTCAAAGAATCAAGGAAACCAATATCTGGTTCTTTGAGAAAATCAACAAAATAGACTAGATAAACCCCTGGTTAAACTAACTAAAATACAGAGAGACAGTATACAAATTTACAAAATCAGAAATGAAAAGGGGGACATACCAATGGAAACTGAGTAAACTCAAAGCATCATTAGGTCTTACGTCAAAAGTTTATACTACACAAAAGTGGAAAATCTAAACAAAATGGATAATTTCAGGTAAAATATTTATATAATCCTATAATCCCTAAGGAAATAGAAGCAGTCATTAAAATCTCCCAAACAAAACAAAAAACAAACAAGGAAGCAAACAAACAAAACACTCAGCAAGAGAGTTTTAGAGCAGAATACCAGAAGAGTTAATATTATTTTTCAAACTATTCCACAAAATAGAAACAGAAGGTAAATTGCCAAAAAACAATCTATAAGGCCACAGTTAACCATGATATCTAAACCACACAAAGACTCAACAAAGAAAGAGAATTTCAGAACAATCTCTCATATGAACACTGAGGTAAAAATTACACAATAAAGTACTCACAAACTGAATCCAGAAACACATCAAAGACATCATCCATTAAGATCAAGTAAGCTTCATCCCAGGAATGTAGGGATGGTTCAGTGTATGAAAATCTATCAATGAAATTCTCCATATAAACAGAGAGAAAGAAAAAATATCACATGATCATCTTATTAGTAGCTGAAAAAAAAAGTCT
The DNA here is from genome assembly GCA_019843965.1 of Rhynchomys soricoides. Taxonomy (NCBI): domain Eukaryota; kingdom Metazoa; phylum Chordata; class Mammalia; order Rodentia; family Muridae; genus Rhynchomys; species Rhynchomys soricoides. The sequence goes on along the minus strand of JADRCH010007488.1, from coordinate 1,830,845 downwards.
TTGATAAAGTCCAACACCTCTTAATTTTGAAGGTATTAGAGAAATCAGGAATACAGAGCACATATCTAAACATAATCAAAGCAAAATACAGCAAGCCAATGGTGAATATCAAGCTAAATGGGGAGAAACTTAAAGCATTTACACTAAAATTAGGAATAAAACAAGGCTGCCCACTATCTCCCCCTTTCTATTCAATATAGTACTTGACCTCCTAGCTAGAGCAATAAGACAACTAAAGCAGATCAGGGGGATACAAATTGGAAAGGAAGAAATCAAAGTATAGTTATGTGCAGATGATATGATAATATATAAAAGTGATCCCAAAAATTGACCAGAGAAATTCTATAGCTAATAAACTCCTTCAGAAAAAGTAGATTGATACAAAATAAACTGAAATAAATTAGTATCTTTCCTTTAAACAAATGATAAAAGTGCTAAGAAATAAGTCAGGGAGACACCATCATTCACAGTAGCCATAAATACTATTAAATATCTTGGTGTAACTCTAACCAAGCAAGTGAAAGACTTCTGTGACAAGAACTTCAAGTCTCTTAAGGACTAACTGGACCACCCATAGTTCCCATTAACTAAACTATCAACTAAGAAGTACACATGGAGGGAACCATAGCTCCAGCAGCATATATAGCAGAGGATAGCCTTATCTGGCATCAATAGGAGGGGAGGCCTTTGGTCCTGTGGAGGCTTGATACCCCAGGGTGATTGGATACTAGAGCAGTAAGGCAGGAATTGGTGGGAGGGTGGGCTAGGATCCTCATAGAGGCAAAGAGGAGGGGGATGGAATGGGGGATTCGGAGAGGAAACTGGGAAGGTGGCCAACATTTAAAATGTGAATAAAGTAAATAGCCAATAAAAAAAAAAAAGAAAGAAAGAAAGAAAGAAAGAAAGAAAGAAAGAAAGAAAGAAAAATTCAGGAAAATATAAAAAAAAATGGACAGATCTCTCATGCACATGTTTTGGTAGAATTAACATAGTGAAAATGGTCATCTTACCAAAATCAAAATCTACAGATTCAATGCAATAACCATCAAAATTCCCAGGCAATTCTTTAGAGACATTAAGGGAAAAATTCTCAACTTCTTATGGAAAACCAAAAATCCCAGGTTAGCCAAAACAATCTTGAACAATAAAAGAACTTTGAGAGGTTATCACCATCCCTAACCTCATGCTGTACTACAGAACAATACTAAAAAAAATTGCATTGTATTGGTATAGAAACTGACAGGTTGTTCAATGGAATCTAATCAAAGACATAGAAATAAACACACATCCATTGAAAATTCCTGTTTTGACAAAGAAGCCAAAACCATAAAATGGAAAAAAGAAAGTATCTTCATCAAATGGTACTGGTCTAACTGGATATCAGAGTTTAGAAGAAATAGTCCATATCACCCTGCACCAAATTCAAGTATAAGTGGATCAAAGACCTCAACATAAAGAAAAGTGTTTTCTTCTTCTAATAAGATAATCATGTGGCTTTTTATTTTAGTCTGTTCTTGCGGTGGTTTACTTCATTCATTTATGTCTGTTGAATCATCTCTGAACCTCTGGGGTAAAGATAATTTGATCATTGTCTATATATATATATAGACAATATATATATATATATATATATATATATATATATATATATATATTGTTCCTTAAATTCAATTTGTAGTCAATTTATTGAGAATTGTTGCATCTATGTTCATAAGGGGTATTGATGTGTAATAATTTACCTTTCTTTTATTTGTTCTTTTGTTCTTTCCTTCATTCTTTCTCTCTCTTTCTTTCTTTTTTTCTTCCTGTCTGTCTGTCTATCTTTCTGTCTTTCCTTTTTTTTTTTTTTTTTTTTTTTTTT